>BSBM01000162.1:1797500-2287500 GCA_027924585.1 Larix kaempferi | reverse complement strand
CTTCATCGTCATCATCATCATCATCATCACCATCATCAACGGCATCGTCATCATCATCATCACCATCATCATCATCTTCATCATCACATATTCACCATCCTCCTCCTCCTCCTCCTCCTCATCATGATCTTTATCCTCCTCCTCCTCCTCCTCCTCCTCATCATCATTATCATCATCTTCTTCTTCATCATCATCATCACCATCTTCATCATCCTCATCGTCAGCATAATCATCATCTTCATTATCATCATCTTCATCATCATCATCATCATCATCATCATGTTACATAGTTACATAGTTCTTCCCCTTTCCTTATGATAAATTTATGGTTGAAATGGGATGTTTCGACGGGATGGCCATGTTCTTAACCACTTGGTATTGCTAGGTGTTCCACACGAAAATAAAAATTGGGCATAATCTTGCTAATCCCCAAAAGAGTAAAAAGTGGCATTGTTGGGTTAGCATGGCCAGTTGATGTTGCTCTATAATGTCTAAGAATGAAGTACATATAAACCCATCACCATAATCCATGGTCATATTAAAAAAAAAAATTGACACGGATTTTGAATTGAGATTAGACATAATATCATGTTTATTAAGAACTCACACTAATGACTACACATGTTGTACGAAAGGAACCTCCTAGGGTTTATGTAACATTTGAATTGTGAAGAAATTAGTACTATTCGGTTTCAAGATGACCTTAAAAAAACTAAATGGCTCCAACCGAATATACTGTATTAAAAGAAAAAAATTTAAAGAGTAATGAGACAAAAGCTAGCGAGTGAATATAAGTGAGATTTTAAAAATGTTATCTAATATTTGCAATAAGAATAGGAGTAAGCATAAAATGTCCATCACACATATACAATAATCTTGGCACTAGGCATAAAACTATTAATTGCATGTAACCACAAGAGCCTTAAACTCATGAAACTTATTGAATACTTCATCATTGGTCTTCATAAACTATATATAGGTCTTTATGGAGGGTGAAATAGTGTTAAGCGATGCTTGAGGTAGGATGGAGAGGTAGTGAACTCGAAGACCAAAGGGAGAGGAATCATTGATAAATGAAACATAATAAATATTACCAGTTAAAGAAGTTGATGACATAGGTAAACATACATTTTCATGAATCCTATCAAGAAATTACTATCTTGATCTATGCACACTAGTTGGAAAATCAATCTTTGTATGATTTCCAAGTGCACAACCCTTGCACATACCTAGCTTATAAATCACAAAGTTTGGAAATCCATGCACTATTTCCTTCGAGGGTGGAAGTGCTCCACAGTGCAAGCAACCAAATCTCGTGTTCCAAATTTTCCAAAAGTGCTACACTTTATTATGATGAATTACTTCTAATCAAACTCCACACACTTAAGAGGTGTCATATCTTAATCTAAAACAAGATTATTACTTAAACCAAGAACATACAAAACATTGTTCAACTCAAGAACAACACGTGATGGCATGTGGAAAGAGCCAAATTCCATATTGGTAACTAGATATGTGGCATCATTGCGTAACTCTACTTGTATGCCAACTTCTTTCTCTTTAAGTCTATTGAAATCCTTCTTATTGAATGTCACAAGTTTGGATGATCCACTATCCGACATATACCACCCTACACTAGAGATGGTGTTAGTGGAAAGACATGATACCATGGAGAAGGTTGTCTCTAGCTTGGGTGCTAACTCATCCACTCTGAATGCTTTTCCATCCTTGCCAACTACTTTTGTTGCTTGTTATTTTTCTTTTTTCTAGGACATCGACACGCATAGTGGCCCATCTTGTGGCATGAATGATTTCACGTGACTCGAGTGGTTCTTCCCATGCCATGATAATTATGGACAAAAATATTAAATGAATGAAAGTGAGATTTCAAAGGTGGTTTAATTTAAGTGTAGAAAAGTAAATATGTTGTGCATTGAAGCATTTAAAGTTAGGGGTGTATGTTATGGGGCCTCTTATGCCTTAATCTCATCATACCTTTTTAAAACGACTAAGTTTAAGCATTAAACTATTAAGGGAATGTAAGTGAGATTTAAATTTTCCTAAAGTGTACAAAATTAATATGTAATGCAAACACGCATTTAAGGATTTGGAGTTTATATGGTAATGTAAATTAGGTTTACTAAATGAACCTCTTGGGAAGCATGTTGTTGTAAAACAAATATTAAAAAAAATACAAAATAAACAAAAATACAAACAAAATAGACAAAAATATAAATTAAACCAATATCCCATTCCATTCCTGCTCCCTTCAGACATATGCCAGTCGCTCTCGCGCCTAATTGATTTGGTCCCAAGCTGCCCCGCCTCTCGTCCTGCTCTACATAGCTAATCCAAGCTTCCCACTAGAGGCCTTGTCCCATCCTGCTCATGGCCAAACCCTGCTAGACCCCTATGAAACCTGCCAAACTATTGTGTTCATCACAACCCCACCACCGGCTAGAAGGAGCGATTGGAGCTGGGAAGTCATAGGATATTCGGCGCGCTCAATTGGAGAGAAAGTGACAGTTAAGGCAGGCCAATTAATGGTATGCCCTAAATTTTATATATTGAATGGTATTTTTATCCTGGGTAATTCATATCCATAGCAAACGAAAAGAGGTTGAAAACTCTGTGCATGAGTTGTGAATTGCATACATTAGAATTTTTTTATATTTTTCATTTATTCAATTGGGAATCTGGAGTGCCATGTGCCCTTTCCTCTATATTGGTAGGTGATGACAGGCCCAAGACTAAGGCTTGTCCAAACCCAAGGATCTATCTTAGTGTGCCAAGTTATCCAAACACTCTACAGGCTTCTATTGGTCGACCAATCATGCACCACCGAACTTCCTCCTATGCACACAACGACCGTCCATTCTTGGTCATGCTTTCTTTGCACAAAACCCTATGGATAGCTACCAAAACTCGTCGGGTTCCTGTTCCTGAATTCTTCATTCATCTCTACACACATGGACCAAGAAGTATTAACTGACAAAAGAGGGATGCATAGAGCATATCCATAAGAAACCCTTGTTTTTTGATGTGTGAGTCAAAATATGTGTGTCGCACAAGGAACCCAAAAGAAATCCAATCCATAATTGCTACAAACCAAGCATCTTCAGCCTTAAGATGGAGGCCTTGCTTATAGAAAACTTGCAATTTGCAAAGATGCCTTCAAATATCTGAGTTAGTTAATGGACAGACTTTTGTTTTCAAGAGGAAATATTGTAGAGGCAAATCACACTAGGCACTTTTGGAATAAAACAACAGGGCACCTTTTTGGAACTTCAAGGTTTACAGGATATTGTGACAGTGATTGATGACCCCAACCATGTTTAACATGATTAATTTTTTAATGAGAACATTTGTTGGATTTTAGTTTTTAACTATTGTAAAGAAAGTCACAACATATTTTCTATTCAAGTAGAACTAAAAATAGTTGTCCAGTATTAATTGTCTTCTTGTTTACAGCTTAGTGGTATTCATTTCCTACCTTTTGCATTCGACTTTATAGCGATGGTTTCTGATACCAAAAGGAATCATACTTCACAAAATTACAAGGTTGACGAAAAAACATATTCATTCTGCATACCCATTCTAGATCTATTTTTAGGGACAAATTTATTTAGGGTATGTTTCCCAGTTGATTGTCATCTGTACCCATAGCTGATACAACTCCAGGCATATTTTGGTGAAATATTTTACTTTTGAGTCACCAATATCCTGTAGCATAAATGAAAATTGACCAAGGGGATTCATAGCAACCTTAAATAAGTCTTAAAATCAGCAGCAAAGATACCCCAAGACAATGATATTTTCACAATATGGAGATATGGAGCATGGTTATGCCAAAAATGAGGACCTCCAAAAGCATCTTGGGGACAATAGAATTAAGATCTAGGTGAATCGCTAGGTGAACCACTAGATTAACGAATGACATCCACTAGCTTATGTTTTAAAGAAGTTCCTAAACATGAGAAGAGTAGAATTGTTGGTGATGTTTTCAGTAGTGTTGCCTCAAAATATGACATCATTGATGTTATAATGAGTATTGGTCTTCATCGAATTTGGAAGGATATATGTCTCTCAAAATTGGGTCTACTTCTGGGAATAGAACATCCCGATGTAGCTAGTGGAATAGGAGGTATTTCATTTCATGATTTAAAAGATATCCATAGCCTTGAACAACAAAGGAGCAACACTAGTTTCAGTCAAACTATATGATTGAATTCATGTTACATTTCAATTATGAGCTGGGACTCATATACTTGTGGAATGAAAGCACTACATGTGCTGGACCATATCATATCTACTCTAAAATCAAAAGACAAATTATACTTAGTATATCCACAAGTGTTGTAACTTAGGTTGTAGTTATGTGCTCAACTTCTTAAAATATGAACATTTCTACAACAATGCTTTGTTTTGGTATATAGAGCATAATTCAGTGAATGAAGAGAAATAGAATCAAATGTAGAAATGAAAGCACGAACACAATTAATCCTTCTTGAGGCTAGAGAACTCTTAGATCAATTAATCCTTATAACTGGTAATTGTAATCATGCAAGTCACAAAAATTAGCTTGTGATTAAATATCACTTTGTTGTCATGGAGATTATTATCAAGCATACCTTAAATTATTTATGGAGATTATTATCAAGCATACCTTAAAATATTTATTGGATTAAATATCCTTGCTTTTTCATGCCAATCATTGTCTAGACCATGAATCATTCAATCTAGATAGGAAAACCATTGAATCATCAATCCAGTAAATGAAAGTTAAAGGTGACAGGAAGTCAAATTATTTGACAAACTGGCGATTTCCTTTTTCATTCTCTAATAATGTGCAAAATTCCCATTGTAGTGATGTCAAGAGGATGCCAATATCTAAAGAAACCTCAACATTAATCTTGAGATGTAGATTCTTCCTTTTCCTTTCAAATTGTCTATTAGATGGGATTATACATACATGGGATATTTGAAGGATGAGAGGACCACAAACAAATACATTGAAAATAATAGGAGGACAAAACTATGTCATTTCTAAATTCTAATCATGAACTTCTATCATGATGACACTTATTGACTCAACATGTAGACTAAAAAACTCAATTGATACAACTAGGTAGACTCCACTGAATGCCTGCAATTCTTGAGGTTTTCATCTTTTGGTGACTATGCACAATATCACAATGTCATGCTTATGCTTGCTAAGGTTTAAACATTGTCATGCATTTTACTCATTAGAAGTATAAGAAAGTTATTGTTGGATTCATTTAATTTGAAAGAGTATTTATAGTTTGAAAGAACTCTCTCCTTACCTTAGCTAGCATTCATTGAAAGGAAAGGCTTGTTTGATTCATATGCATTTGCATGGTTTGAGTCAGTCATTACACCACGAGTTTCACTTCTATCACCCGACTGAGTAATACAACCATTAAAATTTAACTCGCTAACTCAACACACTTTAACCTCGCTTGAGGATAAAAAGACTTTGGTAGTTAGGTAGGACGCCTGGGATAGGCATCCAAATAATTCCCCCTTGTCATTTTCATCTGAGACATAGTTGTTGTCCTCTAGGGTACTAACATCCTCTAGTATTTATTGACACGTTCATCGACCAGTTTGTGGAGGGTCCTCCCTTTTTTCGGGGGTTAAGCCGCGAGGATTGATTCCGGATGGACTTTGTGGAATGCCGTACTCCACTTAGCATCTAAGGCATATCGATCCATTGTCTTCCTTGTACTCTACCGTGATGGTGATACAGGGACAATAAGACAGAAGTGCCGAAAACCTTTTTCGGCGTGTCATGAATGAGGTAGCTTAGTGACTTTTCTTCTAAGGCTCTTTTACCCAGGATCCCTTTCGGTAGAGGGATATCCTTCCATTATTGGTCTCTCATTTTGTATTGTTCAACTTGGATTTCATCACCTTGTGAAGGATACGATTTGTCGAGGTCTCCAGATCCTAGTTAGGAAGTTTGCTTGCTATTTCACCTTTTTAGAGAGTCTTTTTCTTTTTAGTGCTGCTTGTTGGAATTCTGGCCACTTTTGTTTCAACTCTCTTACTGTGACACCGGTCCCAGTACATTTTTCTGAGCTTGCTTTTTTGGCTTAAAAGCCTTGTCGTTTCCTAGCTCCCCTTCTACACACTCGGTTGCTTTTGGGTGTTTGAGTTCTTACATGATCAGTTACCAACTAAAAGTAACTCTTCTGAGTATATTACAGGAAACATCTACACCCAGGTAATCAAATATGTGTTGGTTATAAGACTTAAGTAATCAAATTGTTGGTAATCAAATATGTGGTAAATAATTTGAATTAAGTAGTTAAGACTTGTCCTATCAGAAAAAATGTTGGTAATCAAATTATATTTGTTGGTAAAGAATTTTAAGAGTGGTGGAACTCTTCAATTGAACTTGTGAGGAAAATTATCTTGGATAATAAGTGTCCTGACTACAGGACAACAAGAAATATGTATTCAACAACATATGAGATATTATGGGGACTAGGTGCGAAAATAATTATACACCTTTAATTACAAAGTACTATATGTTAGAAAAACAGGATCACATAGCAATAACAATAAACATAAATGCAAATATAATCACACATACACATTACAAGAGAGACACATATATATCGTGGTTCACCCAACTTGGGCTACGTCCACAATGAATTTTCCAGTCCTTATTATTATTACCATCCAGCAAGGTGAAGGGATACAACCTGCAGCACAACCGCTGCACTTCCTCTTCTCTGTTTCACAGTCTCTCTCCTGATCTCAGAGATCTTTACAATGCATAAAACCTAATACATCATCCATAGTCGTATTATAATGTCTTTATTTTATAAGAGAAATACAATGGGAAAATACCACGGGATACCCAAAACCATGGGCCTGCAAAACAGCCCCAAAAATTTTCTTCAGGGGCGTTGCCCCTAGACCCCCCAGCCAAGGGGGATGGTCCCCCCTGGAACCCCGTGGGGGGGCGTTGCCACCCCACTGGGGTGATTGTACAGTCCACCTCCATATCATATAAAACTGGGGTACAAACACGGCTGATACAATATCATCTATGAGACTGGAAGATCTGGCTCCACAACCAACAATATCCCACTTGGAGACTGATCATAGCAACTCCACCGCTGCTGCACTTACTGGAATTCGACTTGGAAAATTTCTCCTCTTCACCTTCATGATAGAAGGCCAACTGAAACTGTGCACGAACTCAGTTTCTCTCTTGTCACTATCTTTGTGAACATGTCTGCAGGATTTTGGCTAGTATGTATCTTTTCCAGCTTTAACAGTTCATCTTCTAGAATAGAGCGTATGAAATGGTACTTGAGTTGTATATGTTTAGTCCTGGAATGGAATGCTGAGTTCTTTGCAAGGTGAATGGCACTCTGGCTGTCACTATACAATCTGCTATCCTTTTGCTTCTTACCCACTTCCTCCATAAACCTATGCAACCAAATCATCTCTTTACTAGCCTCTGTAATGGCAACATACTATGCTTCTGTTGTTGAAAGTGCAACAACCTTCTGTAGTTTCGAAATCCAGCTTACTGTTGTTCCACCTACAGTAAACACATACCCTGTGGTGCTCCTCCTGCTATCCTTGTCACCTGCCATATCTGCATCAACATATCCCTATAGAACAGTGTTTGAACCTCCAAAACATAATGCCTCATTGGTAGTACCTCTCAAATACCTGAGAATCCACTGTACTGCCTTCCAATGTTCTTTACCTGGATTGTTTATATATCTGCTCACAACTCCCACTGCATGTGCAATATCTGGTCTTGTGCACACCATGGCATACATCAAGCTACCAACTGCTGATTGATAGGGAATATTGGACATGTAATCTGTCTCTTCTTGTGTCTTGGGACACATTTTCTTACTTAGACTGAAATGGCTAGCCAAAGGTGTACTTACAGGTTTTGCATTCTGCATTCTGAACCTCTCCAACACCTTTTGTATGTACTCACTTTGAGACAATGTCAATTTGCGATTTTTCCTGTCTCTCGTTATTCTCATACCAAGTATTTGCTTTGCAGCACCCAAATCCTTCATCGCAAATGAATTAGCTAGCTTCCTTTTGAGTACATTTATATCATGCATGTCAGACTCTACAACAAGCATGTCGTCCACATACAATAACAAGATAATATATCTTCCATTGTCTAGCTTCTTGAAATAAACAAAGTGGTAAGAATGACATCTACTATAACCTTGTTCTGTCATAAACCTGTCAAACTTTAGATACCACTGCCTTGGAGCTTGCTTCAAGCCATACAAGATCTTTTTCAACTTGCATACCAGATCCTCCTTACCTTTGACCTCATACCCTTGTGGTTGCTGCATATATATTTCTTCCTCCAAATCCCCATGGAGGAAGGCTATTTTTACATCTAACTGTTCAAGATGCAAATCTTCTACCGCCACTAGACTTAAGATAGTCCTAATTGAAGTCATCTTAACAACAGGAGAAAATATTTCATCAAAATCTATACCTTTCTTCTATGCAAACCCCTTTACAACAAGTCTGGCTTTGTACCGCTTCTTACCTCCTTCTTCTTCCTTCAACCTGTAAATCCATTTGTTTTGCAATGCTCTTTTACCAGCAGGAAACTGAACCAAATCCCAAGTCTGGTTTCCTACCAATGAGTCCATCTCCTCATTCATGCCTTGCTCCCACTTCTTTCTAGTTTCCACCTGCATTGCTTCTTCATAACATTCTGGTTCACCAGAATCAGTCATCAATAAATAATACATTGAAGGAGAGTATCGTTCAGGGAGTCTACTTAACCTGGTAGATCTTCTTACAGTTGCAGGAGTTAGAGATACTTGTTGTTGCTCTTGATTTTCTGGCACCTTCGGAACTTCATTTTCTTTAATTTCATCAAGCACTATGTACTCTGTGTTTTCCTTTTCCTGTTTCTTTCCCTGCAATTGATCTTTATACATGACCTTTTCATTGAATATCACATCTCTACTCCTGATGATTTTGTTATTTTTATAATCCCATAAACGATAACCAAATTCATCAACCCCATATCCAATAAAGGTACATTTCTTGGATTTAGCTTTAAGCTTTGTTCTATTTTCTTTATCAATATGGACAAATGCTTCACAACCAAACGTTCTCAGAAATGAATAGTTTACCTTTTTATCTGTCCATGCTTCCTCTGGAATACCACCATCCAAAGCACTTGAAGGTCCTCTGCTTATTAAATAAACAGCAGTATTTACAGCATCCGCCCAAAACTGTAAGGGAAACCCTGCATGCAGTCTCATACACCTTGCACGCTCCATGATCATTTTGTTCATCCTTTCTGACACATCATTTTCTTGTGGTGTTCCTGGGACTGTATTCTCTCTACAAATCCAATGGTATGAACAGTAACTATCAAACTCCTTGCCGTAGTACTCACCTCCATTATCAGATCTGAGGCACTTCAATCTTTTTCCTGTCTCGTTCTCAACCAAAGCTTTCCACTTCTTAAAAGTAGCAAACACATCAGATTTCTGTCTAATGCAATAAACCTAAGTTTTTCTAGTTGCATCATCAATAAATGTAACATAATAATGAGAGCCACCAAGAGATTGTACCTGAGCCGGTCCCCATACATCTGTATGCACAAGCTCTAATTTTTCATTCTTCTTCTGTTTCCCAACCCTGAGAAATCTGACTCTCTTCTGTTTTCCATAAACACAGTTTTCACAGAATTCCAAACTTACCTGCTTCAAATCTGGCAGCAACTTCCTTGAGTGGAGAATCTGCATCCCCTTCTCACTCATGTGGCCAAGCCCATGATGCCACAATGCTGTATCTATTCCTGTGGAAGCTAAAGAGATAGAATGGTCAGTATTATGAGGACATAAATACAACGTACCTACTCTGTCTCTATTTGCTATCACCATTGATCCTTTAGTGATCTTCCACCACTTTTCTCCGAACGTAGATAGACAGCCGCCATCTCCCAACTGCCCTGTTGAGATCAGATTTCTTTTCATAGCAGGAATATGCCTAACTTCTTTCAACAACCAATCAGTTCCATTCTTAACTTTTATCTATACCTTACCCATTCCAACAATTTTACATGGCTCATCATCACCCAATAAAACATGTCCAAAGTCGCCAAGAACATACTCATGAAAGTATTTCCTATGGGGTGTAGCATGACATGAAGCTCCTGAATCTACTACCCAATAATCACTAGTATTATCTAATGCAAGAATCAAAGCATCTTGTAACACATCACCTGCTACATTTGCTTCCTGGGTAGTTTCCTTATGTGCATCTCCTTTCTTCTTTAGAGATTTGCAGTATTTCTTCAGATGTCCTTTCTTTCCACAGTTCCAGCACTCTATCTTTCCCAATCTGGACTTGGATCTTCCCGTTTTAGACTTTCCACGATTACCTTGGCTCTTTCCTCTCTCCTTTTGTCTTCCCCTACTCTCCATGGTCAACGCATTACCTGATGTCTCACCTGTGCTTTTTCTTCGCATTTCCTCGCTAAGAATAACACCAATAACATCATCAAATTTAAAGGTGTTTGAACCATAGACAGAGTTACTTACAGCCATGACCAAGCTATTCCAGCTTTTTGGCAATGAACACAAGATTAGAAGAGCCCTAACCTCATCATCAAAGTTCACACTTACAGAACTTAGCTGATTTGTAACCGTATTAAACTCATTTAAATGATTAGTAACAGATCCACCTTCAGACATCTTCATATTAAATAAACGCTTCATTAGAAATACCTTGTTGGAGGCCGAGGGTTTTTCATATAGCTTACCCAATGCGCTCATCAAACCCTATGTTGTCGTTTCTTTTGAGATATTGAAAGCCACCGACGAAGCCAGGCTCAACCGTATTGTTCCTAGAGCCTTTCTGTCAAGAACCTCCCATTCTTCGTTCTTCATAGCCATCGGCTGCTTTGCTTTTCCTCCCAACAGTAGGAATAGATCCTTCTGGTACAGATAGTCCTCCATTTGCATCTTCCATAACCCAAAGTTTTGGCCGTTAAAATTCTCGACCTTAAACTTTCCTTCTTCTGCCATTGCTCCCACTCGAACCAGAAACCCTAGCTTCCTGCGAGTTTAACTGCCAAATAGACCTTTGGCTCTGATACCAATTGTAAGAAAAACAGGATCGCAGAGAAATAACAATAAATAGAAATGCAAATATAATCACACATACACATTACAAGAGAGACACAGATATATCGTGGTTCACCCAACTTGGGCTACGTCCACACTGAATTTTCCAGTCCTTAATATTATTACCGTCCAGCAAGGTGAAGGGATACAACCTGCAGCACAACCGTTGCACTTCCTCTTCTCTGTTTCATAGTCTCTCTCCTGATCTCAGAGATATTTACAATGCATAAAACCTAATACATCATCCATAGCCGTATTACAATGTCTTTATTTTATAAGGGAATTACAATGGGAAAATACCATGGGCCCACAAAACAACTGGCGAAAACAGCCCCAAAAATTTTCTTCAGGGGTGTTGCCCCCAGACCCCCCAGCCAAGGGGGATGGTCCCCCCTAGAACCCCGTGGGGGGGCGATGCCCCCCCGCGGGGGTGATTGTACAGTCCACCTCCATATCATATAAAACTGGGGTACAAACACGGCTGATATAATATCATCTATGAGACTGGAAGATCTGGCTCCACAACCAACACTATAGTGATGAGTGACTTAATGAAAACCATCCAAATTCCACCATTTAATAGGATATATTAGGACAAATCCATCCTTGAGAGGTGGAGAATGGAATTGTAGAGTTTTCCACTAAACTTGAGAGTTTTAGATGTTACAACATGATCGGGACATGGGACTAAGAAGGTACATGATTAATGGGAAACACATGGGGTAGCATACATTATTTTACAATAATTCATCACAAGGTTCCTTTCTTAGGTTAGATCATCCTTTTGTTACAAGAGGAATTGGTGCACATATGAGAACGTGAACGCTTTGAAAAACAACCGTCTTGAATATAAGAGCAAGGTAAAAATGTTACCCATATTGCATGTCATCGATTATAACCTTCCCAACATTATAGAAACAGAAGATTCATACATAGGATGGGTACGAGTTCTAAAAAAAGTAAGAAAACCTAAGGAAGAGGAAATAGTCAAGTTTGCATTAGGAACATGGTATAAAACTGAGCAGAACTATGCCACTGTCGATAAAGAAATCCTTGTAGCACTGAGATGCATAGAGAAGTTCCAGATTCATTTGTTGAACCATGGCTTTATCATAAGAACATATTGCTCTAGTCTTCCATTTGTGATAAACAACACACTAAAAATTGCAACAACAAAAGGAAAGTTAGCAAGATGGCAAGCATTGTTTTGATGTTATAATTGTATTGTTCATGAGCACATTTCTGGGAAAGCAAAAAGCATTCCTGACTTTTTAACAAGAGAATATTTGACACAGAAGTATGATGTTAATTTTTCACAAGCGAGCTGAAGCAAGCGAGCCTGAAACAAGCGAGCCTGGTGCAAGCGAGCGTAGAAGGTCAAAGCAGAATCCAGTGGGCCCATAAACAACAAGTAAACATGGAAATCTATGCTTGGACCACAGGAAAACATCAGATCTATAAAATTAATGATAATATGAGTTGGTTGGATTATATGCAAACATGGAAACCTAGGTGGGAGTTGAGACACACTGAAGTATTAGGATGCTAACTTACAGGGATCTGATGCTTTTAATAGACTAGTGCCAAAACTCAGAAGAATTCCTATGGGATCCAGTATTGTACCAGAGATGATTTACAACAACTCCTTGAGAAAAGCAGTTGATGCAAGCAATTGAGTTAACACACCTCTACCATGATCTTAACTTAATCATGACAGAGGTCTCTACACATAAGCCCAGGATACAACTAGACCATCAATACTATTGTATTAACCAGATACATTCTTTGAAAGCATGGCCACATCAAGATGCTAGTCTCTGGTTTCCAAGTACTACACACACTTATGAAAAATATAAAAAAATATGGTGGAAATTCTTGAGAAAATAAAATACGGATAGAACATATTATACCATGCTAAAGTTTGGACTTCAAAGTACACATGATATCCATGAGGATCCAACTACTTTCTACGTCATCCCTGATTGGATGAGAGACTGGTGGCAGTCATTCGGCATCAACCTAACAACATTAGAACCAGTTGTTATTTATAATCTAAAACGGGACGTTGGAGAATCTCTCGAACAAGTCAAAGATATTTTGCAGACAAATATTACTGAGGATCAAATCCTTGAGTACTACATTAAATACAAAGAACAATGGCTTGTCAAAACCCGCATAGACATCCACATGCATCATAATAGACGCGTGGTCCTGAGGTCTATTTATTCAAAGGTATGGAGCACTGAATCCAACATCTTTCAAGAAATATATGGTCCCCCATACTCCGATGATTTGTAAATATCTCAAAAGTATTTGGCTATGAGTGGGGCCTGTCCATTCAAATTGTCATAAATATTGAAAAGAAAGTCTTTGTAACTATGTCATGATAATATAAAGAAAGCCCTACTTTTCTCTGTGTCAATATGATTGAAAATCTATGTTATGCAATAAATACCCTAAGTCAAGATTACAAGTAATTGTCCAAAAGAAGCATTAGTTGGGAGTAGGACTGAAAGATACCATTTTTCAAAACAACTTACATGTTTACGGTTCCATTTTTGCTTGATTCAATTACTTTCAGTCATCTAAGAAGACCATGCTTGATTACAAAACTACCCATGTCTTTCCAATATTAAATGAGTTCATCCTTTTCCTTAAGAATATTTCATTTTAGATTTTGAATAAGATTATACAAGTTCCACAACATTATATAAAATATTGTTTTTGAATATTTGTGAACACTTATTAACCACCTAAAAGATCTTACTTTTGAAAGTCATAAAAACTTTTAGAAGTTTTCCATAATGGTTAGTTATTTTTATTTTATATTATTATTGCTAAATATAAATATCATACTAAATGTGAGTGTACTTCAATTACCGAGGTGATGAACCCAAACTGATGGGATGAAAGAGACTTTAGGGCCATGCCGACAAAGTTGATAGTTAGATGGTGTGATATGGGACTCAAGACCCAAAGGAGCAATAAAAGACAACTCATAATTGCATGAATTTCTACTCCTAAGAAAGATAAAGTGATCCTCTTCCTCAGAACTTGAATGCCTACATTTTGAGAAAGGGAATGCAGTACAAGTCACCTTATAAAAGGTGCTACACGTCAGCTTTTAAGAGGCACTATGCCTTGCGGTCCTATCTAAACTTTTTCCCATGGTGCAGGTAGAACCAAACATGTATTTTTCATATATGTCTTCCTCGAGCGAGGGGAGTTTAGGACCGCTAGAGGAAAGTGAGACATCCAGTAGGTCTACAAGAGTTTTATCGACTAGATGTCAAAAGGCCAAAAGAAAATTCCATAAACGCATGGAATATTATCGCGCTCAAGGGGGGTCATGTAGCTATGATGATGAGACAATAGGCGATGACGAGGTGCCCTTGAGGTACAGACATTTAGTGAAACAATGGGTACCCAAGGATCTTCCTCAACAAAACACATATTTTTGTGTGGACGAGAGGATATATCGAATTGCACCATCATCAATACATGGTTTTGGGTTGTTTTGCATGGATCTAGCATAAAGGTCCCTTACGGCACATGTACATAATTGATGGAGTATGTTGGACCTTGTTACAACTACAACGATTGGATGCACCTGGTCCGATATACAAAAAGTATGCGTAGATATGGATTTTCAGCAAACTATTTATAGTTGAAAGACAAAGATCAAAATAAAGTAGCAACGTTGTACATGGACCGAAGGCCAAAGGCCACAGGTAATATTACGGGGTTTATAAACAGTACACAACCAGGGTCTACAAATAAGCAACCAAACTGCGAATTTGAGGGGCGTGAAGGAAACCGTGTTTTTGTTTGTGCCATTAAATCAATATCTGCAGGGAAAGAGTTGCTTATTAATTACAATTTGAATTGAGTAGATACAAACACGGTTACTATGGGAGTGGTACATATAACCATTTACCCAACCTTTTATTAATGAATTTAATATCTTAAGGATTTTTCGTTGGTTTATTTCGTTTAAATTTTCCATATTTAATTTGCAGGCTAGTGATCGGGAAAAAGCCAAGCCAACAGATGGTCGGAGGAGTACATCTTCCTCGAGGGAGAAGGTATACATCTTTGTAATAGTAAAAATATAATAAGAAAAACGAGTTTTTTTTGCTTTGTTTTTTCATTATTAGTATATTGGTTTGGTTTATATAATGTTATCTATTTTTGATGCAGAACGTTGATCGAGAAATCCACCCGAATGTTCATCGATAGACGACAACATCCTTGGGGCAACAGGTAAACCTGATTGTAATTGTACAATTTAAATATGTCACAATGTTTTCTCATTATATTAATGTTTCAATGAATATTTTGGTTTCGTTTAGGTAATTTTCTCTATGTTTTTGATGCAGGCCGGTTCTGCAAGGGTCACAGTAGACCATACCATACCTACCTCGACGCAATAGGTATACATCTTTGTAATAGTAAAAATATAATTATATGAATAATATTTTTTTGTTGATGTGTTTTTTCATGAATAGTTTTGGATTCGTTTAGGTGACTTTAACTATATTTTTTATTTAGGGTTTTGTAAGGGATAGCTCCCAGATATTAGCAGATCAGGGAAAGTTAGCTATGACCATTGATCAGATGAGTGTATCACGATCCTCAAGGTTGCAGGTATAATTCATTGGAATTGTACCAATATAATACGTAACATAATGTTTATTTTGTTATGTATTTTTCGTCTGTATACTGGTTTCGTTATGATAATGTTTTCTACTTCTTTTTTGAAGGGGCTCGGTGATCAGGGAAAGTCCACAGCTATGGATCAGACGACACCATCATCCAGGCATCAGGTAAACCTAGTTGTAATTTTAGGAATCTATCATGATAGATATGTTTTGTTAATGTAATTTTAGGAATCTGTCATGATAAGAACTCAGTAGTGTTTTATACATTTTTGTTTTAGCCCAATGAATCACTGTATGAAACATCATCGCAAGAATATTCAATAGATCCTAAAGTGTATGAGATGTTACTTAACGATACCGACAAAATTGGTGAAGCCACGAACCCGTTTAAGATGATAGAAAAAATGTTGAATAAATATAGAGCAAGGATTGAATTGTTGGGATAGAAATCTGAAACCTTGCGAGTAAGTTGAGGAATCTTGAATCATAAAATAATTCATTTATAACTTTATAATTTTCTCTTTTATATGATAGTACTGAATGTATAAAATGTGGTTTGTATTTACAGAATTATCAGGGAGCACACAATAGTGGTTAAGGCAGTGTTGGCCCCAGCGAGGCTCGTGGAGAGACGTCGCATCATGGGCAAACGACTCCACCTGCATCGAATCCTTCGTCATTTTTGTCGACTAAACAATTGGAAACACATTCCCAAACACCACAGACCCCAGCTATGAGTGCATCGGCCTCTAGTGACCGACGCACGCTAGATCGTCCAGAAGAAGGGGTCGACACTGAGACTCTTAGTAATTTTGATATTGCCCTAGCTGCATTTCCAGGATCTTCCCGTGTCACTAGCACAGGAACAATGGAGGAAATTTTTTTGGTGGACGCAAATATCGTACCAATAAAGATCGAGAAGACCCCAGGTAATTAATATACGTTGATCAAGTTAGTGTTTATAATTTCATTGTAATATACTGATAAAACGTTTTTTTTTCAAATAATTATGATCATGGCATGATCGTTTTGCAGGAAATGATGTTTTCTATAAACAAATGAATGACTCATCCTTGGATATCTTCGGGCCCACCATCCGAACAAGGTGGAATAAACAACCGAAATATTTAAAAGATGACCTCACTAATCGATTGTTTGGCCTGTTTGGCGACAAGACCTTCAATCAAGTCGAGGTCTTGAAAAAGGATGGAAAAAATATGAAGGTTGTTCGAGACCAATATAGGACCCACCTGGAAAAAAACCCTAGGTATGAGCGCCCTCCAATGAATCCAGCAATGCAGTAAAAAGCTCTAGTGGACGATACTTTCCGCAATGTAATTCTAGACCTTATTATTATTTATTTCTATATCGAATTTGGAACATCTAACGTATTTCAACACTTGCATAGGCTGTCAGACACAATGCCACAAAGGAAATACTAGAAAAAATAGGTCAGCACAAGCTTGGGCCTAGTGGTTATTCGAATTTGGCGGCACGATTTGTAAATTTCAAAAAAAAAACAATGCATACAAATAATAAATTGCAAATTATTTTTCGTTGTATTGCACTGCAAAATGTTAATTAATGACATTATGCAAATATGTAGGACGACTGATTCAATGAAGTGCCCACTACGGAACACATGAATCTTGGCATCCAGCACGACTTTGGAGCTGTTGTTGAATGCCGAAAAAGATTATATGGGGAAACATAGTCTTCTGGTACCAATCCATCTGGTGCACAGGTATATAAAATCTATATAGTTTAATGAAGATTTATTGCTTGTGCAACCTATTCATTATCAATACTTGACATAAAATATTGACTTTGTTTTGAGCAGGAAAGTAATGATCCCCCTAATGTCGAGGAGGGACAAAAACAAATAGAAGATCATGCTTTGAATCTTGGTAAATAATTTATTCATATGCTACAATTTTATGTATAGCATTGCAAATAGTGAACATTAATTGTAGTTCACCATATTTCAACTGCAGAGCATGTAGAGGGTGAAACTGTACAGGTTGAGCCTGGACAAGAACATGAACAACATGATGTGGCCATAGTAGGTTAAAAAACACCTTTGTAATTTTTTTTTTAAATGAAATAATTGTCATTACAATAGAAAAATATAACGATGTAACATTTTCACATTGTTGCAGCAAATACGAACACCTTGCCGCAAAATCCACATATGGATCTGCACTCTAGGATGCAGACATCACGACAAGCCCCTTATGACGAACCAAGAACTGGAGGAGAAAGTCCAGATCAAGATGGTCTTATTAGATATTTTTTGGTAAAACAAAAGAGAAGAAAAACTAAAAATAAGTGACTGGAAAAACGTCGTTTAATCATTTTTTATAATAATATATCATCCATGATTTTTGGCCTAATGAATGAATGAATGGTTTAATGGTTTAATGTTTTAGTGTAGTAAACTATTACCTTTATTGAATGTAAGCTTTTATTGAATGAATTTGTTGACTGAATGAATGAATGGTTTATTGAATGTTATCTTTTATTGAATGAATGTGTTGACTGAATGAAACAATGGTTTAATGAATGTTAGCCTTTATTGAATGAATGGTAGATGAAAGATCATGTTGATTTATGCATGAATTTGCATGTAATTTTTTTTTCAAGTACATGCATTGGGTATGGGGAATTGAGAGTGATGTGAGGGGGGGGAGGGGCCATAAGAGCTTTCACCTTCACGTGGATGGCCCTGTTCAGTAGAGAATATTAAATTATTCTCAAAACAGAGAGGAGCTCAATGAATGGCTATGATGTTGGCTTTCTACAACCCACTCGCGTGTCATCTAAATTTTGACAATTTCTTGGAGCTTGTTGTGACGTTTGGTTTCTCCTCATAACCAATTTTGAGTTTCCACTACTTCAAAGGGTGAGTAAATGATGCACTGGAATCAATATCCTTAACCTTCTCTTTAATTTCCTTGGAATATCCTTGAGATTATTTGAATGAGATATGTCTCAAATCCTCTATATCATTTGCATCCTCTCCATTATGTCCAATCTTCATGCAATAGAGAATATATCTCATCTCTTTTTCTAGGGAGAATAATGTGGAGATTGAAGATTAAAGAGGATGAGAGGTTCTTTGTATCCCTAACCCAAGTATAAGAAATTGTATAGAGAGTTATAAGAAAACTGAAGGTCAACGCTGTCAACGAGGTGGACATAAGTCCATGGAGGAGATCAAGGGAAACTCCTATTTAACAGTTGTCGTTTATATTCCAAGTAAGTATTTCCTTAGTGTTTATGTATTAAGGGATTGGTAAACAAATGTTAATTATAATGGGGGTTCATTGGAACTCCATAACAGTCGTTGGAGAAAATAGATGTTGGATAGTTCATGAAGGTTGTGTTTGCACACATAGGTTACCATGTCATAAGAAATTGATCCTAGCAGAAGAGGGCATACCACACTTAATTTAGTGGACTTGATCACAATATAATAGTGTCTGCAAGTACAAATTTGTATATTGTTTTACCATAATACTGTTTTACACTAATACCTCACATTAAACCCTTCCAAAATGGTATATTTACCATTGAAGCCTGGCTTCTGAAGCATGATATTTGCAAGTAATCTAGCATACACGAACAACAAATATAAACATGCTTCTTGTTGTCAATGTTCATCATTTTTTAGGGCTACAACTTGCCCATAATGGATCCGCTTACGCTAGGGAATTAAAGAAAACAAGAAATTAAAGAAAACATATAATTTGCATCAAAAAAATAACAGGGTATGAACTGAACTAAGGAGATTCAAACCTGCGACCTATGTCTAGTCCCAAGGCTACCACCTTCAAGCTTGAAGTGCAACTGACAATGGGAGACCACCTTCAAGCAGCTTGATTCATTCTGCATGCATTTCACAGTGGGAGACGGCGGGCTACCACCTTCAAGCTTGATTCATTATGCATGCATTTCACCATGCAACCATCTCAAATTCTCATTGTGTTTTCCCTCAATTAGTTTCTCAATTCAGCATGACCCACGCCCACCTTCTGAGGAGTGTTTCCAGTGGTCTTGAGTTTCATCCTGGAAATGGTGACGATTCATGGTATTATGTTTCCCTTCAGCTTCAATATGACAAACTCAAATTTCACTACGAAGGTTTGTCTGGAAAATGTGATAGTTTGGGTTCCATAACCCCGGTGCCATTCAGGGACACTTTGAGGAATTGCTCTGGGGTAACGAAATCCAAACCGTCATATTTGTCAGACAAACCTTCGCAGTGAAATATGAGTTTTCCATATTGCAGCTGAAGGGACACATAATACCATGAATCATCACTGTTTCCAGGCTAAAACTCAAGACTGCTGGCAACACTCCTTGGATGGCGGGCGTGGGTCATATTGAATTGAGAAACTAATTGAGGGAAAATGCAGTGAGAATCTGAGACGGCTGCATAGTGAAATGCATGCAGAATGAATGAAGAGTACTGGGTGTCGAGAGAAATGGTTTTGGAATGTCATATGAGAGGAAATGGCGATGAGAATTGATTTATAAGGTCAGGCTTAAAGGTGGTATCCTTGGGACTAGACATAGGTCGCAGGTTTGAATCTCCTCAGTTTAGTTCGTACCCTGTTATTTTTTCGATGCAAATTATAGGTTTTCTTAATTTTCCTTTGTCAACTTTACATATCCCTTTATATGTTTCCTTTATTTTCCTTTTTCAACTTTATGTATCCCCTTGTGATAATGGGGATTGTTAATATCGATTCACTTGAGAATGAACATAAAGAGGATTTCCACTATAATCTGTTCCATCCAAACCTATCAAGTGTACTTTTAGGTCAGTAATATTCTTGTAACAAAGCAACGAAAGATCTTAGAAGTAAATGTAACAATGCCCTGAAAGAAGTTCGCGTAATATAGTGGTTTGTGTTTGCAGGAATCCTTCAATTTACAGGGTGAAAATGGCCAAACAGCTGCCACAGTTCGGAGACGACAATATTGCTGACCTAAAAGTGCACTTGATTGGTTTGGATGGAATATATTACCGTGTAAATCCTCTTTATGTTCATTCTAGAGTTTTGATAAAACCAGAGATATATGAAACGATGCTTTATGACAGTTCGTCTTCACAACAGCCTCTTGAAATGAAGGTAAGAAATGGTAACGGCGGGAGAAGCTCATATGATTGGGGGAGTAGTTGAAGCAAATGAAGTAAAAGTTCATTTGCTTCAATTACTCTGCCTATTGACTGAGCTTGATATTATGTCTTGTAAATTATCCTTGTACCTTGCCATCTTCATCAAAATTTTGCTGCTAGTTTTTTCATGCTAAAATGCTCCCCCTTATGCTACTTCAAACTTCAACAAGGTTCTGTCTAGTAAATTCATAAAAGGTAAGCATGCATCATCATTCCATAATCCCCCTATCAATCATATCATTTCTCAGTCATACTTCTTGTCAAATCAAGCTGAAAGGATATTCTCTTCAACAATCTCTAGTACATTGCTTCACTGAAGCTTCATTTTGCCAAGAGTAACAAGCCCTAGCTTGTCCACTTTATCCTTACCAAAAACTGATTTGACCTTCACCAATTATGTTATAGCATGTTGAGCACTTAGAGATGTGTAATATTCAATTTGACTATGTCTTCCTTGCATCGATAAATTCTAGCGATCCCGATTTTGTCCACTATCTCCTTCAGCATTCTTCATTCTTTGAACAATTTTAATGCTTCCATGTATATGCTTACTGATCCACACTTTTCGGCATTTGAGTTGAGAGGAATGCTACTATTTTTTCCATAAGGCATAGCTTACTACCGTGGATGATACCAATCACTCAATAGCAATTGATGAATATAATTTGTGCCATATTTCTCGAACTCATACTTGTCAACTATATCTAGTAAATTCATAGAAGAAAATCCTCCAATCATCAAGTTGCTTTTATTTCGTTTGCTTCAACTACTCCCCCTATCATATGAACTTCCTCAAGGGCATCACCTTCACATAGGATGAAGTGATTGAATTAGAGGTAACCGCATCCAGACTTGTATAAATGTCAAATGACGAGGATGAAGAGTCAACTTTGAATCACCCACAAGGTCTACCTCCTACCCAGACTTTTATGAGACCTTTGTGCAAACAACAATCTCTACCCTTTAAATTTGATCACAACATAATACTGTTTTTTTTTTAAATTCCATACTGACTTCGGCTGTCCGACTTCAACGTGCTAAGGTATCCAACATTCCTCCCATACCACCGACGGCTAAGAACGTCGGATGGCTCCCATTTTTACATTCTGCTATCGTCGGTTATCCGACTTCAACGGGATAAGGTATCTGACGTTCCTTCCATACCAACAATGGCTAAGAACGTCAAATGGCTCCCATTTTTGCATTGTGATGTCGTCGGTTATCCGACTTCAACGGGCTAAGGTATCCGACGTTATTTCCATACCATCGACGGCTAAGAACGTCGGATGGCTCCCATTTTTGCATTGTGATGTCGTCGGTTATCCGACTTCAACAGGCTAAGGTATCCAACGTTCCTTCCAAACCATTGATGGCTAAGAATGTCGGATGGTAGGATGGCAGATTTATGGATCTAAGGCTAAAAACTAATAAAAAAGTAAGATTGAAAGTAAAATTTGAGATCTATTGTTCAAAGCCAGCGGAGTCGCCAAAAACTGTTGGCCCGGTTTTGCAACCAGGCTTAGTGCTATGGGCACCTGCTAACTAGTAGCAGCAGTTTCAATAGAATTAAACAAGAAACTAATCTAAACTAAACTAATCATGGATCTATGCAAGAATATAAGCAAATAGTGTAAACATTTAAAAAACAAGAACAAGAAAATATTAAAGAATGAATTTGTATTGAAAAGTGGGGGGCAAGCAAGTGCTTGCGATAATACCTTCAATGGTGAAGGTTGATGTTGAGCAACTCCCAAGATGAGTAGCTCCAAGCTCCAAGAGGTCTCCTTCTCCAAGTTTGCTTACAATGGCCAAAATGCTCAAGGGAGATTTCGGCAGCATGAGGATGAGATAATGGATGGATGTGAAATGAGGAGCCCCTACCACCTTTTTATAGGTTTTGGTGGTGGGGAATACCATTTATGGTTTTGTGGAAACCAAATGGTATTGACCAACATGGTTTAGGTACTTTTCCCTCCTTTTTCCTTTTTTGAATAAAATTAATATTTTAATTCCCTTTTTAATATTTTTGGGAATTTGAACCCTTTTTGAGGGTTTTTTATGCTTTTCAGGAAAAATAATCTTTTTGAGTGGGAAAAAGGGGTGTACTAAGGTCTTTTGGTGACCTTTTGTTGGTTTCAGAGGCTCAGATGGTGGAAAAGTGGACAAATGGGTCATGTGAATAAGGGAATGAGCTAGTGAGCACTTTTTAGGTGTTAACAGATTGCCCCCTGATGTGTGAGGGCAGGAGCTCATCGTATGGCTGATAGACATCATAGTTCTTTTGTCTTTTTTCTAGGGTTTAGGGAGAGAAGAGACCGGTCGGAGACTGGAGCCACGGCCCTTGGAAGCTGCAAAAACAAAAAATATTACATGGCCTCAATATGAATGAGGTATAATCTCTGATAATGGACGAGGCGGGCATTCCCATGCTCGTATCAAGGCATATACATAACAATTAGTCCCAAGAAGGGGGATCTAATACATAAAGAATCTACTAGAGCCACAGCCCTTGGAAGCTGCAAAAACAAAAAATATTACATGGCCTCAATATGAATGAGGTATAATCTCTGATAATGGACGAGGTGGGCATTCCCATGCTCGTATCAAGGCATATACATAACAATTAGTCCCAAGAAGGGGGATCTAATACATAAAGAATCTACTGGTACATCATAATGGTCCAGGGGGGACATTATTTTAGGATATACTCCTGATCATAACTGATCTCAATAACTGATACACTGGAATAACTGATGAACTGTTGGAACTGAAGGTGTCCAACATCTGTAGGGATGTAATGACTGTGAGCCATCTCTGGGAAGTATCTGTAACTGTATACTCGAGGGAGTATAAAACTGGGGTACATCTAAATACTGTCGCCATACGCAACCCGGATATCTATAGGAACAGTGTAACTGGTTGTATCCATAGGTAGACTCTCAAATGTGGAGGAGTCAGAAGGTATCTGGGGTCTTCGACTAATAAGTGAACGAACCGATGCCCTGTGCGAGTCTCAACGATGCGATCAAGGTGTTGAAGTCGAGCATGCGAGAAACAACCATTTGGAGAGGCACTGAGGACTCTTCTCGAAATGATTCATAGGCACTCATCATAAATGGTGATGAGTCCAAGACACAGGGACCTCTAGGTCTATCCTCTGGAATAAATGTGGTTGTCGTCGACCGAGGGAGACCAGCAACTAACAAGGCAATGATTTTTCCTTGATAGGAGCATGAGGTGTAGAACTGAAGTGTTGTAGTACTGATGGTAGGACTGACATACTTGTGGGGATGGGAAATAACTGGGTCAAAAAGTGGGTAGACTCAAACTTCCTTTGTTCAGAGCATGATGACATGGTTGACTTGGCAGCGTAGGGAACTGACTTGTAGGTGTGGGGATCATTGCTTTGACTGAATGGTATATATTGACTCTGGGGGGGAGGACGAGCTGATAGGCGCTGTCGAGGGATTTTCAAGGTAACATACTGCAGAATACTTTGAACAAAGGTGACCAAAATGGGGAAGCTGCCATATGATTAGATGTGATCTGCCGTGGCGTCAAGAGGCACCATTGATTCCTTCTTCGTAGTTTTGATGAGCTCCAAGAAGGGATAAAAGTGTGCTCTGAAATGGTACAGTCCTGTGGATTTTGTGAGCCCAGGACGGCTCATGCTCATGGTTGCTTTCATGTTTAGAGAGTCTGAAAATGGTAAGTGGACTCTATTGGTGTTTCTTTTTCGTAAGTTTAGTCTCCAAGGCCCGAAAAAGCATAAAATGATGCGGATGGAGAACTCTTCTAGCCGATGTGACTAAAGTATTCCTTTTTCGTAATTAGTCTACGAGGTCCGGAAAAGGGGTAAACTTATACCAGGTAGATGCCCTTTCAGATACTTTTAACGAGCATGAAAGGAAGCAAGGTTGCTCGGCGATCTTTTCATTGTTTTAGGAGTCAGAAAAGAGCTTAACAGAAACTCCCTAAGTGCCTTTTTCGTAAAAAGGGATTGCTCGGCCCGAAAAAGGGGTAAAATTATACTAAACCAAAATGGATAGATGGGAGCGAGAAAATGTCTCAAGCATCATCATGTGTGTGGGATACTGGATCTGGTGACATAAAGATTGTCTAAAGGGGGCTACGGCCGTTGTGGCATGCAAACCGAGGCAATGAGAGGGCATTTTGCAAAAATGGCCAAAAAGTATGGGAGTGAGGGCGAGAAATGATCTCAAGCATCATCACAAGCGCGGGAAACTGAATCCGGTGATATAAAGATGGTCAACCATGGAGAACAACAGATGTGGCACACAAATCGAGGTGACAAGGGGGCATGGAAAAAATGCCCAAAAAATGTGGAGGTGAGAGCGAGAAATGATCTCAAGCATCATCACGAGTGCGGAAAACTGAATCCGACGATATAAGGCATGCCAAAAATGGACGACGGCCGATGTGGCACGCAAATCGAGGCGACGAGGGGGGCATGGAAAAAATGCCTGAAAAATCTAGGCATGAGAGCAAGAAATGATCTCAAGCGTCATCACGAGCGCGGAAATATGAATCCGGCGGTGCAAATGGTGCGAAAAACGGAGGTCATAAGGACTCCAGAATGGTCAAAGGAAATAACTAGGTTAAAAAATGGCTACCAATAAAGGTGAGCCCACCAAGCCAATGATGCAGTGGTGGGGAGAAATGATGACCCGCGGGGGGAAATACTGTCTGCATAAAATCAACTCAAATATACAAGTGACACGTGACCTCAAAAATGGTTGAGATCACGAATATGAAAAAGTGAGCAGGGTTAATGACCTGCCCCATGCTATGTGCATGGGGTTTGTGATTGTGGATCACATATGTGTTGGTTTGAATGATGGGCTCATTGAGGTGTTGAGATAGAGATGATGGGGAAGGTTCAAAATGATTGATCATGCCCCCTATCCCGGGGTCGAGGTAATCTATTATGCCCCCTAACTCAGAGGTGTCAATGTGGTGCAGATGTTGTCTCAGAGAGAGATCAATAGGGCATTGAGCAACTGTTGGCGGGGTGTTATACCATGAGGCTGTGGGCTGTGGTGGCATACTGAAGTGATGATATGATGATGGGGGATTCCCTTTGTGGGGTGGATGCCTCCAGTATCTTCGATGAGAATCACGATGATGATGAGTAAGCAAGGTTTTGGGCCTGCCCCCATGTTGTGCACATGTGGTTTCCTCATCGATTTGAAAGGGTTGAACATGTGTGTCTAAGGGATCAATTGAAGGGGCCGACCGGACAGAGGGGTATCCAGTGGAAACCGTGTAAATGGTGTTAATTTCTTCCAAGGAGGAAGATGGTGGGGGATGAATTTCCTCAATTGTGGGGGGCGCCGTCTCAAGGTCCAAATTATTCATCTCGTAGAGAGCTGCTCTGTAATCTGGGATATTAGGACAATGATGTGAGTAATGGCTGTAAATACCGCATATCGCACAAGGGTGGTTGGTATGCAGTGATTTATCACGAGGCATGGGGTTTGGATCAAGTTTGACAACCGAGATGTTGGGGTCGTTGTCCAACATTTGCATATGTTCCTGTAATGCAGGTAACTGTGGACACTAATGAGTTGGATGGCCTAACTCATCACACAACGAGCATTTTGGAGGAGCATGAAACATGGGGGGAGGTCTAACTGCCTTAGATGGGGGTACCGCAGTGTATGGTTGCGGGCCTCTTCCCCCAGTGGGTCTGATGAGTGGAGGGGGATTCGTCAATGACGAAGGAGTAGTGATACCGAGAGGTGGTTGGGTAGAAGTAACAATGGGTTGCACCGGTTGCAGGATGACATTTGGTGTCGGCGGTGGAACGGGAGGCAAAATATACCACACGGGTAATCCCAATGTTAACCCAGGGAGACTAAGGGTAGTCATAACCGGGGCGCTTACTACACCCGAAGGAGGAAATAGAAAGGGGATTGTGTGGATGGGTGTAACCCCAATGTGACTAGGGACCAATGGTGGTTTAGGGAACAAAGGTGGTTGATTACCGGGTGGTTGTGTATTCTGTGAAAGAGTACAAAGGTTCGCGACGTGGGTCTCTAGTGACGGTGGTGGAATGGCCTGGAAAGTAGAGGTCATCGGCGCCTCGGAGTAAAGTCCGGGTCCTACTGAGGAAATGAATGAGGTAGTTGCACCACAAACAGGTTGTTCAACCATGGGGAGAACATTTTCAGGTGTGGCGGGGGCCTTGGGATCATAATAGGTGAGTTGGTCGACCTTGACCATGCGTCCCTCATGGGGGAACTGCATGGTGCGAAATACAGATGAGGCAACAGCCCACATGACATACATGTAGCTGCGACCAAGTAAAAGGTTATAGTCTAGTTGGGCATTGATGACCTCAATGTCAATGAGCACGGTTTTACCCGCCAGCTGGACAGGGACATTGGCTAAAAGACCTTAGGGTTGACCCGAACGGCCGTCGTAGGCTCGTAATGCAGTGGTGGACTGCTGGAGAGTAGGGGATCCCAACTTCTGCCAAACGAATGTGGACATGACGCATGTAGAGGCCCCTTCATCGATAATGCACCGATGGATAACAAGATTCCGAACAGAAACGGAAACTTGGAATGCTAAAGAGGAAGGCAGGCGTGGTTCAGACTGGTCTGAATCAAATGCGATCAGCTGTGAATCATTGGGGTTAATGGCGCCAATGGCAGAGAATAAATTCTTGCGATGTGAAGGACAGTTTTTCAAAACTTCTAAAGCAGACATGGCTGCGGGAGACTGGGCTAAGTCATCGACAATGTTGTAATTCGACACAGTGCGAGCATTGGGATTACTGTTGATGCGACGAAGTGGGAAGCGAGGTGCTTTGGAAGCGCCATCAAGTGGAGCCGGAGGTATACGTAACGTTTAATCTGTGGGATTAACGTTAGTGTTCTTGTCGGTGGGAGGGGCTTCAGACGTGGAGCCATATTGGTTCCGACAGGTTTGGAGGTTGGCATCGGCAGTTGACATCATCAACAAATGGTGAGTACCTGAATCGAACATGGGTTGATCAGGGGCTGCATAAGTGATTTGCTATGGTGGCACGTTGCCCTGAGGGGCGGCTAACGGCTGAGTGTTCACTACACCCTGCGTTGGAAAAGGGTTTTGTAGTACCAAAGGTTGAGGTTGTGGTGGTGGAGGGTTGGGTGGCGGCTGAGGAGCCGCCTGCCCTTGATAATGGGCGTCATCTGTCCATAGTTGCTGGGCTCGCTCCAAATGTGGGCAAGCGTGGGTATAGTGGCCATAGACCCCGCAAATAGAACAAGGATGTTTTGTTCATAAATTAGCATTTTTGGCTTGCTTAGGTGGCCGATCAGGATTCTGATGAGCAGGCGCCGCGTTATTACTTTGCGGAGGATGGGGAGGTTGTGGACCTTGGTTATTGTGTTGGTTGTTGCCGCGGTTACGTCCTCTTCCACGGTTTGGTTGCCCACCTTGGTTGCGTTGGTTATTTTGGTATTGGGGCTGATGTTGTTGTGCGTACACATGCCCTTGAGAATTAGGGGGATTCTGGGGAGCCGCAGGTGTAGGAGCAGGTTGCGATGGGTAATATGCAGGTGGAGCTGGCGGTGGTCCAGTTGCCTGTTGGGGTTGTTGGTACCCCTGAGCTATTGGATGTGTTGGATTAGCTGGTGCAGCTTGCGGTGGGTACTGCATCTGTTGTGGTGAGAACTGAATGGGGTTCTGTGTAGCAGGTTGGTTATAGTATGTAGGAGGTACATATGCTGATGGTGCTTGTCCATAGCAATGTTGTGGACAAGAGGGTCCATGAATGTGATGTGTCTGGTTTGTTGGAGCGTAAGAAGTTGTCGCTCCATAACTGGATGTAGCCCTAGAGAGGTCTGGGGCAGGCATGGTGCTCACCATGCTGAAAGGTTTAGCTTGCGGTGTGATTTGGCCAATAATGCCATCAGCGGCATGTGATGCCCCCGGTGCGTCACCGCGTGAAGAGTCACCGCGTGAAGCATCTGGTATGATTGTGTATAGATAACCCGATTGGGCATAAATGAGATCAAATTGTTGGGCTTTGAGGATGGCCTCTTCCTCAGACTGGGGTCTTTCGGATGCCACATCCTTCGCAATGATAGGGAGAAGGGATTTTAGAAACCAATCTAGGAAGATACGGTCGTCTAATTTGATTTTGCAGAGGCTTCGGCGTCGACGCCACTCATGAATGTGGTCAGTGATGTGGGTGGTCGTGTTCTGTCTGCAAGACAGTAGGATCTCGACGCCCGCATCATAGCGGACAGGTAACTGAAAGAACTGCAGGAAGGTCGAGGCAAGGGAGGTAAAGGTGGCATGCGTCCCATGGGGCTGCTTGATATACCACTTGGCTGCAGAGCCAGTGAAGGTGCGCTGTAACAGACGAAGGCGGACAGAGTCGTCCACTATGGAGTTGGAGGAACACCATAGATGGAAGGACATGATATGGTTCTGGGGGTCTTCACCTGCCTTACCCTCAAACTTAGGGATGTCGGAGGGGAGTTTGGTGGGCATGTGAGGCCACGCAGGATCGTGTTTGATAGGGTCATTAGTGAGCCTGGCTAAATCTGGCAAGTTCAGACTTGCCATATACGGTAAGCTAGCAGATGTAGTGACTGGGACTGGGACATGCCTAGTCATGGTGGTATGGGGTTCAGTAGCACCTAAAGGTATGCTAGGTATTGAAGGTATATGTCCTCCAATAGGTGTGGTCTGGTAAGGGCCAGCGCTTCCTAGTGCAACATGGGTTACACCAGGGTTAGGAATAGCAGTAGGGATTCCCAGAATCTGGGTTGTAGGAATCAGAGGGGGTGTGACCCCTATGTTGGGCATACCCATAACAGGTGGTGTCCCTGTGTTGGGAATTCCTATAACAGGAGGTGGCCCTGTGTTGGGAATTCCTAAATGTGGAGTGTCCGCCATATTAGGCATACCTAAGGGGGTGGTGGTTGCCGTGGATGGCACCACAGCAGAAGGGTCTGTGGATGTCTCACCTATGGTGCTGGTAAATAGTGGGTCAAATGGAGTTCCAGCCATAAGGTTGGTTGGGAATAACTCTGTGGGGTTTTCGGATTCTGCCTCAGAATCAGAAGTGAAGTGGGGCGTGTCAGAATCGGATGACCGTCTAGTTGACCGACGATGTGTCGAGTCAAGGGATAAGGCTCGGCGTCTGTGACATGGCGAGCCAAGTAGACTGAACTCTGGGAGTTCTCCCTGTAGACGACGAGAACATCTAAAATTCTCAATGGTGAGAAAATAAGTTTTTGTGTAAAAATCTGTATGTGTAAAATGGTAGTGTATAAAAAACTCAAAACCCTAATGCAACCAAGGGTGCAAGAAGGGGAGTGAAAAATGAAGGCTCTCAGGCCAAAAAATCAACCTCAAAAAGGGCACTTATTCTAGCAGCTATGCTACAATAAGTGGAGGGATGCAACAAATGGTCAGAGTACCAACATGCAAACAGCTTCTAGAAAAAATAGGTGTAACTAGACCAAAGGTGGGTTGAATCATGCAAACACCTAACTAAAAGTATTGTGAATCAACAAACGATATCCTCTGCAAGGTGATGAAATCCAAGTCAGACAATATGAGTGTTGAGACAATGGCTAGATATCCCCCTACCGGGAGGGACACCGGGTAATCAATCCTAAAGAAAGGATACTAGGATACTCCGTTCATGACGCATCGAGAAAAGGTAAATCTGTTGTTTGGTCCTTGATCGCAATATCCCAATACAGGGATATCCCGAGAACTGCGAATGGTAGCCCTTCAGTTACTGAATGGATTTCGGTATTCCACTCAGGCTTCCGGAACCATCCTCGCGACTTCAACCCTCCTAGGGGAGAGGCCTTCCCACAAATCGGTTGTGACCGCGCCAATAAATACTAAGAGATTTTAGCTCCCTAAATGGACAACTTCTATGTCTCAGATGTAATAATTGAGGGGTGTTATTGGAACACCTATCGCCTCAATACTACCTAGCTACAAAGTTCTTTTAGTGTTCCCCAAGTGGGGTTAAAAGTGGGTTGAAATTAGGGTAAGTTTTAAGGCTCAGTTTAAAATTAGTGTTTGATTGGGTGCACGTGTGGTATTTTAAACTGAAATTGAAAAAAGTAAATGCTAAGTATTCAAAAAACAAAGGATCTTTTGAAAACAAAAGCAAATTTTATGACTTTTTCAATAAATGGAAATTAAATGCTTTTCAAGGACTATTCGAAAAACAAAGGATCTTTCAAACAGGAAAACAAATAATATAACTTCTTTTCGAAATAAATGGATTTCGTTTTCAATAATTGCTATGGGCAAAATATTAAAGAAGCAAACAGCAAAAATTTTAATCTAGATAAAATGCAATCAAATCCTTCTTTCAATTTCTGAAAATATTTAAAAAGACTTTTTCACATGTGCATTCTAAATAGTAAAATTTTCCTATGGCTGTAAACAATGCTGGAATTTTAATACTGAAAAATATGGGCCAAAATGGGTGAACTGAAGTGATAAATAAAACTAAAATAAAAGATTAGATAAATTTCTATGAAAAATTTCTTAAATCTAATAGCATATTTGGATTCCTTGATCGAAAACACCCAATTTGAAAAAAAAAATCGTTTCAAACGGAGTTCGGGAGAGGGAGATATGGTCGTTTGAAAATTGAGCCGCACGGCCAAAAAATCACATCGCGGGTTTCGGGCTAAAAGTCGCGATGTGCATTGCGGGTTTTGACAGAAAAGCCGTGATGGACCGTGCGGGTTTTGACAGAAAAGCCGCAATGGACTGCGCGGGTTTTGACAGAAAAGCTGCGATGCACCGCGCGGGTTTCTGTCGCACAGTCGCGATGGACAGCGCGGTTTTTAGCCGCGATGTGCCGCGTGGAAAATGACCGCGAAGCTGCGCTGTGCAGCGCAGAAATAGGCCGCGAAGCCGTGGGGAACCGCGCAGAAAAAAGCCGAAAAGCCGCGATGAGCCGTGCGACTGTTAGGCTAAAAACCGCGAGGCGAAAGCCGTGCACGGGAGCCGAAAAATGAACCCGAAAATTGAGAATTATAGGTTGTTAATGGCAATAGATGGGGCCAAAACCTAGAGCAGCAGTAGATCTGCTGTCTAGAATGGAAGATTTATGGATCTAAAGGCTAAAAACTAATAAAAAAGTAAGATTGAAAGTAAAATTTGAGATCTATTGTTCAAAGCCAGCGGAGTCGCCAAAAACTGTTGGCCCGGTTTTGCAACCAGGATTAGTGCTATGGGCACCTGCTAACTAGTAGCAGCAGTTTCAATAGAATTAAACAAGAAACTAATCTAAACTAAACTAATCATGGATCTATGCAAGAATATAAGCAAATAGTGTAAACATTTAAAAAACAAGAACAAGAAAATGTTAAAGAATGAATTTGTATTGAAAAGTGGGGGGCAAGCAAGTGCTTGCGATAATACCTTCAATGGTGAAGGTTGATGTTGAGCAACTCCCAAGATGAGTAGCTCCAAGCTCCAAGAGGTCTCCTTCTCCAAGTTTGCTTACAATGGCCAAAATGCTCAAGGGAGATTTCGGCAGCATGAGGATGAGATAATGGATGGATGTGAAATGAGGAGCCCCTACCACCTTTTTATAGGTTTTGGTGGTGGGGAATACCATTTGTGGTTTTGTGGAAACCAAATGGTATTGACCAACATGGTTTAGGTACTTTTCCCTCCTTTTTCCTTTTTTGAATAAAATTAATATTTTAATTCCCTTTTTAATATTTTTGGGAATTTGGACCCTTTTTTAGGGTTTTTTATGCTTTTCAGGAAAAATAATCTTTTTGAGTGGGAAAAAGGGGTGTACTAAGGTCTTTTGGTGACCTTTTGTTGGTTTCAGAGGCTCAGATGGTGGAAAAGTGGACAAATGGGTCATGTGAATAAGGGAATGAGCTAGTGAGCACTTTTTAGGTGTTAACAATACCCTCCATGGGTATTATGCTCATTTGCTTTAATAGCAAGGATGCAACTACATACTCAAAGTTTAATGTGGATTAAATTGTAATACTAGTTGCTACAACCAAATTATCCAAAGAGCCTCGCAAAGAACATAATGAAGTATTTCACTTATCGTCTTCCTCTATCTTAATATCAACACTATCATGGAGTCTCCATCCTCCATATTATGATGATACAACTCATTTTGAATAAATAACTTGTTTCTTAGGGACATTGAATAATACAAATTTCCCAAATTATCCCACAACTTCTTTTTGTTGTATTCTTCAAAGACGTTCAAGAACACCAAATCGAAGAGGTGGAGTGAAAGCATGCTTCTTGTTTTTCTTTCCATATTTTCACAATCGTCTGTTGAGATAACGATAGATTTTTTATTTGGATCCACAACGACCCATTGTTCTCTATCTATAACAAGATATTCCATATTCTACTTCCACAACTCAAATCTTTAGCTATTGAACTTCTTTATTTATATTATTGAACTAATTTCCATTTTTTTACACAAGTTTCATTGTGTAAAGATCCCACTCAAACAAAGGTTTATCATAGGCCCAAGATACCTTTCTCTTCATAAAATGAGTTAAATCCTAACAACAAAGGAATCCCTATAAATCCAATAAACTTCCTCACATGCCAAATCAAGAGTTTGGTAAACATATGCAAGAAACAAATACCAACATAATCTAAAATGAAATACATAGCAATGGTGTGCACGTGCGTGCATGCACGCACACATGCCTGCATGCACGCGCACGCGCGTGCCCACGCACACACACACACACACACACACACACACACTCATTACATAGAGATTTACCCTATAAAACCTTAACCAAGAAAACTAGCCTAACTGAGAACCACTCTTCTCTCTATATTATTGTATTATATTTTTTATATAATACAATATTTATATCATCCAAAACACTAATATGTTAAGTTGTATTATATTACAACCCTAATTCCTTAACCATAACTATTTTGCAATGGTTTGAAAAAGCATTGGCCAAATAAACACAAAACATACCAAAAATTTTCATATGGGGGGAGGCACTAGAACCCTTTTCCCTCAAACCTACAAAGAGTACAACACATGTCCAACATTATGTTCCTTTCTTTGCTCATGCTCCTTCTTTTCTTTGTTTTTTTGTTTCTTGTTAATGTTGTATGAAGATTTTGACTGCTTTATACCCTAATTGGTAGAAAGGGTGTGGGATTTTGAGAACTTCAAAGTACCCATCTACACAGGTTTGTATTTCTCCTTGGTAAGCACAACAACGAAGTCATAAACATATGGTATTTTCTATGTGGTGTCAAGTGTGTCCTTGGTAGCATGGAATGTATAAACAAATATAGAGTATTCAAGATCATGTTTGGAAAGAATGGAAAGCACCATCTAGTCATCGATTTTCATAATATTACACTGATTTAACTACAATCTCAGTGATTTTAGCTTGGCAAAGAAATATTAGATAATTTCAAAACTAATTGGGCTCAAGCTAATGATCTCATTCTCCAGTCAGTGTCCTCTTAACATGTCCTACTTCCCTAACAATCGTTTCATTTTTGTCCAATTTCATTGAGTGAATTGGAAAATTCAATTCAGAAAATCAAATTGAGATGTACAAATACAAATAGTAATCAACGAACCTTATAACACCTATTAAACCACTTTAATTTTTGTAGCAAGTGTTGGTTCATTTTATGTTCCAATTGTTATCTTGAACATTCCTTTGCTTCTCATAGAAATCAACATTTCAAATTTCCACTCATAATAGTTGAATGGAATAAGGAGGGGAACTAGACTTTGATCCATTATCATTACAGGAATTTGAATTGCTCCATAACCAAGGCTTATGCAACTGAATAGAAGTAATACAAGATATATGTAGCTCAATAAAAAATGAATTTCAATGATATATAAAAGGCTATGAATTATGCTTGCAATTACACCAATGCCTATGTAGATTTGCCAATATTTTCTTACTTCTGTTCTACAATGAGAACTACTACACAAAATCAACCTTCAAGTGGATCACTCAACTAAGGAGGTGTGTTTGTCTCAAAATTTTCAAATTGAGTGCACAAGAAAATCGAACCACTAACTAATCCCCTAGAATTGGTTTTCTTCAATGTTTATGATAATCCAAACCATATTGATATATAATTTAAAAAAAATGTAATACAAATACAATGAGTTGATTTCTATGGATTAGGGAAACATCAACAAAATTTGTGTGTGCCACAAATCTCTCCATAAAGCAAGGGAAGACAAGTCACATAAATATAAGTAAGCTTAATACAATGCATGTGTATGAGACTGTTGAAGCGAACATCAAGTTTGCATGCACCATATGCACCAACACTTGTCACTACATCTCACCTTCATTTACCACTTTATTCTTCCGAACTAATTTCTTTACAATATGTTTTTTAATTATGGCATATCTCCATAAATTCAATTTCTATAATAACTCTATCTATGTGGATTGTAACTACATCTCACCTTCATTTACCACTTTATTCTTGGGAAATAATTTCTTTACAATATGTTTTGTAATTATGGCATACCTCCATAAATTCAATTTCTATATCTATGTAGATTGTAAAATATTTTCATTGTATCTCACCTTCCTTTACCACTTTATTACTTAGAACTAATTTTTTTTATAGTACATTTTGTAGTTATGACATACTTCCATAAACTCAATTTCTATAATAACTCTATCTATGTTCACTGTAAAATCTTGTCACTGTATCACCTTCCTTTATTGCTTTATTCTTGGAAACTAGTACATTTTGTAATTATGAGATACCTCCGTAAACTTACTTTCTATAATAACTCTATATATGCCTATTGTAAAATCTTGCCACCATCTCGCATTCCTTAGCCACTTTATTGTATTCTTGGGAACTAATTTCTTTGTAGTACATTTTGTTATTATATCTCACATTCCTTTACCACCCGCACTATTAAAAACTAATTTCTTTATAATACATTTTGTGGTCACTTACTTATTTTCTATAATAACTTTATCTATGCTTATTATAAAATGTTAATACTATATCTCACTTTCCTTTGACACTGTATTCTTGAATTTTTCTTTAAATGGACATTTCTCCATAAACTCACCTTTTATGATAACTCTATATATGCCTACTACAAAATCTTGTCACTATATTTCAATTTTCAACTAACATATTGTATTTACATGTTTTCCCTTTTGTGACGTCCAACACCTCACTTATTTTTTCTTGTAATATGCTATGACAAACTCAATAATTCAAAAAATAAAGTAAATTATCCTTAAATATAAATTCATTTATTACTCACCCTAAATGCATGTTCTTATTAGTTAAGAGTTATTCTACATTTTCTTTAATTCAAAAAATAAAGTAAATTATCCTTAAATATAAATTCACTTATTACTCACCCTAAATGCATGTTCTTATTAGCTAAGAGTTATTCTACATTTTCATATATTAATGAGTTTTTCTTATTAATTTAGTATGTAATGCATACCAAAAAACATCTATAGTTTTTCCTAAGTTTTTTATTTAGTTTGGTTGATGGGATGGAACCTCTTAAATTTATTTGACACATCTCCATTGATAATTCCATGGAATGCGGGCTTACTAAGTGGATGCATTAATGTGAGCTGGTGGGATGATACCAAACTTGAATAACTATGTGTGGTTGTGGAAATATATTCCTTGCATTTGAAGTATTTATCATGTAATAGGGTGGTATCCAGGCATCTTCCAAATTTCACTACTACCCATCTTCATTAAATTTTTCCCACATCTAATTAACAAGTCTTATAAGGGAGATACAAGGAAAGATAAGGTAAATACTAGTTCATTCCTTCTATCTTTTAAGTTACAACAAAAAACCAAATAAGTGAAATATATGAAAAAAATAGTTAACAAAACTTAGCCATTTCTATAATAACCAACAACCTATTAGGGTACATGAGTTCTAGGTTACAAAGTAATGCACACATTTCCAGACTTCCTAATTTGGAGAGATGATTATTATTTTTTCCCTTAACACTAAATAAGTCTTGTATGATAACCTAGTGATGGATCTTATGTGCTTTAATCAATCATTCATGCTCCTTTAAATTTTCAAACTTCTTGAATACTACAAGAAATTAGTTTTTTTAGAATGTTTTTATAATATAGTAAAACATGATATACTATGTGAATTTTTGTGTGTTTCTTTTTTTAGTGTTATAGAAATGGTCAAGATAGAAGGAAATTTTAGAGAGGATGTAGAACATTTCACTAATCTAGGAACAACCATGCTTATTTGTATGTATTTTCTATGTTATTAATAAGAGTGAAAAATAGTTGTAACTTTCACTCTATATATCGTGTGTGTTTTAAAGGTCTCACAACCTACTTTTTAATGGTAGATGTACCAATCAAAATCCAATTTAAAGTTGCAATTTTTCAATCATTAAAGTTAATATATATCGTGTGTGTTTTAAAGGTCTCATAACCTACTTTTTAATGGTAGATGTACTAATCAAAATCCAATTTAAAGTTGCAATTTTTCAATCATTAAAGTTAATAGTCTTCTATTGTGATTTGCTTAAATTGTTATGGAACTAGATTCATGTGCAAATAAAATATTTTATGTGGACATAAAACCTAGTCTTGAATGTCGCTCCAATGTTGACAAGGGTGGGACAATATGGTCTTTTGCTTTGTTAAATAACACCCACTTAATTTCCTTTCATGGATTTTTTTCTATAGAGAGTGATTTTAACTTTTTTTTGTTACAAACTAACAAGTACAACATATTCTATCATTCCCCAGTATATGGGGGAATAGGGGTATGTTAACATATTCTATCATAATGGGGGACTAGGGGTATGTTATGGAATAATGGTATTTACTTTGGAATTCGTCAGATTACCTTGATGTAAATCAACATACATTAACTTCAGTACAATTAGGTTATGGTATTGAAGGAGATATCAATGTTAGGGGTAGAGAGTTATAAGGAGTTCAACATGGAAGTGCTTGTGTTGATTAGTTGTGGATGCTTCAATATGAAAGACTCATCTTCCCATGTTGAATATTCAATGGGTAAGTCCTTGTGACTTGATGAGGTACTCAGTAATATCCTGATTGCGTAGTTGTTTGGTCCTTGTTTCATTGATTTGTTGAGGTTCCAATTGTTGAAATTTGGTTGTCATTGATGTCAACTGATGTCAAAGAGGATTCAATATTCCTGTGCCATTTTGAAGAAATATATGAAATCCACTTTGAAGAAGTATATTTTTGTGGCAGTTTAAAGAAGTATATGAAAGATACTTTGAAGAAGTATATGGATGTCAGTATGAAGAAGTATATCCATAAGTGCATTCAGTCTGAATAAATGTGGTACCGGTGCAGGTCTCAATTCCACCTAGTCATACTCCTTCAAGGTAAAATCCAAAGAGTTGGTTGGAAAAAAGTTCAGGAGTGTGCAAGCAAGCCAAAGAGTTCATTGGACAAGGTTCAGGAGTGCACAAGCAGCTTGGAACAAGAAGTGTTCAAACAGTTATGCAAATCCTGGAAGTGTGCAAGACTCACCAATTGGAATAATATTGTAGTTGTTGAAGTGAGCACAAGTACCAAAATGGGTGTAGCGGCTGAATATTTCAAGTGCACAAGTCCCACAAGAAATGATACATCAAGGGTGCAAGACCACACTGCAAAGGTGCAAGTCCCACTAGGAAAAGGACCATGTATGTGCAATACCCACAAGAGATGACACCTCAATGGCACAGAACATGACAAGTGGAAGAAGCATGAACTGTGAGGAAAAGAAGAAGGAAAGCCACAACCAACTTATGGACATACAGTCCATGTAGGACAAGTAGTCCATGCAGGACAAGTATAAATAAGAAGCAAGTTGTATATTTGAAAAAATCTTGAAGTATGCTTTGAAGTGGAAAGAGGGAAGATACATATTTATCAATATTATAATACTCAGGTCATCAAGGGCTTGTGGAACCAATAAAACATGATCTGGCAGAGAGTTGAGTGTGCACATGCAGAGAAATGGATAGCTGAAGGTGCTCATAATGATGATATGAATAAGTGATATTTGTGTGATGACAGAAAGACAAAATCACAGAAGATGCACAAGTGCGTGAAGATTGAATGACAGTATCACAGAAAACACGTAGAGAGTCACAGATGATCTATGATAGAAGCACATAGAAAGATATGAAGTGTGTCTTGTGATGCGCGAAGTGAAGACATTTATTTGATGCACTCAAATAGAGTTGCGGCACAGTGAGAGATGCACATTATGATAAGGATGATATGAGACAAGTGCGTTAAACATAAAGGATGAATTATATGATGCACAGAAGGTCACAGCATGTCTAAATATTCTTGCACCAAGATAGAACATAAACATCTTAGAAGGTGCGTAGTTCCATCTGATACTGATGCGTGAAGTTAGAACAGTAGGATATTGGTTGATGTGCAATATCAATTGAAGTACAGTAGCGTAGAAACCGAATGGCATATAGAACCTTAGTGCAAACTGTAGAAGATGATTAAGTAGCACACGGTTTGTGCAGTGCAAAGTCAATTGTAATGCTTTTAAGTGTTCAAGTGCAGTTCATGATACAGAACAACAATTGAAATATCTCAAGTTTGCAGAAGGTGCACACAGCACAAAGAACAGCAAATTATCATAAGTGTGCGCGGGTCAGAAGTTAAGCAGAGCATTATCTTTTTCTTATATATCATGACGGCAGGACAGAACAAGGAGCAGGGTGCCCTAGCCTCCTTCCAATTGGCGTTGGTAAATCAGGGAGTTGGTGCTTCCTTCAGGTCAATGCCTGTAAACTAGGGGGTCGGTGCCTCCTTCCTATTAGTGTTGGAGAACTCAGGGAGTTAGTGCTTCCTTCAGTTCGGTGCTTGTAAAACCAAGGGGTTGGTGCCTCCTTCCAGTTGGTGCTTCCTCAAATGTAATATTTATATTATAAGAGAGCATTCTATGGTTTTATCCCTGAGTTTGGGTTTCCACATAAAATTATGTTTGTTTTTTTCTTTTTGTGCATATGTGGATGAAGGTTTTACTTATGGTGGATGCATAATTAAAGTTCAAGATTAATTAGTTAAGAAGTTAAAAACTGTTCATAACTACGTTAATACTTATTCACCCCCGCTCTTAGTATTATATAGATTCCAACAATTGGTATTAGAGCGGGTGTCTTCAGTAATAGCTTAACATCTGGAAGATGGATCTGTGGGAATATATGGACAAGTAGGAAGGTCTCTCAACCAACAGGGCATCAAGATTCAATGGCACCAACTACACCTTTTGGAGGATCATGATGGAAGTGTATTTGCAATCACTAAGAGTTGATGTTTGGTAGTCCATCGTGGATGATTACAATGTCCCAGCAGTTGCACCAATTGACCCAATTGAGAAGAGACTATATGAGTGAAATGCAAGAGCCATAAACACAATGTTATATGGGTGGACAAAAACTAAATTTACTAAGGTCATGCACTGCGCCTTAGCCAATTATGTATGGGACAAGATCAAAAATATCTATGAAGGTAATGAGAATGTAAAGAAGGAAAAATTGCATAATTACTCGGGATTATATGAATCCTTGAAGATGAAATATTAAGAGAATATTTCCTTTTACTTCTTGTAAGTTGATGAGATAGTTAATGTTAATTTTTGAGCATTAATTCAATATACTCTAGGATATTTACTGAGAGAATATCATGTATAGCATATCAAGTATAACAATGCATATCAATCAAACCAAGCAATCACATGAGACAATAGACACACAGAGTTTCACTGGGGAAAACCATAAAGGTGAAAAACCCCATAACTTCCTCAGAGATAGAAAGAGCAATGATACAACCAAAGTACAAGAGATAGTCTTCTCCTAGCAGATGATCCTCCTCATAAGTGCGCCACTTTCTGAGAGAGATAGAAGTGAGTAATAGTGATCAAATAGAGATCTCCCGATCTCTATTTATACTTGTCCTGTCCTTCCCAATAAACCAGTGGGGCCGACTTGTCTAGCTTAGCCTAATAACCCTTGGTTAACTTAATTAGGGCTGACCCCACACATGGTGGTCTAATAATCCATCGGCAAGTTACGACACTTGCAACACTTGTCAATACAAATGACGACACTTCCGTATAGAGGAATAATACATCTCTATAGGAGTACAATATACATAGGTGAAATACATTCCGAAGTTACATATACATCAACACTCCCTCTTAACTAGGAAGGTATTTCTCAACACAAATCTGCTAGTACAAGTCTTCTTCTCTGGATCATCATCAACGAATCATCATCATCGTCACTGCTGCTGCTATCTCAATCAATCTCCGATCTACTCGTCATAGGAAGTTCTACAGAGCCAGTCCTTTTTCATATTGGATGTAGGCCCACCACCTACAGGTCTTCATCATCATTGTCCATACTGTGGAATCCTCAGTACTTATTACGTGCATCACAATGCCTCGAAAGAGTATCCCAGGACCATTTATGTGTCGAAGCACGACCGACAAGATCTCCCAAGTCCACTTAAATGTGACTATCAAAAAACCTTAAAAGAGTGTCTTGCCAAGCAAGATCTCTAAAGAGAATCTGAGGCCTTTTTCATCTTGTCCAGATCTCCAGGACTTATTACATGTGACCCCTACCACAATGCCTCGAAAGAGCATCCCGGGACTTACTGCGGGCACATATCCCAACCTATCATATCTCCCAGTTCTACTTACATGTGGTCATGGCAATGCCTCGAAAGAGAATCCCAGGACTTATTACGAGCACACAGCTCAACCTATTGAATCTCCCAAGTCTACTTACATGCCATAGGACAATGCCTCGAAAGAGCATCCCAGGATGTTACGAGCACACATCTCTACCTGTCGGATCTCCCAGGTCTACTTATATGTCCTTCCATAGAAATGCCTCGAAAGATCATCCCAGGCTGTTACGAGCACACAGCTCTACCTGTCGGATCTCCCAGGTCTACTTATATGCTCATCTGCACAACCTATCCACGGCCACAGAGTATCAACCTAATACTCACCATACATCATCCTGATGTACATCATCACATGATAAACCTAATCATCATCATTGCATCATCATGATGCATGTCATCTGGAGCAACATCTTGAAGCTCATCATCCATGATCAACCTGATCATATAATGAATCCACCTGATGCATACCAAGTATCTACCTGATACGTATCATCATACATGATCCACCTGATCATACAATGTATCCACCTGATACATACACAGATACATGATCCATCTGATCATACAATGTATCCACCTGATATATATCAACATACATGATCTAACTGATCATACAACATATCCTCCTGATACATATACAGATACGTGGTCCAAGCATCCAACATGATGCATATACATATACATGATCCAACTGATCATAACAAGCATCCAACATGATGCGTATACAGAGCAGTAACCAGAGCATCGTCTTGATGCTCATCATCCAGTGCTTGCATCCGCAGCCATGGAAGGATCCTCCTCTCACCATGCTGGGAATGGCTCTTGCAAATGTGTCCATCACTTCTTCCTTGAAATGTCATCAATATGAAGAACACCAAGCCTCTCTTTGAAGTACTCGAACTTCACTCTGTCTAATGGCTTCGTAAGCACATCTGCAACCTGCTCATCCGTCGCAACATACAGGAGCTTCACTACTCCTCTCTGCACCATATCCCTGATATAGTGATATTTGATCTCTGTGTGCTTCGACCTGTCGTGGAACACCGGGTTCTCAGACAGTTTCACACAAATCTAGTTGTCAAAAAAGATACCAGTAGCCTCTAGTGGAAGATCAAATAACTCAGACAGTAGCTTCCAGAGCCATACTTCCTCACAACTAGTCGAACATGCTGCAACATACTCAGCCTCGGCTATACTCAGTGCTACGTAGGACTGCTTCCTTCTAAACCAAGAGATCACACCTGATCCCACACTGAAGCAACACCCAGATGTGCTCTTCTTATCTGCAGCACTGCTTGCCCAATCTGAATCAACATAACCCTGCAGGTTAAACTTTTGATTCGCATCATACTTGAGTCCATAATCAATTGTACCCTTTAGGTATCTTAGAATATGCTTTACAACAACCAGGTTAACAACTTTGGGATACATCAGGAACTGGCTCAATGTGTTCACCGCAAAGCAAATATCTGGTCTCGTATTCGTCAGGTACATCAAGGACCCAATCATCTAACGATACATCGTGACATCAACCGGATCAGATGAAGCATCACACAGAAGCTTCAGGTTCGATTCCATAGGTGTGGCCATGGCCTTGCAGTCCATCATTCAGAACCTCTTCAGGATCTGTACTTCATACTTCCCTTGTCCAAGGAAGATTCCATATGCACTCTGCCACACCTCCATGCCTAGAAAATAATGCATCATCCCCAAGTCCTTCATCTCGAACTCGGCCGCAAGATTCCTCTTGGTATAAGCAATCAAACTATCCTCACCTATTACAAACAAGTCATCCACATACAATAGTAGTATCACAGGATTGCCTTCCTCAACCTTCTAGTAAAGGTTGGAATCTGCTTTACTCTTGGTAAAGCTCAAACTGGATAGGAAATTGTCCATCCTACCATACCAAGTCCTAGGAGCTTGCTTCAAGCCATACAAGGCTTTCTTCAATCTGCACACATATGACTCTCTGTCATGTGTCTCAAAACCAAGTGGCTACTCCACATACACTTCCTCCTCGACTACACCATTCAAGAAAGCTGTCTTGACATCCATCTGGTGTATCTTCCATTTCATCACTGCAGCCAGGGCAAGTACTAATCTGATGGAAGTGTACCTGGCTACAGGAGCAAAAGTCTCTTCATAATCAATCCCTTCTTTTTGGGAGAATCCATGAGCTACAAATCTTGCTTTGTATTTCTCTATCCTACCATCTGCAGCATGCTTGATCTTGTAGATCCACTTGGAAGTCACCACAGACTTCCCTTCAGGTCTTGGGACTACATCCAAAACATCATTCTTCATGATCAACTGGTATTCTTCGATCATGGCATCCTTCCATTCTTTCTTTTCCGCTGCTTCTTCATAACTGGAAGGTTCTTTGTTCATAATATCACAGAGTAAAGCAACATAGCTGGTATGTGATCTAGTTCTCTTTTCTCTGTGTTCTTCTTCTGGAATGCCATATCTTTCTGCATCTTGGATGAGCTCTCTAGCCCATGTAGGTTTCCTCTTGTGAGATTTATTCTCACAGGGTGGATCTACAGGTATTTGTGGATCTTCAACTTCACAATATGCTTCTGGAATTGATTCAGTCATGGTGATGTCTTGAAATCTGTTTTCCTTTGGTTCTTCATGATCTTCAACAGGTGTTTTTCTTGATTTGATGAAGGATGAGTTTTCATCAAATGTTACATCCCTGCTGACATCAATCTTCTTGAACCCTAGAAAGTATATTCTATAAGCCTTCGAGCTTTCACTGTACCCCACAAAGATGCCCTTCTTTCCTGAAGGATCTAGCTTTGTCCTCTTTTCCTTTGGAACATGACTGTATACTAGACAACCAAATATTCTGAGATGGATGACTTCGGGCTTCTTACCAGAGAAGACCTCTTCTGGTGTCTTGTTGTCCAATGTCTTGTGAGGTGTTCTGTTCTGCACATATACAGATGTCCTAGCTACTTCTGCCCATAGATGCATAGGAAGATCATGGTCATGCAACATTGCTCGTGCTGCTTCCATGATTGTTCTATTCTTCCTTTTTGCAACTCCATTCTTTTTTGGATTGTAGGGAGCAGTCAACTCCCTCTTAATCCCTGAATCACTGCATAGCTTCTTGAAATCACCTGAAGTGAATTCTCCACCATTGTCAGATCTGAATTTCTTTATTTTCTTATCAGTTTGATTTTCCATCAAGGCTTTGAATTCCTTGAACTTATCAAACACTTCATCTTTGTTCTTCAAGAAATAAACCCAAGTCTTTATGGAGAATTCATCAATGAAAGAGACATAGTAAACATACCCACTCAGAGAACTGGATGACATTGGACCGCATACATCGGAGTGGATAATTTCCAAGATTCCTTTTGATTTTCTTTCACTGCTTGGAAATGCCTTCTTTATGTTCTTTCCTTTTTCACAACCTTTGCAAACACCTTCATGCTTGGTCTTGATTTCAGGAAGACCCTCTACTGCTTTACTTGCAATTGGTAGTGCACATGTGCAAGCCTTCTATGCCAAAGTTCACTTGGCTCCATGGATTCATGTACCATGGCATGTTCAGGTTGTCCCTTTAATTTATACAATCCTCCCTCTTGCTCTCCAATCACTACTACATCATCAATAGTTTTACCTTTTGGCCACATTAGAACTTGGCCATCTACAAATGCAACCCTCATGCCTTTTGCATCCAATGCAGATATGGAGAGTAAGTTCTTCTTGAGCACAGGTACATATAGCACATCTTTCATCTTCAAGGACTTCCCAAAGTCTAGGTTGTAGGAGGCTTCACCACTTCCTTTGATGGGATATTGGTATTCATCCCCAAGTTTCACCTTATGGGGTGACTCATGTTCAGATAGATTAGCAAAGGATTCTTTAAACCCAGTCTTGTGTTTGGAAGCCCCACTTTCAATAATCCAATCATTACAACCATGAGAAATAGTAGCTGTGAGAGCATAGTTTAGAACATATTCATCTTCACTTGATGAGTCATCACTTTCTGCCCTAGCCTTCTTCTTTGGTGGTTCATCATCCTCAGCAGCATGAGCATGATATCTTCTTTTGTTATTTTTCTTCTTCTTGTTGAAGTTGTTGTTGTTGTTGTCCCCTTTGTTCTTGGGAAAATCTACAGCAAACTGTCCCTTCTCATTGCAAGTTAAGCATCTGAGATCTTTCTTATGATGGTGGTGTGAAGGTCTTCTTTTGTGAGATGACTCCTTTTTTATCTTCCCTTTCTTGGTGTGAGCTGTGAGAGCTTGATCTTCATTCCCCATCTTTTCTTCTCATGCCACAAGCCTTGATTCTTCTTGAGAGAATTCCTTCAATAGTCTACTGAAGGAGATCAACTTCCTTCTTGCACAAATTCCTTGAATAAAGGAATCCCATGACCTAGGTAGGCCATTCAGAGTGGTCATGAAAATTTCACCATTCTCCACCATTTCATCCACAGCTTCAAGTTTTGCCTTGATCTGAGAGACCTTGGAGAAATATGATTGAATGGTCTCTCCATTCTGAAGCTTTACCCCTTTCAATTGGTTTCGTAGAGTCATCTTTCGATTTATGTTCTTCCCTTCAAACAGCTTGGTCAAATAGTTAAACATTTCCTTGGGTGTCTTCAGAGATGACACATTTGGAATGAGATGGTCCTTAATAGAATTAGCAATGATCCTCTTTGCCTCGACCAAGTTCTTCTTGTGAAGAGCCTTAGCCTCTTCTCCCTCTGGGACATGGACCTCTTCACTTATATAAGTGTCCAACTCATTTTCTTTTAGGATTAACCCAATCCTATACTTCCATGCTCAGAAGTTATCAGCCCCTTCAAGCTTATCCTCAAGCTTGGTGTGGTGAGACATTTTAATGAGAAACTCAAATGGAAATAAAATATTTAGGTCTTACCACTTGATTTGCTGAAAACTGGATCTGGTCCCGAATTAGGGTTTTTCAGAGAAACCCTAAAAATTCAAAATGTGAATTTCAACTTTCTGAAAGGATAGAAAGATGCGCCTTGATGAGCCAATCATCCTGGTATATTCAAAATTTGAAATATGCAAAGCTTCACCCTTCAGAAATCTCGATCCAAAGCTCTAACCTTTGATTTTTCCAAGGAGCTTCCAGCTATGTCCTCAGAATTCAGAAATTCCTATTTTTGTGGAAACCCTAAATTTTAGGGGCCAAAAATGAAAGTGCTCAGAATTGAATTCTGATTGGACAGAAAGATTCTCCTTGATAAGTAGAGTCAATCTACCTTACTTCTTTTCCAAAATCTGTGGAGAGAAACCCAATAAACAAGAAACCCTAGTTTCCGCCACTGCACAATGTCTTCTTCTCAGGGAAGCTCTGATACCATGTTAATTTTTTAGCATTAATTCAATATACTCTAGGATCTTTACTGAGAGAATAACATGTACATCATATCAAGTATAACAATGCATATCAATCACACCAAGCAATCACATGAGACAATAGACACACAGAGTTTCACTAGGGAAAACCATAAAGGGGAAAAACCCCACAACTTCCTCAGAGATAGAAAGAGCAATGATACAACCAAAGTACAAGAGATAGTCTTCTCCTCACAGATGATCCTCCTCCTCACAAGTGCGCCACTTTCTGAGAGAGATAGAAGTGAGTAATGAGTGATCAAATAGAGATCTCCTGGTCTCTATTTATACTTGTCCTGTCCTGCCCAATAGAGTTACTCTAGAAGAAGAATCAGTAGTGCAGAAGATATTGAGAACTCTACCTTCAATATTTGATGCAAAAGTATCTGTGTTAGAAGATAGAGCCAATCTTGCAGAACTGACAAAGGATGAACTTCAAGGGATGTTGAATACATATGAGTTTAGAATAGAAAAATAAAATCCCATCATAAATGAATATTCTTTCAAAGCAACTAGAAAGGCTAAGCATGAGCATGAAAAGGAATCTTGTAATGAATTAGATGAAGAAGAGTCAAACTTCGTAAGAAATCTAAAGAGAGGTCCTAGTAAGTACAAAAATAAATTGTCGTTCAATTGTTTCAAATGTGGAGGAAATAGGCCACTTTGCTTCTAAGTGTTCATATAGGGAATATGGAGATAGTGACAGTGAGGAAGAATCCATTTCCCATGAACGAATAATGGAGCACACTTAGGACAGGCTAGAGACTAGAAAGAAAGTTCCAAAGCAAAGTAAGAGTCTATATACTAAGGAAGACAACAATGTGTCTGAAGGAAGTGACTATGATGAGAAGCTAAAAGAGGCATTATTCATGGATTTTGTGGAAGAAAAAAGCAGTGATGAAAATAAGAAGAGTTGCTCATCAATCAAGAAGAACAAACCAGTTGCATAAAGAAAATTAGGATCATTGGATAAGTACTTATTTAGTGGGTCTTTCAATACACCTTGAAATCCTGTTTCAAAAGTTAAACCTGACTGTCAATCTGAAGAAGAAGAAGCTACAGAGGTTGATTGGGAAGGTGAACTAGTAAGTGCCTTAGATGAATTGAAGAAGTCAAGAAAGAAGAATAAACTCTTGTAGGATCAACTGTCAAAGTATGAAGAATAGGTCAAGTAAGCTAAAGAGGTTCAAGAGTGTCTTGATAAACAAGTTTGTGAAAAAGTGATGAACTATGAGAAACAACTTAATTGTGCAGTCGACAAGATCAAATATATTGAAGAAGAGAAATCTACATTGAAGGCTTCTTTGGAAAAGTTAGCATGGAAAAATAAGATGCTAGCAATTCAAATTGAACTAAAGGATAGAGATATCTCTCGCTTAGAAGACAAGTTGCTCGAGATAAAGGTAAAAAAACAAGTTCCAAATCCCATCATAAGTGATACTCCAAATTGCGCACATCCAGGAAGTGACAAGACTCGTCTTGAAGATGAAGTGAAGAACAAGTTTAAAGGTAGCTCATCAATTATGAACAAGATTCTGAATGATTAGAGATCACCAAAAGACAAGTCAGGACTTTGCTATGAAATAGCATCTAGGAAGGTATGTGACGGTGAACATTGTCCAAATCAAGTGAAGTCTTTCAGGCATGATCATTCCTTTAATGACTATAAATTATTTTATTACACTACCCAAAGAAGGACTAACCGAATGAAGTGTGCAAGGTGCAATTATATTGGTCATATTTATAATTACTGTCAAACTGTGATATGTTATGCTTATGATGGTTTTGGACACAAGGCTATGTATTGTCAAAAAACAGTGAATTGTCCAGATAAATATATTCTACCTAATAGATATCGCAATACAAGGACCAAAAGTGGAGATAATCATGCGCATAATCATAATGGAAGTGCACACATGAAAACTTGGGTAAGGAAATATCCTAAAAATGGGTAGAAGAGGCTAACAATCCAAGTACAACCAAAGCAGCAAGTAATTGTTGCCCCTCTTGCTAATCTCCAAGAGATAGAGTGAGACCCTTGAATTCAACACGATGCATATGAAGAATTCAAGGAGTATGTTAGTGAAGGTTATAGTTTGAAGATGTTTGTTGCATAAATTTTAATGTTTCAAAATTTATATGTGTATTTTCGCATAAAATATCTTTATTATTGTTGATGAGAAAAGATACATGTATTCAATTAGTTGTTGTGGTATGTTAAAGTTAGTTCACATACATCTTACAAGATGAAGAAAAGTTCAAATGAGCATTTCTAAAAGAACACACATGATTCTATGAAGATACATAAACATATTGTATTTTTTTCAAAATTTGTGCTTTTACAAAATGCATGAGTCTTCTATTGACTAAGAACATAATTTAAGAACAAAAGAGACATCATCTCGAGGCCAAAAGGTGAGCTCAAGGAGACAATTAAGGCCGTGTGAAGAAAAATTAAAATCCCAAATTCAAGGTCTATATCCGCATCTATAATTTACCTTTAATAATGTAAGGAACTCTAGGAATAAAGTTGAAGGAAAGACAATGACTAGTTTTGAAGAAATTGCACAAACACTGAAAATGGACCCAAAAAATCTCTCAAGACTTAGTAAAAGGGACTTTGGATACTTGATGGAAGTGGATGGATTTTTTTTACGTTCCAATATCTCTATAATAATTCAAAATAACAGTTCATATATTATTTGGTGGAATTTTGAATTATAGAGTAGATTTGAGAACACCGGGACTACTCAACTAGTCAATATTTAGGATCTTCCAAACAGCTTAGAGGACCAACGAATAGAAAAAATGGGATATGTATTATGTTCATTAAGATATTATTTAAAATCAGAAACTTATAGAATCGAAATTCATTGAGGAGAAGACAGTAAACTCAAGCAATACTAAAAACTAGTCAAAATCTATGCAAGTATAGCAGGGTTGTAGAAAACTCAAAATAATTCATACTTCTGTATTATAGAATTTTATGACTGATATTAAAGGTTCAAAATAATTTAAAATACATCATATTGGATCCAATAGTATTCTCATAATATTCCAAAGGTTTAACCCTTTTTAATACAATCAACTAGCACAGGAAATCAGTGGAATACTTGAGGATTCGAACCACAGATCTTATGATATATTCTATGAGTTTCGAACCAGAATTGAATCAGCTACATGAAATGCAATAAAATCACTCAAAATGGCTGAATTCCATCATCCAAGCATCTAACTAAAGAATGAGCTAGTGGAAGTAGTAGGGGCACATCTCCCAAGTCAAATTGAGAGCTCAAGAGCTATCAACATCAAAACATAATTGGCCAAATATTGTGCTAGTGGTGTGCCCTCCTTATTTTATAGATTGACGATGAATTATGGATCAAGTAACCTAAGCTAATGATCCCTCATGGTTGGATAAGGAAAGCTTGATTTCTCTTTTTGCTTTGCTTTCTGCTTTTGTTTTTCCTGCTTTTGCTTTTATATCATGCTTTTCTGCTTTTGACTGTTTTCTTCTTGCTTTTCTGCCTTTGACTGCTTTCTCCCTGCTTTTCTTCCTTATCCATCTTTTCTTCTTTATCCTAATTTTTTGTCTTTATCCTGCTTTCTGATTTTATTCTTCTTTCTGCTTTTCCTGAGTTTTTGTTGCTTTTTTTTATTTGTGTTATCTCTTCTTTCTTTTTCCTCCTTTCTTAACTTTGGCTACTTTTCAACTTTCCTTCTCTTGCAAGTAACTTCTTGGTAAAAATTATCCTCTAAGGTGCACTTGTGGAAAATTATCCACTTTATTCCAAAATAAAAATATTTACTTAATGAAAAACAATTTCATCAAATGCATTTCAAACTTTAAGAAAATAAAATCAACATCTCCTGATTAATTAATGCTTGAACTTTCAAAATTAATCCAAAGTAAATGAAATTTACTCCGCAACCCAAGGGATTGATTGGGTTAGGAACTCAATCCAATGCTAATTAATGAGGGGACATGGCAGCCCTCCCATCCTGATATTGCTTGTCCTCAATCAATTTCAAACATGGATGTTGTAAGGTGTGTTCTCCTTCCCAAGTAGCATCCTCACTAGGCAGCCCTTCCCATTGCACCAAATATTCCTTAATGATTTTTCTTCTTAGATTCTTCTCTCAAACCTCCAAAATATTCTTTGGAACTAACACCAAATTTCCCTCATCATCAAGGGGAGGAAACTCTTTTGAAACTTTAATTTTATGCCCTATTTCCTTCTTCAAACAAGACACATGGAAAACATTGTGGATTCTACTTCCGGGAGGCAATTCTAGCTCATATTCCACTTCACCGATCTTCCTTAGGACTTGGTAGGGACCATAGAACCTTGGCTGCAGCTTCTCAGCCCCCTTAGAATTCAATGAGGATTGTCTATATCGATGCAACCTCAAATATACCAAATATCCTACTTGGAAGGTTCGCTCCACTCTCTGCTTATCTGCATTCACCTTTTGTCTATTTTGTGCTACTAGCAAGTTGTCCTTGAGAGTTATAAGTATTTCTTGACTCTCTTATAATATAAATATGATAAATTCGTCAGATCTCCGATGAACATTTACTTTTAGAAACTATAAATTATAGAAACGTTTTTACATGTTTTCTATACAAGCGACGGTTTGCGGAAATTATAATCTTCGCACGGACTTTTTTCCGTACAAAAATACACAATTATTTCAATTGTTACTGTGATTAAAAATAGTGAGGTGTGGAGCTTGGTTTTTTAATATCTAGAATCGTTAGTCAATCTCTATATCAAAAAATGTCACATAACAATATTCCTGATCCAAACGAACAAAATCGACAATTGCTTGCTAAATTGTGCGATGGACTGAAACGAAAGGGTAACGGGAAATGTTATTGTCCATGTAGTCATTGCATGATCTTTAAAAGGAGAAGAATAAATATCACAACAACTAGAAGACATTGTAGGGAACATGGACACGCTAAGGGGGGACATGAATATCGTCCATTGGTAAGTTTTTCATTATATATGTCTTTAATTGATCATTTTTGTAAATGTATGTATCATTTTAATATTTATTATATTAAATAATATCTATTTATGGTTTCATGTAATTATAAAGGAAATACCTCCTACAACATATCGCTTGGAGGATGTGCTTTCAGAACAAGTACCGGAGGAACATGGAGCTATGAATAATGGAGAACAAGTTAATGATCATATTAAAGAAGATGATCATACTTATAACATAGTTGAAGATGATGGTACAAATACATTGATCCATGATACATTTAATGTTAGAATGGATGATGATGATGATGATCATGAAAATGATGACTTTGATGATGTTCATGATTTACCTCTTCTTGAGAAGGCATACGAACCCCTTTATGAGGGTTCCAACACAAATCTTCCCTCTGCTATATTGTTGATAATGAACTTGAAGGTTATGAATGGTCTTTCAAACACATCAGTCACACAGATGTTAAGGTCTGTAATATATTCCATCACAAATATATGATCACGATAAAGGTTATGTTTGTTCCTCTAATAATTTTATTGTTAATTCATAAGTAAAATTAATATGGATGAAATATGTTTCATTAATATTATTTATATATTATATTAACTAGTTTTTTATTTTAATTTGTTGTAGCTTGATAGCTGAATTTTTGTTGCCACCGTCAAATATTTTACCTCGCACATATCAAGATTTATCTGCCATCATGAAAGAAATTGGAATGCAGTATGAAGGAATTGATGCATGCATCGATGACCATGTTATATATTATAATCAACATGAATTTGAAATAGAATGTATGGAATTCCATATCAATAGATATCAAACATATCAATTAACAAAAAAGGTGCCTCGCAAGGTTCTTTGTTATATTCCCATTATTCCACGTTTGCAATGATTGTTTAGGTGCAAAAACATAGAGCAATTTATGGATTACCATGCACAAAACAAAAGTCAACATGACATTATTTGAATGCCTGCAGACGGATTTGCATTTAGACATATGGAGGAAAAATGGCCACACTTTAAAGAAGAACCTGGTAATGTTAGGATTTCTTTGGCAACATATGGTGTCAATCCATTTGAAGTTATGAGATCTATTTACTCCGTGTGGCCTATTTTTGTTATCAACAATAACATTCCTCCATGGTTTTCAATAAAGAGGGAGCACATAATGTTGGCAATGATTATTCTAGGTATGTGTCTACAACAATTTTTTTTTATGTAGTGGCATCTCATTTGTCATATTTTGTTGCATAATGTCATATATATATTTTTTATTTTTATCTTGTGTGTTATTTATATATCTAAATGGTTTTAATAATTATATATTTTATATGTTCAAATCAATCAGGTAAGTACCAAGTTAAATATATGAATGTATATATCAAACCTCTTATTCACCAGATACTAAAGCTATGGAATGGCATCACTATGTATGATGTATCTATACCAAAACGATAAAGGAAATTTCAATTCTATGCAATTATTGTATGGACAGTACGCGATGCCCTAGGGTTAGCCAATTTTTGTGGTTTGTAATTATAATTTCCACTTTAATTGTATATAATTTTATGAACTAGTTGATATATTATGCACACATGTTTTTTAAATAATCCATTCATTTTATATAATTATAATTGACATAGTTAATCCATCTCTTTATGTAGGTCTTCAAACAAAGGAAAAATTTGCATGTCCAGTTTGTGGTCCTAAGATCAAATCTCGTCATTCAAAATTTTTAGGAAAGGAGGTGCTTGATGAGTATAGGCACTTCCTCTATAAGAATCATAGGTATCAAACTATCGAAAAAACATATATTCAATGGGAAGCAAGAGAATGCATTAAAACCGAGGAGAATGAAACCTCACATATGGAAGTTGAAATATAATAGAAATCGTCAAGGTATGTACAGATCAAATCGTCTATCTATCATCGTATATGAAATGTTTTGATTTTTTTTTATTGTGTGTTGCTTACTATAATTGACATTGATTTTTGTAATTTATTAATAAACTATGATTCATGATGGTTGTCATGATCATGAAAGCATTAATGGGCTTCCACAAGGAATGAAAAGTTATCCTAAAAAATTCAGTAGGTTTCCCTACTATGAGCACCTACAAATTGCTCATATGTTTGATACAATGCATATCAGAAAGAATTTGTTTGAAACATTATGGAGAATATTGGATGGAAGGAGTGACAAAGAAAAAACTGTCAAAATTTGCAATGACATTCAGGAAGCCAACCATGCAATGGAAGACATCATTCAATTACATAGAAACGAAGACCAAATTAATATAAACTCACTTCCATGGTTTTTAACAGAGTAGCAAAGTAATGATGTAAAACAAGTCATGCAAAAATTTAAATTTCCCACTGGATTTTGTTTGAACATGAAGAATATCATAACAAAGAAAGGTGATTTTGCGGGGGTGAAAATGCATGATTGGCATATATTCATCAAGGTAATTATTATGGTATGTATATTGCTATATTTTTTTTTCTTGTGCATATTGTTGGTATTTTTTGTCTACTTTTTGTAAAAAAAAATGAAACTATTTTTATATTGTTACAATATGTTCTACGTCTATCTCTCCTTGACAACTTCGACAACAATGTCAAACAAGTTATATATAATCTTGGAAAATACATGAGGTCCGTAGCGATATTTTGCATGCATAAATTGTTTGTTTAATTCATTGTAGAACTTATATTTGACATTTGTTTTACTAATTGTTATGTAATATAATGTTTATTGTTGTTAAATCTCGTGATTGGTTTCCATCACTTGTAGATGGTTGTCATCTAAAGAAATCCATAAAGAATATATAAAGTATTGGAGGAGAGAAATTCCTCGTCTCATGTGTGAAATGCAGAAGCATCTACCTTCGGTATTTTTCAATGCACAAGAACACTACCTCATACACCAAGTTGAGGAGATTGAATTGTGTGGACCTGTACACTCAAGGTCCATGTGGATGGTTGAGAGGCACTTGAAATTTTTGAATGGTTTGGTTAGACAACGAGCATGTCCTGAGGGTTATATGGTGGAGGGATATATGGTATACCAGAACATGATGTATATTAGTGAATATCTTCCTAAATTAGCGTCAAAGCTCAATTTAGGTTGCATTTGTGATCCAGACTCCAATAACAATTTCGAAGGGGCGTACCTGAAGGGGAAAGGTAGATCGAGGAAGGTGAAAGGTAATTATTATCTAGTGAAGATTAATTATAGTACATTTGACTGTTGATTTTTATGTGTATATCATACTTATTTCATTTTTATATTCAATATGCATCAATTAAAAGTGTATACTGTGTTAACTGAATATACATTTATATTGAATTTTAATTTTATTGTCATCAAGCAGTTGGTTGAGAGTGGGATGCACTTCATTTATACATCGCAAACAATCTTGATTGGATGAAGGTATGGATTGAATGATGTGAACAATCTAGTCATTGAATATCATGGGAAGGTGTGGCTTCATTAGTTAAAGTAGCTCATCGCATTGGAGATACCAATCTTACACAAAGGGAAATCGATTTAGGATATGGTTTAAAAGATAAGCAGGAAATCATATTAATTAGCAATACTATTTATTTTTTTTGAAAATATACTGATGTACACGCTAATTATTTTCCCTGCAGAGCATAAACATGCACTTAATATTCAATTCATGATGTAATCTTTACGTGTATGGGTTTTTGTAGGTAAAACACCATAAGCCTATGTGGTGCAATGGTTGTAAATTCTGCATCAAAAGGTTGGATGAAATGAAGAAAACATAATATTGTGGGATAACTGTAGTCTTTGAGGTGACCAATGTTTCCTGTAGAAGTGACAGACATCCAGAACTCTCAGAAAATCGATACTATGGGTATTTGGAAGATATTATTCAGTGTGACTTTAACTCCTTCAAAGTAGTTATGTTCGTTGTCAAATGGTATAGGTTACGATTGAATCAACGTGATCCCGATAAAACTATTATTGAACATGATAATGGATTTACCATGGTTAATACAAGGTTGTTTGATCCAGGAACGGAGCCCTATGTTCTTCGAAGCCAATGTGAACAAGTATTTTACTCTGAGGTTCCAGGTAGAGGGGGTTGGTCATTTGTTGCGAGGAACGAACCAAGGGGAAGGATGGTAAAGTATAATGGAGATGAAGATAATGAAGATGGTATTGAAGAAGAAGATGATGTTGAAGATGATAAACATGAGTTATATTATCATGTTCCAGAGGAATATGTCGAAGAATTAGCTGAATCAAATGATGTAGCAGAAAATGTCCATGAAGATGATATCGAAGATGACATGATGATCAAAACTGACATCACTGATGATGATGATATGGTCAATCCTTATAATGTTGAATATGGATCGGATAAAATAGATGATGAAGTCCATTGAAGTATATGAGGTATGCCTTGATATATCTACTCTATATATTTTGAATTAATATTGCGATAGAATTATTGAATTGTATTGGTACGTATAAATTAATTGTTTTTAAGTTTTTTTGCCATTTTCTTGTATGTTGGCATATGTTATAAGAGACATTGCTTCTTAACTATGACAAAAAATACAATAAATTATTTTTTTGTACATAGATTTTGTCGAGTTATGGGGGATTGAAAGTGACGTGAGGGGGGGGGGGGCTTAGATGAGCTTCCACCTTCACGTGGTTGGCCCTTTTTGGTAGATAATATTAAATTATTATCGAAACAAAGAGAAGCTCAATAAGGAAATGAACAATTATCATGCTAACCCAAAAGGATTATTTTCTCACGTATTTGATCACGCATATTATAACTATCATGTGATTAAACAACATTGGCATGGTTAGACTAGACGTCAACGTTGAAAGTTAGGGGCCAACGTTGAAATTTTTTCAATTTGTGCTTGTATGGACTGAAATTTGGCATGGTTAGACTAGATGCATGCATTGATGGTGTGGGAGGGTTTCCAGACTCAAACATGATAGACACAAACAATTCAACAATAAAAAACCAAACCTATAGAATAATTAATGTACTACACAAGGCCAATGCTGACATTTTTTCAATTTTTTCTTGTATGGACTGAAATTTGGCATGGTTATGCTAGACGCATGCATTGATGGTATGGGAGGATTTCCAGGCTCAAACATAACTCGCACAAACAATTATCCAAGCAAACAACAAACCTATAGATTAATCAATGTACTAAATGGAGCCAATGTTGAAATTTTTTCAAGTTGTGTTTGTATGGATTGAATTTTTTCTTGGTTAGAATATACACATGTATTTATAGTTTGGGAGGGTTTCGAGACTCAAACATGACTCACAAGCCACATCGTTTAGGACACACCATGAATGAACTACAACTACCATGTCTATAGCGCACAATGAAATCCAGAAGAATTAAAAATCTCCCTTATTAAGCTTGTTAAATGGTTGTGTAAGAATATGCATGTGTTCTTACTTGTTGGTTATAATTATGGTGTGGCCTCTAGGCTTGAATACATGTTGTTGTATGGACCTTGAACTTGATAAGTAGTTCACATTGACCTTTTATTAATTTATTATAGACCAACATCCCCATAGATGGCCACTCTTGTGTGGGGAGAATCATTATGTAATTCTATTGATTATAGGAATCCAACCACCCAATGTGCACCAATATCAACATCATATTACACACAAAAATGAGATAGAATAGTTCATTCATGAATTGTTAGAAACATGTGTGGTCCATATAGATAGTACCACATCAACATCAACAGTGTCATCAACATTGACGTGGTCAACGACATCAACATTGACATGGTCAATGTCATCATCATTGGCATCATCATCACTAAGTACACGTATAGATTTTGTCGGGTTATGGGGGATTGAGAGTGACATGAGGGAGGGGGGCTCAAATGAGCTTCCACCTTCACGTGGTTGGACCTATTTAGTAGAGAATATTAAATTATTCTTGAAACAAAGAGAAGCTCGGTAAGACAATTCACAATTATCATGATAACCCAAAATGCATTCTTTCTCACGTACTTGATCACACATATTATAACTATCATGTGTTTAAACAACGTTGGCATGGTTAGACTAGACATCAACGTTGAAATTTTTTTAATTTGTGCTTGTATGGACTGAAATTTGGCATGGTTAGACTAGACGCATGCATTGATGGTGTGGGGGTTTCCAGACTCAAACATGACTGACACAAACAATTCGACAATCAAAAACCAAACCTATAGAATAATTAATGTACTACACAGGGCCAATGTTGAATGTTTTTCAATTTTTTCTTGAATGGACTGAAATTTTGCATGGTTAGACTAGATGCATGCATTGACAGTATGGGAGGGTTTCTAGACTCAAACATAACTCGCACAAACAATTATCCAATCAAACAACAAACCTATATATTAATCAATGTACTAAATGGGGCCAATGTCGAAATTTTTTCAAGTTGTGCTTGTATGGATTGAAATTTTGCTTGGTTAGGATAGACACGTGTATTTATGGTTTAGGAGGGTTTCTAGACTCAAAAATGACTCACAAACCACATTTTTTAGAACACGACATGAATGAACTATAAATACCATGTCTATAGTGCACAATCAAATCCAGAAGAATTAAAAATCTCCCTTAAGCTTTTTGAATGGTTGTGTAAGAATATCCATGTGTTCATAGGTGTTGGTTATAAGTATGTTGTAGCCTCTAGGCTTAACTGCATGTTGAAGTATCGACCTCAACCTTGATAAGTAGTTCACTTTGACCTTTTATTAATTTAGTGTAGACCAACTTCCCCATAGACTGCCACTCTCATGTGGGGATCATCATTGTGTAATTATATTGATTATAGGAATCCAACCACCCAATGTGCACCAATATTAACATCCTATTACACACAAAAATGAGATACAATAGTTCACTCATGAATTGTTGGAAACCTGTGTGGTCCATATATCTAGTACCACATCAACGTCGACAACATCATCAACATCAATGTTGTCAACGTCATCATCATTGACATCATCATTACTGAGTACAAGTTCATATTTTGTCGTTTTATGGGGGACTAAGAGTGATATGAGGGGGAGGGTCAGATGAGCTTCCACCTTCACGTGGTTGGCCCTGTTTAGTGGAGAATATTAAAGTATTCTCAAAACAAAGAGAAGCTCGGTAAGGAAATGCACAATTATGATGCTAACCCAAAAGACGTGCTTGCTTGCATACTTGATCATGCATATTATAACTATCATGTGATTAAACAACGTTGGCATTGTTAGACTATACATCAACGTTGAAAGTTAGCGGCCAACGTTGAAATTTTTTCAATTTGTGCTTGTATGGACCGAAATTTGGAATGGTTAGACTAGAGGCATGCTTTAAAGGTGTAAGAGGGTTTCCAGACTCAAACATGACTGACACAAACACTTTGACAATAAAAAACCAAACCTATAGAATAATTAATGTACTACACGGGGCCAATGTTGAAATTTTTTTTAATTTTTTCTTGTATGGACTGAAATTTTGCATGGTTATACTAGATGCATGCATTGACAGTATGGGAGGGTTTCTAGACTCAAACATAACTCGCACAAACAATTCTCCAATCAAACAACAAAACTATAGATTAATCAATGCACTAAATGTGGCCAATGTTAAAAAAAATTCAAGTTGTGCTTGTATGGATTGAAATTTTGCTTGGTTAGGATAGACACATGTATTTATGGTTTGGGAGGGTTTCCAGACTCAAACATGACTCACAAACCACACTTTTTAGGACACGCCATGAATGAACTATAACTACCATGTCTATAGTTCACAATCAAATCCAGAAGAATTAAAAATCTCCCTTAAGCTTTTTAAATGGTTGTGTAAGAATATCCATGTGTTCACAGGTGTTGGTTATAAGTATATTTTGGCCTCTAGGATTAACTACACGTTGTTGTATGGACCTCGACCTTGATAAGTAGTTCACATTGACCTTTTATTAATTTAGTATAGACCAACTTCCCCATAGACTGCCACTCTCATGTGGGGATCATCATTGTGTAATTATATTGATTATAGGAATCCAACCACCCAATGTGCACCAATATCAACATCCTATTACACAGAAAAATGAGATAGAATAGTTCATTCATGAATTGTTGGAAACATGTGTGGTCCATAAGGCTAGTACCACATCAACGTCGACAGTGTCATCAACATCGACGTCATCATCACTGACATCATCATCACTGAGTACAAGTTCAGATTTTGTCATTTTATGGGGGACTGAGAGTGACGTGAGTGGGGGGGGGGGTAAGATGAGCTTCCACCTTCACGTGGTTGGCCCTGTTTAGTGGAGAATATTAAATTATTCTAGAAACAAAGAGAAGCTTGGTAAGGAAATGAACAATTATCATGCTAACCCAAAATGCATGCTTGCTCACGTACTTGATCATGCATATTATAACTATCAGTGATTAGACAACGTTGGCATGGTTAGACTAGACATCAACGTTGAAAGTTAAGGGCCAACGTTGAAATTTTTTCAATTTGTGCTTGTATGGAGTGAAATTTGGAATGGTTAGACTAGAGGCATGCATTGATGGTGTGGGAGGGTTTCTAGACTCAAATATGAATAATACAAACAATTGGACAATAAAAAACCAAACCTATAGAATAATTAATGTACTACATGGGACCAATGTTGAATGTTTTTCAATTTTTTCTTGTATGGACTGAAATTTTGCATGGTTATACTAGACGCATGCATTGATAGTATGGGAGGGTTTCTAGACTCAAACATAACTCGCATGGACAATTCTCTAATCAAACAACAAACCTATAGATTAATCAATGTACTAAATCGGGCCAATGTTGAAATGTTTTCAAGTTGTGCTTGTATGGATTGAAATTTTGCTTGGTTAGACTAGACACATGTATTTATGGTTTGGGAGGGTTTCTAGACTCAAACATGACTCACAAACCACATTGTTTAGGACAAACCGTGAATTAAATAAAACTACCATGTCTATAGTGCACAATCAAATCCGGAAGAATTAAAAATATCCCTTAAGCTTATTCAATGGTTATGTAAGAATATCCATGTGTTCTTAGGTGTTGGTTATAAGTATGTTGTGGCCTCTAGGATTGAATACATGTTGTTGTATGGACCTTGACCTTGATAAGTAGTTCACATTGACCTTTTATTAATTTAGTAAAGACCAACTTCCCCATAGACTGCCACTCTCATGTGGGGAGCATCATTGTGTAATTATATTGATTATAGGAATCCAACCACCCAATGTGCATCAATATCAACATCTTATTACGCACAAAATAGAGATAGAATAGTTCATTCATGAATTGTTGGAAACATGTTTGGTGCATATATCTAATACCACATCAACATCGACAACGACATCAACATCGATGTCATCAACGTCATCATCATTGACATCGTCATCACTGAGTACACGTACATATTTTTTCAGTTTATGGGGGATTGAGAGTGACGTGAGGGGGAGGGGTCAGATGAGCTTCCAGGTACAAGTGTTGTTGTACCTATAGCTTAGTGGATGATAAAATAAATGCAAACAAGCACATATGATATAGAAAAGATGTTAGCATATACAATAGCATAATCCATGATATATATAAGCAAATGTACCCAATGATAATAAAAAATCATTCACAATACCAATTGGACGAGAAAATGAGTATTTCTATTAATATGAGCAAGAAGTACAAGATACAACCTCCTGTCGAAAACTCATATGAACCAAGAACTAGGTCCCTCCACTTGTGCTTCCACCACTTCAATCCCCCATGAAATGGAAAACTCACAAGTAAAGGAGCGAATATGGAAGAGTTTGGTAGGTGAACATAAATGGTTCACAACAACTAGGATCAATGGATGTAGACTCAAGCTATGGAAAAATTCTAATAGAGTTTCGATGCTCTCTCCTTCTCCTCCTTCCATGCACCATAAGAGCTCAATATATAACCCTCCAAACGCAAGTGAAGGGTCGAATCGAGTCGTTTCAAGATACATGGAGGGACAAAGGTCACAATGGATGCTTTTTGGAGTGAAAAATAGAGTTTTTACTTTCATTTACCAAAAATTCGATGTACGTGGGATGTAGTGAGGCAGCCTGCGTTTACGGGAGGTGTACTGAACTAGATCGCATACAGGAAGAAAAATAGGGAAAAAGGGGTTCAAGGAGAACCAAAAGTATGGTTTTGAGTCTATAAGTAGGTAAGGGAAACCAAAGAGTATAAATGCTCACAAGGTGTCAAAATACGGTGTAATAGATGCCCCCTAATGTGTGAGATCAGAGAAGGTACTACGATGGCTGAAATACATTATGAATCTCAGAAGTGGAGTGATGGAAACACAAATGGAAGGAGTATCCCACTCGTCATAATACAATGATATCTATGAATACATATCGGTACAATACATGGAAATCTTATACAATGGCCATGAGTAGGCAATACATAGTGAATACATGTCATGAAAGGTCATAGCTATGACCCATATATAGTAAGATATGGTCTCCTGCTGAAAAGGAAACATCTGATGCAGATTGATGGTGCAAACTGATGATGTATGAGAATAATCTCCCATAGGTACAATCACGATCACAAGTATCATACTGAATTCCACTGAACTATGGGGTCTTCTACACAAATCATCTATGGTGCATGCCCCATCAAGTGAATAAAGGTGTTGATGTCGAACCTGATGTGACATCCTCTGATTACCAATCATTGATGTATACCATTAACATATGCGAGACAACCCACCAATGATGAAAATGGGAATCAAGGCACTAAGTACATTCACCAAGTTTGAATAGAGGTGTTGAGGTCGAAAACTTGATGAATTCATCGATTAGGGGACATTGATGAATTCCCAATCTGTTGATGGCGAGAGAACCTACCGCTTATGACTGCAAGCCTCAAGGTACTCAACGGACTCTAAATATCGATTCCAGAATAAATGAGTTGGAGTCGATGGAATGAGATTCGTTGGAAGGAGGGAATTAATGGATCCCCCATCAACCAGCATGAGGCAGCAGCTACACTGAAAGATTTGGAAGAACTCGGACTAACAGGTGAACGAACATCATGTGTGATCGAACTGGACTCATAAGGGATGGTCGAAATGCAATAGTCAAGAGATCTGAGGAATTTCCAACTCTAGTTTAAAGACTTCCTTTGAACAAGAGCATGAACATATGGATAGACTCAGGCAGCATAAACTGAAGCACTAGATACTGATAATAATTTGTGATGCATGAGGCATCGACAAAGTCTCCATAATGACTGGAATCATAACCAACTGGCGCAGTAAGATCTGAGAAATGAGTACGGCTTCCTAAGTTCATACTAATGCCCGACTCATGATACATGGAGTGGAGATGGATGCTCTGTTCAAAGGCGACACGACAACTACCAATAGAAGGTAGCAACATTTTCCCGTCCGACTTTTTTAAATTATATGATTTTTTTCCTTTTTCATATTCTAAAGCTTGAAAAAGAATAAAATTGCTTATGATACAACAGTGAGGGAATGAGTTTCAAGGGCAAGGAAACTAGTTCCAGCAATGGAACATACCTATGATAAATGAAAGGAAGCATGTGCAAGATGTGGACACTCAGGGGGGGTGTTCCCTCAAGGTAAGGGTCATCAAGCTGCGAGTGATAAATTAAGTCTATGCTTGGCTTGGAAGGAAAATTGCTCAAGCGCATGGCTAATAACTGAGAAAGAGGGAGCCGACACAAGGCTGAAAGGGAAAGCAGGATAATGTAATGCATTCACAACTTGACATAAATGGGGAGTCCTCTTGAGAGATGGATAGAATAAAGATAAATTAGAGTATAATTCTTCATTGCAATGTCATGGCATGACTACAAAGGAATCCCAATCCTAAGGAGAAACAACTGCATGGGTTCCATAAGACATAAAAATGATCTAACTAGAGCACCCATGGTCGGACAGGATCTACCGCCAAATAACGACACTTCTAAATCAGCATGAAGATTTCATGTCAGTTAAAAAGTGGGGTCACACCTAAGGTTTATGAACATAGTCATAAGTTCAATGCAATAATGCAGGCGTAATGACATCCTAACCTATATGACGGGTGTAGAAAATACCTGTTGAAGGCGCGAAAAGGTTCAAAATCCACTCCCAATGCAAAAAACTGCTCAAAAAGGTACCTCACAACGATATATTAGTCCAAAAAGGCTAAAAATTGGTAAAAAATATATAAAAGTGGGTAAGAAACATTAATAAATAGTAAAAAAAAACATTTTTTACCATACCATTTTCATTTTCACCCACCATAGTGCATTTTAGTGGTTTTTTCCCTCGATCTTCAAACGACGATTCCGGGAGCTAGGAGAAACGAAATCGCGAGCCGTATGGACTAGGTAAGAGCCCTCATCCTCCTCTTCAATTCTATGGTTTTTAATTTTGTTTTTAATGGTAAATTTTTAATCTTTTCAATTGATTTACATGCATTTTGTGTTGTACGCGGGCTACCATTTATCGGGTCACATATAGGGATGCTTGTACGCAGTCAAACTAAACGTTGACCGCGTATACGCGTGACTTTATATGAATTAGCCTGCGTACAACGCCATGGGAAATGTTTCTTACAAGTTTTAACATAAAAAACCTTTGGTTTTTCCACGGGATGGTGCTAGATTGGAGAGAGAGGGAACATGATGTCATTGATCATCAGGTTGGAGGTGATTTGGCAATGCAACAAGCATTACAGGATTGTGGTTTATAAAAATTTTGGAATATCTGGGATTTAAGGGCCCAAAACTCATTACTCACCGCATTGGTAGATTACTAGGATCTAGAAGCGCAGCAATTCAACTTGGATGCACAACCACTTCCGTTGGAGGTGGAAGACATATATTTTATCACTGGCTTGTCCCACCGAGGAGAGGTGGAAATCCTTAGGTCTCATAGCGTGGGGGGAGGAATCACTATTAGTGATTATTTTTACAGGTACTGTATTGCGGGCACCCAGAAAGTTGGTAGCCAAATCCCAATAGAGTCTATAGTGAGCCTAAGCATGAAGATCATCATCCTCACTCTCGGGAGGATAGCGAGATCTACCTCTCTTCATCAAGCCTCAATGCCATTGATATTCTATGCGGCCAAGTGCATGAGGCCTGTGGTATATGATTGGTACACTACATTGCTAGGTTCCATGAAACACCAACTAACAGATTGCAAACTAGGGAGGACCAAAAACTTTATTTTCGGGATTATATTGTACAGCTTCTTCTTTGAGAGGGTTCTGGGGCTTAGTCCAAGGGTGGAGGTCCCTCCTCATAGTCTTCGAGATCCTGCCCAGACCCAGTGGGAAGAGATACTGATGCGATAGGGGGGTAGCTGGCTAGCCTCTCCATATACTGATGATTTTTTCCAATGGTGGCGGTGACAGGTGATCACCATAGATGACTATCCCTATGAGGAGATATACTCCAGAGGGGATCGTGACATGCCACTACCACCAAGGGCCGCATTCGGGGACATTGGTAAGATATTCTTTTTAAGTTTTGAATATTTAATTTTTTGTATTTTTGTTTTAAGTGAAAGCAAAAATATTTTTGGTGTGATATCGTGTATTGATGTTTGACTGTTTGCTCGCAGACTTGGGTTCACGAAGACCACAGGGATTCCCATGACATCGTCGCAGAGGCAGGGGTGGGGATATAGTAGGTGTAGTGGCAGAGTGCACATTAGAGACTGTATGGGTCAACCCGACTTGTATGAATACCAGGGTACCAGTGATCGAGGTACAGAGCCTCCTTGAGGCAATGCAGAGACATGTGTGGGGGTACCAGGTACATGGGTATGACTACTCTGGTGTATAGCCAATGCCGTGCACTACTATGTGCAGACCCATCCAGCCAAGGAGGCTAGAGTTCCCCGTAGGGCTTAGATACCATGAGGTCCCATTTTTTGTATCGGATATGTATATTTGAGAGCTACGAGCTCCAGTTTTGTACTATGACACCACTTTTTGATAATGAAAAGACTATGATTTTTTTACCCTACTATTATGTGTGTACAAATGTATGAATGTTATTTGTGTGATTCATTGCTTCTTTTAATTATGTGACAAATGCCAATCTAGTACATAATTAGCGTGTGCATCAGCAGTATGATTAAAACGTCTTGGAACATGAACATAAGTAATAAAATCAAAATGGTGTTCCAAAAGTATTACCCTTAAGAATCTCCTTAGTAGCGTAGGATCGCTAACATAGTACCGATTTTTTAACTGATACACATTCAGTTGTGAATCCAGGCGGACCTCTAAAGACTGGATACCATGCGAAATGGCATCGTGAAGTAACTCAATGACGACACTATATTCAGCCACATTATTAGATGTAGGACTGAGACAAGCTCCTCCTTAAGACACAATCTGGTTGTCAGGAAAGTAAATAACCCACGCAACAAAATCTAGTCACTGTGTATGATGGCTGGCCCCATCCGCGAATCCTAAGAACACCAGAGATTTTGTTGACATCTGTCAACTAAAAGGAAGCAAATTAGCAAACTCGAAAAAATCAAAGGAAAGATCAACTATGTATAGAAACTATACAATAGTATACAAAAGTATCAGCTCGAGCTAGAATCTCAAGCATAATATCGGTTGAGGTAGAGCCCACTTCTAGGCTCCTTCAGGGCGTTCCCCTCGTAATCCTCTAATCTCATAGGCTCCTTTCTCAAGGACATGCCTCACAACGTAAGGACCGTGCCACATGGGGTTAAACTTTCCTGCCCCCAGGGGTTCCTTAGCTTGGTCATAAAGAAGAACCAAGTCACCTTCAGCATATTGTTGGGGACGGAAAAACCTATCATATTGAGCCTTGACACGACGTTTTCTACCATCTATTTCCATGGTGGCATCCCGACGCTGCTCGTCAAGCTGCTCGAGGTGGACTAAATGCTTCTCTACTTCTGAAGTATCAGGAAGGAGTTCTATGGCTAGCTTCAAAGAATGGATTTCACATTCAATCTGTAAGATGGACTCCACACCATGAACTAATTGAAAAGGTGAGAAACCGGTGGAAGTATTTACTACGGTTCGATAATCCCACAAAGGAGGATACAACATGATATGCCAATTACTCTTGCTTTGTCAGATGGTCCTTTGGAGAATGGACTTAAGGGACTTATTTACTGCCTTGACTTGGCCATTCGCTTGGGGATAGTACGAAGATGAGTGATCCTATCTAAACCCAAGCTTAAGTGATAATTCCACCATCATCTTGTTTTGAAAGTGACTTCCATGGTCAGTGACAATCTCCTTCAGGATACCGAATCGATCTATAATTTGATTGAATATGAAGTGGGCTACTGTTTCACCATTGTATTTAACAGTTGGCATGGCCTCATCCCATTTGTTAAAGTAATCAATGGCCACTATGATATGACCATGCCACCCATCCAAGGCTAGGTTGCAATCCATGAAATCAACCCCCCACTTGGTGAAGGGAACGACGGCGACGACCGGATGAAGGGGGCAGGATGTGAGTGTATATTCCAAGAAAACACCTGACAAGGGTGACATCTCTTTACAATGTTAATACAATATTTAAATATCGTAGGCTAAAAATAACCTGCTCGCAAGATACATTGGGTTGTCGCAATCCTGAATAAGTGACCACCACATGCCCCACTATGGAAGTCATTAAGCACTAGCTTTGCTTCCTCATGAGTTAAGCAACGATGTAGGAGAGAGTATTTTCCTCGGTGATACAACGTCTCACCTATGTTGGGCGGGGCCCAAGTTGGAATATTTTGCACAAGTACTAAAAAGTACGCATTGCGCGCAGCGATAGGCTACAAGCAGTTTTGAGGAATTGTGCATGTCGCACGACGGAAATGGCCAAGGCATGGTCGAGCAGTAGGACGATGCGTATTGTAGCACATGAGCTATTTTTGGGTCATAACATGGGTAAATGTCAGACGAGGATATGACCTATTTTGGGTAAGGAACAGGTGGACGGCAGAGGAAAGCGACCTGTTCGAACGTGTGGCGGCAAGCAGTTGATAAGCTAGGCCACGACGCTGATGGCGACAGGCAGGTGAAGGAGTGGAAAGGGACAGGCCATGATGCAGTTGTAACCGTTTTGAGAACTACGGCTGTCAGAAGAGCATGTGAGCCACGAGTGGCCCAGCTGGAGCAGGCGGAGCAGGTTGTCAACGACGACAACTAGGGTGGTAGTTAGCCACACCAGTTTTGGAAATCTTAGGGTTTCGGCCTAATGATTATAAAGACATGACCCTTGGGCATGATCTATAAATAAGGGCACATTGTATGGGAAAGGGTTAGAGAGATCTCTCGTAGAGCTAGCTATTGTTGAGCATTGTAGCATCTTTTGAGTTGTGAAGCTATTGTAAAGGCTCTGTAGCTAAGTGCGCAGAGACCTAATTTTGAGACAGAAGAGAGTCTGCAGCTAAGTACGTAGACTAAGAACGGTTGTACCCTTCCCATAAAGAGCAATATCAACAACCATTCTTGTGGACATAGCCTCCATCTGGGGGGTGAACCACATTAAATTATGTGTTATGTGATTATTGTGTGTTTGTGATTGTTCATTTGCTTGGTATGAATGTTTAATACTACAGTTTTCTGTTATGTGATTGCTTTTATATGTATTCGTCGCAAAGAATGGGAATAATATGTTAAGTGATATATACGTGGAGGAATGTTAAGTATTCAACACTTATGAGTCTGGTAATGTATGAATCTGCCAATTAGTCACATAGTTGAACATTGAATTTAAGCGCAGCGTTGGAGCATGCAGTAATGTATGTTTATTCAATCACCTGCAACATAATGATAAGAACGTGGACGAGTTGAATGGATAAAGAATGTTGTAGGATTGGTTAGAATTAACCGTCTAGGTAGAGACACGCGGTGTAGCTGACCTGCTTAACCATTGAGATTTGCTGCGAAGTAAGCTGTTGATAGCTTATTGTCATGACGCAAGAAGTATCCCATACCGCGCAGTCATTGGAGGCACTAGTGCGCAAGCACCTTTGCTTGCCGAAGTATCCGATGCATAACAAGGGTTTCACGTAGTTGTCTATCCGTAGCAGTCCATAGGGTATTGTGCTGCTCATACGTCATTCCACCCTCGCATCACCCGGTTGTGGAAACTTGATTCCGCAACCACCCCCTCAGATTCGCCTCGGGCGAGACCTCAGGCTGCGCGTAGTCTGTTGTCGAAAGGGTCGATGAATAGGGGTTTTGTTGGTTCCTTGAACCACAAAGTACCTGAGTCTATGTTGAAAACCTCCGGAAGCTTATATACAGCCAACAAATGGTTATGTTTCCCAGCTAAGACCAGTGTTGCGATAGTCTGGTTGGAAAGTAATGTGTGAAGAATAATACCAGTTCTCATTGGGTTCAAACAATTGGCATCCTAAAAAGAAAGAGATCTGGGATTGGTGTGACAATATTGAAAGAGAATTTGTAAAGAAAGAGAACAGACATCCGCGTCTCACTAATGTATAGTGGTTGAACAGATACTTGTGGAGAGAGATTCACGAGATTTTATGGGCTTCATTTGGAAACGAGTTGCACGAGTGGATCTCATGACTCGCAAAAAAGAAAACCTATTTTCAAGGAGGAGTACCTACAGAGTGGACTCCAGATCTCACAACACAGCTCAAAGCAATAGACAGCCCACTGACGCGAGCAGTCGACTTCTGGGTTGATAGTATACTTGAAGGATTTGTAACGGAATTTGTTGTGAACACGCTGAAGTCCTATAGTCAAGCCGAAGCTTACTTCTTCAAAGGATTCAAAGGTATGTTCCTGAACAACCTCAGTCTATACATTAAAATGCTTTTATCTGAAAAAGGCGTTTTAAGAATGCAGTAATATTTTTGCATCTATCATGGTCAATAGCATATATAGTGATTTTGATGAAGATACACATAACCTGAGAAGTGGAAAGAGATATAAGTTTAATAAAGAAAAGAATCTGGGAGGACCTAGACTCCGCGTGAATACAGAACTCCCATGTGACCTTAATAATCAGACTGCACCGTCATCAGCCACCATCCATCCTATTACACCGCAGAACTCGCCGGTTGCAGATACCGTGACACCCCTATCTCGAAAACCACCCACTGCGAACGTCGTGTAGTCCACTGCAGAATATTACTACCGAATGCACCGCAGGCGCGGGTGTACAGGTAAATACGACTCAGAACAGCCCAGTCCAAAAAACCCGGTCTCAGAATAGTCCATGGAGTGGTATCCCTAGCACTATTCCGAATACCCCCTTTACTTTTTCTGCTCAAAACCCACCCCAGAATCAGAACCCTCCCTAGAATCAGAACACTAATACACCACCAGGACGGAGAATGATAGATAACGACATAAAACTGTTGATATTCAAAGGAACGAGTATGGAAGACCCTGATCAACATTGGTTTCTATGTGAAGCCGTATGGAGTGTAAAGCAAATTCAAGATGATGTTGTCAAGAGAGCACAACTCGTCACTACTTTAAGAGACAGAGCCCTTCATTGGTTTATGAAATATTCTCAGGCACATCGAAGAACCTTAGCATAAATAAAGGTTGCAATGGTAGCAGAGTTTAAGAAAACAAAATCCGAATCCCAATGTATCACAGAGCTGAAAGAGATTAAGTAGAAACCTAACGAAATGGTATGGGAATTTGACCAGAAGCTTAAAACACTCCTAGACCAAGTAACATTTGTGATAGCTCCGAAACAGCATAAAGAATGGTTCATTGCTACGCTACTACCCCACATCAGACAACCATTGATGCAGCAGAAGGTTGCATCGCAGGCAGAAGTCTTAGAGATCGCGATGAAGCTCGAGGCTTCGCCAATCGACGAGACTAGTTCTGGGATGTCACATATCCAGAACCAATTGACCATGTTGACACTAGAACTACAAAGCATGAAGAATGGAAAGGAACAAATATATGAACCAAGGCACGATGTCTGGTGTACAAGTTGTAAGGGAGAAGGCCACACTAGAGAACATTGCCCTTTATTTCAAGACTATCTTAACAGTGGTGCACCCAACCTAATTAATCAGAACCAGGCACCATGGTGTGAAATCTGCAGAAGCAGAGGACACTGACCAAAAGACTGTTATCTCATATAGAAATATGTAAAAACACCTAAGAGCTTGTATTGTAATTTATGTAAATCAGCTGGACATGATGAATCCAACTATCATGCATATGAGATGATGAATGAAAGAAAGCACGATATGGAAGCGATACGCGATGCTAGAATATACCGCGTCCAAGAAGACAACCAGCTGAAGCAAGAGAATCCACAGTATGACCAGGTGGGATATAGAGGCCGTGGTAGTGGATACCGTAGAAGAGGAAGAGGCCTAGCGCAAGGAAGAGGCCATGGTCAGGTAATTTTCTATAATTGTGGCCAACCAGGTCATGTTTCTAGGGATTGTACCAACCCATGCACTACGTGCAATTACTGTAAATCTTTTGAGCATGTTATTGAAGATTTCCCCGTACTAGAGGTCGAGATGCAAAAATGCAGAAGGATAGACCCACCAACTCCAAACATTCAATGGATTGCAGCTGAAAGGAGACCCAAAGATCCAAACATCAATGTAGTAATGCGCAGCGGTGCTGTGACAGGGCGCGATTGAGGAGTAGAAGATTCAACTTCTGGAGATTTTGGAACTAAGAAAACACCCCTTGAGACACAATGGATAAGAAAAGCTGCCGAGAAAACAACTGCCTTCAACCTAGAAAAGAACAAAGGAGAATTTACGGAAGTGCGGGATATCCTTAGAGAATCGGCACCAAGGTCGTCGAGGATCCTGCTACGCAGTCAAATGTCGTATGTGGAAGACATACTGGCTGCTTATGATAACACAAGTGCCGCAGCAAAGACATGAACCTCTATTGCGTAGTTACTTAGAAGCTGCATGAAATTGTTAAAGAACCCGGATGCTATAACAGAACTGCAGAAGGTTATAGATCAATATGAACCGTGCAGTGGAGAAGACACTACTGATAGTGCAGTTCATCATATCAAGAAACATAAGAGAACAGGCAGAGAGATGAGACTCAATGCGCAGATAGAAGATTATGAAATGGATGAAATCATTCTTGACCTGGGATCAGAGGTCAATGTCTTGACTAAGAAGACATGGCAACAGATGGAGCAACCAAAGCTATCATAGTCACCTATCCAGTTGAGAATGGCCAATCAGGAAAAAGTCATACCGTTTGGACGGTTGGCCAGAGTGGTTGTTGACATTGATGGAGTATAGAGTCGCGCCGATTTCGAGGTTATCAAGATTGTGGATGATAGTCATCCTTTTCCGGAATTATTGGGGATTAACTGGGATATTGATAACCTCGCAATGATAAATCTGAAGACCAGGAAGATGATCTTTGAAGGAAAACATCTCAGGATGATTGCACCACTGGACCCTGCGGACGGAGACAGATACAGTGAGCCGATTCAAGAGGAGTCCCAAGCTCAGGATTTGGACCGGTTGTACAAACTGACCGCGAACCAAGAAGATTACATCAACCCTACTGCAAATGGTACACTTAGATGGAGATGTGACAGCTCTTGCATTTCAAACTCTAATGCAGGTTTGGAGAACTGGCAAAACCGCATGCATGAAGTATCTGCAAGGAGATGCACGCAGGTCACAAAGTCGATACGCTGGATTGGAAAGCAGGTAAGCCCAATCCCCACATATGATGGTTCATCTAACGTTTATTCTTTCATCAGATATTATACTGCAGCAATTGCAGATGAACATCACTTACAAGCATTAGATGTAGCATTCCACGAGACACCTACCAGATGGTGGGATGCGCACAAGCAGACATTAAATACATGGGATCAATGCAGAATTAAGATGCAAATCAGATTCGCTGAGAAGGTTACACTACCTTCTGCAAAATATAATGGACAGACAGATTCAAGGGATCATGTGGAAACTTGTTCACAAGCTTGGGTGGAAAGAACAAAAACAGAATGGGTGCATTTGTTTGTGCATACGCTGGAAGAACCAATTCCAAAGAAATGGTACCTAGACCTGGAACTGCGCAGGGGCACAACAGATTGGTCTTCCCTGACCATGAGCTTCCAGATAGATTTCAATTTCGAAGATGAACATCTAAGCATCAATGATTCCTTGCAGCTTCTTTAGAAAAAAAAATATTCGTACCAGACTGCACTGATGGAAATATGACCCTAGAAGAATTCTTTGGTGCAGAGAGCATACCTTCGCATCTACACCCGGAATGGGAGGAGCAATTAGAGCCTGCTCTTGATTGTTGTAACCTCGCTAACAAATCTACAGCTCAGGAAGACAGTGATGAGGATGACCCGGGAAACATAAAGATACCTGAATCAGAGGGCGCGCGTGAGGTAGAAGGACCCCCACTAGAAATCCCGGATATGAGCGGACCCATAAAGACAAGAAAAGTGAACATTGGCACCAATGAAGAGCCAAATTTTGCAGTTATCGGAGACTATTGGGATGAAGACACAATCGAGGAGGTCGCGGGCATACTACAAGAGTATCGCAAACTGTTCCGGACTAAATTCACAGAGATGAAAGGTATATTGGGAGACTTAGGAGTGATGAAAATTCCTCTTAAGCCAGGCGCGAAGCCTGTAAAGCAAAGACCATATAGATTGAATTTGCGCTATAAAGAATGAGTTAAGGTAGAACTCGATAAAATGCTCGATGTCGGGATCATTGAGCCAGTTGAAGAATTTGAATGGATAAGCCCGATGGTTAACCAGGATAAGAAAACAAAGGGCGAGATCAGAATTTGTGTGTATCTCAGAAAACTGAACGATGCTTCAATGCATGACCCATTTCCTAGACCTTTTACAAATGAAGTGCTAGATAATGTTGGAGGAAACAAGGCCTATTCTTTTACTGATGGATTCTCTGGTTACCATCAGATTAGGATTGATTGCGCAGATAGGCACAAGACGAATTTTGCTACAGAATGGGGGTCGTTCCAATACACAGTGATGCCCTTCGGTCTGAAGAATGCACCCGCCATATTTTCTAGAGTGGTCGTCGCAGCATTTAAGGATTTTATACATAAGTTTTTAGAGGTTTAATTTGATGATTGGACCATTTTCAGTTTATTGAAGAACCATGCCGCGAACCTCAGGATGATGCTGGAAAAGTGCAGACAACATCAAATTTCATTAAACTTGAAGAAGTTTGTTTTTTGTGTTCCCTATGGAATCTTGTTGGGACACATTGTGTGCAAACAGGGCTTGATGGTTGACCCTGCGAAGATCGCAGTTATTGTAAACTTGCCTACACCAAATTCAGTCAAGCAGCTGCGCACCACATTGGGACATACCGAATATTACAGGAAATTCATAAAAGGGTATGCACAGATAACAGCAGCCATGGAGAAGTTGTTGAAGAAAGATGTACCAATCATTTGGAATGAGGATTGTCAGAAAGGATTTGACACATTAAAAGAGAAGATGGTCACTGCACCGATCCTAGTTTTTCTGGACTGGGAGAAGCCATTTCATGTCCATGTTGATGCTTCTTGTATCGCATTAGGCATTGTTCTTGCTCATCTAGGAGAGGGAGGTATTGATTATCCCATTTCCTTTTCCAATAGAAAGTTATCATCCGCTGCGAAGAACTATACCACCACTAAAAGAGAAGGACTTGCAATGGTATATACCCTACAAACGTTTAGGCACTACTTGCTTGGTGCGCACTTCTCCATGTTCACTGACCATTCTGCCTTGAAATACCTGGTCAATGAGCCAGTGTTATGGGGGCGCATATGCAGATGGTTACTACTATTTTAGGAGTACGAATTTGAAATTGTGGTTAAGCCAGGAAGGTTGAATTTGGGACCTGATCATCTATCAAGGATTGAGTCAAGAGAAGAACCGACAAATCTAGAAGACAATCTGTCGGATGCACAGTTTTTCTCTATATAGGTTGTCGATGATTATTATAAGGACATCATTGACTTTCTGACTACTGGGTTTGCACCCATAGATTTCACTACGCAGCAAAAGAAGCAGTTGGTAGTGTGCGCAGCAGACTTCACTATAATTGCAAGTCAGCTATACAAGCTGGGACTGGATGAAGTACTGCGCAGATGTGTGCTAAAGCATGAGAAACCATTCATACTAGCTGATGCACACTCAAGAGTCGCAGTAGGCCATTATGCAGGGAGAGATACCGCGCAGAAGATATTGCACGCAGGGCTATGGTGGCCTACAGTTCATAGAGATTCAAAGGAACATTACCAAAATTGCAATGTTTGTCAAAGAACAGGGAAGCCATCGCGCAGAGATGAAATTCCCTTAAATCCACAGCTGACATTGCAAGCCTTTGAGAAGTGGGCCATTGATTTTGTGGGTCCTATTAACCCACCAAGGAAAAGAACTAGTGCGAGGTATATCATTACTGCTACCGATTACCTCACCAGTTGCGCAGAAGCAAAGCCAGTTAAAGACTGTAGCATAGCTACAGCTGCGGAGTTTATATATGAAAATATACTTACAAGGTTTGGATGCCCAAAGATATTGATGAGCGATCAAGGCACTCATTTTCTGAATAAGACCATTGAGGCTTTGATCGAAGAGTTCCACGTTCATCATCAACGCAGCACGCCTTATCATCCATAGGCAAATGGAACTGTTGAAGCATTTAACAAAGTGTTGGAGAATGCGCTAACCAAGATATGCAACGTCAATCAGGATGATTGGGACCTGCGCATTCCATCTGTACTATGGGCGTACAGGACTACCTGCAAGAAATTGACTGGCCGTACACCTTTCAGGATGGCCTATGGGCAAGAAGCAATCATGCCGATGGAGTACATTGTTCCTAGCTTGAGAATAGCAGCGTTTACAGGCATGGCAGATCACGTAGCACTCGAAGAAAGGCTCCTACAGTTGGTTGGGCTAGAGGAAGATCACTTCATCACAGGCTTCCACCAACAAGTACAGAAAGAGCACGAACAATCATGGCATGATCGCCACATCAAGAGCAAGAGATTTCAAGTATGATAGAAAATTCATGAAATTTCCTGGAAAGTTTAAGATGCATTGGCTTGGCCCATATATAGTAATGCATGTTACTAATGGTGGCACAGGCCAGTTAGCTACATTGACCGGAGATACCTTGCCAAGTTTGATAAATGGTAGCAGACTAAAGCTTTACCACGATAGTCCAGCTGTGCAGAGTTCTGTATGATTCAGGGAAGTGTATCGCACAACACTGCTGAAGTTGCGCGCGCAAAAAAAAAAAAAAACAAAAACAAAAAAAATAGAAAAGGAGAGCAGCTGCACAAAACAAGTCCAGATACTGATCGCACAGAGAAGACAGAACGATAGTCACACAGAAGACGACACCAAGTGCACGTCCTGACGTAAATATCCAGTTAGACCGCCAACACATTATGACGGAAACCATTACCACGACATCTATCGGCCAATTAGTGGTCCATTAACCAAATTGGCGTCACTTGGGAAATTTAAAATTCAAGGGAGGATGTGACATTTTGGAACCCATTAAAGACCGATGTGACTAGTTACCATTGAAATACGGCTGGCAGGCTGAACCATTAATGCTGATTCGACGGAATTGACAAGCTAGCTTGCCAAGCAACCTTTTGGCATTTAAGGAAACAACATTGGCATGACGAGAAGGATCGACGGACAGGGCGAATATCATACGCACGAACTGATAATGAATATGGCATTTAGTTCCTTGGAAACTGAAGAAGGCCACGTTGCAGACAAGCAGCGGCTATAAATAGACCTCACTGGGCCACTTAACCATTTTCACGAAGCATTTGAAATATTTGAGAGCCGAGTGACCAGAGTATTGTATGAGTGAAACAGTTGAGTTGGCAGATATCTTCTGGTTATTTGAGCAAGCAGGAATTCCAGCAGCAATGGCGGTGACGAAGGCAGGTGCATCTAGAAGTTTAGCACGGTAGGATGCAGGAAGCAGCAAGGGAAAAGAGACAGCTTCAAAGCAGGGGGGGTCCAAAGTACCATTGCAGCAGTCAGCTTTGGCTCAGAACTTACCCATTTATCCAGTGCCCGAATACATCCCTCCACAGAAGCTCGATGCCCCACCAGTCCACATAGAAAATAATTTCAAGTATGAAATCCCGATTCCCACTATCTCTACCATGGTGAAAATTGAGGAAAATCTGATGGGTAGCATACTAGGTTGCAAGCTGGACACCTGGACTTACTTGAAAATACGCTAGTAACACCAAATACTTACTTAGAGTTTAGACCAGATGCATATATCAACTGCATGAAGGACACACAAATCAGCACCGACAGGCTAGAAGTCCAAGAATGGTTAAGGCCCATCAAGCCGTTGGGCCTGTTAAATTTATTGCAAATGTCGCACTTTACTAAGAGCCCCAAGTTTTCCGCGGTAGTGCGCGCGTTCCTCACTTGCATACATGAAGGCTTCTTATGGCTAGATACCTGCATTGATATTAGCATTGATATGAACCATCACATTACAGGCCTAAACAAAAGAAGCGAGGACCCTGCTGGCCTTCTCATAAAGAGGGCGCAAGATAGAAATCTGAGCGTCAAAGTCACTAAAGAATTTGGCGTAGTGCGGAAGGGACGTGGGTTCCCAACGATCGACATCAATGACTGCACAACAAATTTTACAACCCAATTGCTTGCAGGAAATATTTTGTGCAAGTGTAGACCACCCGAGGTACCAACGGTCGCAATCAAGGCAGCATCTAACATATTGCGCAGCAAGAATTATAATTGGTGCCAGTTCCTACTGAATGAGTTTCTAGCAGATATTCAAGAAACGCAAGATAATGGAACACCATTCCATTTCAACTGGCTACTAGTGCTCATAGCCTTTATAGGCTGGAAAGAGCCAGACACGTATCAAGGAGCTCCAACCTTGACAGGACAGGGACGCGGAACACGTTTTACCAAATTATGGGTGAGTTCAAAGGCTTCAAGGCAACAGCTTACCGCCGAAGTCTTTTATGTCTATTATCACCAATTGCGCAAGTCGATTATGGCAACGTCGTGCATTTCCCAACCACTGATCGACAAGTATACATGCATCATGCGGTTTAGCGTGAGAAGGCACCAGTCACACATTCAGCCAAGGGTTGATGCACAGGAAGGATTATGGTATCCAAGGTTTTACCGACTGGATGAGGACACCATCGAGGCCATGATGGAACATTGGGATGCCAACTAGAAAGTTCCTTCTTTGTGAGATGATGCGTCGGATTATGAACAGAACATCCTTCTCGTCTCCACGGCCAATATCAACATAAAAATCTCCGATGAAGAAGATACTGAACGGGATAGTGAAGACATAGCAGCAAAGAAGGAAGAGAAGGGTGGGCTACCTATAGGCACACCCATTTAGGAAGAAAAGGATGACACGCAAAGTCAACATACATCCACATCAGTGGGAAAAGGAAAGGCCACTGAAGGCCCCTCATAATAACAAAGCCGACGCACAAAGTAGAAGGCTGAAAAACCTGAGCTCAAGCCACAACTACATCCAGATGATTGTGAGATCATCACAACAAAAGTGTAGGAAGTATGGGAAGAGACTCGCACTAAAAAAGAAGCCAAGCAAGAACAACTGCAGTTGACCATACTCCAAGCTATGGAGGAGGTCAAGACAATGGTAGCCCATATGGGGTTGGGGCAGCCAAGTTCAGGTTCTGATGGGAAGTCGGGGGAACCAAGTGCGCAAAGAATACCACCTATCGCTGGAAGTAAGTATCCGCACATCTTGAACCTAGAACCGGGCTACCTCATTTATCCAAATGAAGCGGTTATGGAGGCAGTAAATACTGGTCTCCTTGACCTAAATATTGGGGCTCTGCCCCTAGAGGACCTGAATGAGTTGCACATTATGGTTGCGGAAGAAATTCACGAGAGAGGCCTAGCCTCATATGATCAATGTGCGCAGTTAACTGAAGATATCAATTAGTTAAGGAAGGAATCAGATAACAACAAGCAAGAGTTGAGCGTAGTAAGGGAAAAAGGTCAGAAGCTGAAGGAGACCGTTTCAACGGTATGCGCAAAAATAGAAGAATGCAAAGAAGAGGATGAAGTGGTAGACACAATAAAGAAAATTGGGGCCAAGGTAGAGTCCCTCACCTCCAAGAGAATGCAAATGGAGGCCTATTACAAAGAAAAGATCGCAGAGTTGGAAGCTAGGCACCCTATCATTCCACCGGATCAGTGCCTAGCTCCAGCTAAGGACGTCAAAGAAACCATAGATGGCATTTCGATGGAAGTGACGAAATGCCAAGACTTACTTGAATGGATAACTACAGCAGTCACCTGGTTCAATGAGGATCCTGCGCTCCAGCAGGTAAAAGCGGAACTACAGCAGAAACAGCAGCAGGTAGATGCTACAAGCGCGGAGATGAGGAATACATCAGCAAGGGAGAAAGTGCAAAAATTTAATGAGGTCAAGGACCTATAGAAATAGTTGGCGACACTAAGGGAGAAAGAGGCTGCTACATCGGACAGGCTACAACCCATTGAACAGGAAGGCCTCGAATTGATGCAGTAATTCGACGTAAAGTTCGGAGAACTTCAGGCAGCAGAAGGAACCATGAAAGAACAAGTGGCTAGGGAGAAGGTCTCACAGGAAACTCTCGAGACGCTTCAAGGTTTCAAACAGAAAGCCAAGGAGATAGTTGCAGAGCTAGCAGGGACTCTGCAAAACTTTACATCAAAGATCAGTATGGCGGAAGCTGTGGCACCAGAGTCTGCAGGTGGAAGTGCCTCGGGACGAGCCACATGTGAGTGTTAGGGGCCTGTTGGGCGGGGCCCAAGTTGGAATATTTTTCACAAGTACTAAAAAGTGTGCATTCCACGCAGTGACAAGCTACAGGTAATTTTGAGGAATTGCGCATGTCATGCGATGGCAATGGCCAAGGCACGGTCACGTAGTAGGACGATGCGCATTGTAGCATAACATGGGTAAAGGTCAGACAAGGATATGACCTATTTTGGGTCATAACATGGGTAAAGGTCAGATGAGGATATGACCTATTTTGGGTAAGGAACAGGTGGACAACAGAGGAAAGTGACCTATTCGAACGTGTGGCGACAAGCAGTTGAGAAGCTAGGCCATGACACTGATGGTGACAGGCAGGTGAAGGAGTGGAAAGGGACAAGCCATGATGCAGTTGTAACCATTTTGAGAACTGCGGCTGTCAGAAGAGCGTGTGATCCACGAGTGGCCCAGCTTGAGTAGGAGGAGTAGGTTGTCGACGGCAACAGCTAGGGTGGTAGTTAGCCACGCCAGTTTTGGAAACCTTAGGGTTTCAGCCTAATGATTATAAAGACACGACCCTTGGGCATGATCTATAAATAAGGGCACATTGTATGGGAAAGGGTTAGAGAGATCTCTCGTAGAGCTAGCTATTGTTGAGTATTGTAGCATCTTTTGAGTTGTGAAGCTATTATAAAGGCTCTGTAGCTGAGTGCGCAGAGACCTAATTTTGAGAGAGAAGAGAGTCTGCAGCTGAGTGCGCAGACTAAGAATGGTTGTACCCTTCCCATAAAGAGCAATATCAACAATCGTTCTTGTGGACCTAGCCTCCATCCGGGGGATGAACCACGTTAAATTCTATGTTATGTGATTATTGTGTGTTTGTGATTGTTCATTTGCTTGGTATGAATGTTTAATACTGCAGTTTTCTATTATGTGATTTCTTTTATATGTATTCCTCGCAGAGAATGGGAATACTATGTTAAGTAATACATAAGTGGAGGAATGTTAAGTATTCAAGACTTACGAGTCTGGGAATGTACGAATCTTCCAATTAGTCACACAGTTGAACATTGAATTTAAGCACATCATTGGAGCATGCAGTAATGTATGTTTATTCAATCACCTGCAACATAATTATAAGAACTTGAATGAGTTGAAAGGATAAAGAATGCTAAGTAGGATTGGTTAGAATTAATCGTCTTGGTAGAGATGCGATGTCTAGCTGATGCGCTAAACCGTTGAGATTTGTTGCAAAGTAAGCTGTTGATAGCTTATTGTCGTGACGCAAGAAGTATCTCGTACTGCGCAGTCATTGGAGGTGCTAGTGCACAAGCACCTCTTCTTTCCGAAGTATCCAATGCAGAACAGGGGTTTCACGTAGTTGTCTATCTGCAGTAGTCCGCAAGGTATTGCACTGCTCATCAATCGTTCCACCATCGCATCACCCGGTTGTGGAAACTTGATTCCACAACCACCCCCTTAGCTTTGCCTCGGGTGAGACCTCAAGCTACACGCAGTCTGTTGCCAAAAGGGCCGGTGAATAGGGGTTTTTTTGGTTCCTTGAACCGCGAAGTACCTAGGTCTATGTTGAAAACCTCCAGAAGGTTATATACAACCAACAGGGAGATGGCCAGCATATGACAAAGTAGAGTATGAGTCTTTATCACAAAGTCATGGCGTAACTACAAAGGACTCCCGATCTTAAGGACAAACAATGGCATGGGCACCATAATGCAAAAAGGGTTCTAACTAGGGTACCCATTTTCGGAAATGCCCTACCGCCACATAACAACACTTCTATAATAGTGTGAAGGCTCCATGTTGGTTAAGAAGCGGGGTCACACTTAGGGTTTATGAAAATTGTCAAAAGGTCAAATGCATAATGCATGTGAAAATGACATCTAACCTATATGCTAGGTGTGAAATATACCTGACGTAGGTGCGAAACGATCCAAAACAACTCTCGCCGAAGAAATATGGTAAAAAATGCTACTCCAAGACATTATATTAGTCCAAAACAGCTTAAAATGGTGAAAACCATAGACAAGTGGGTTTTCAAATTTATAAATAGTAATAAAAAATTACAATGTACAATTCATTTTCACTATTCACCCAGTTTGAAGTTTTTGGTTAGTTTTCACCTCGAAATTCAATCACTGATTCTGGGAGCTACGGGCATCCATTCATCGAGTCGTCTGGAGCAGGTTGGTAGTCTCATCCATACCTTTCATTTGATTTTTTTTATTTGAATTTTCATTGGTCCAATTTTTTAAATGGCCAAGCCATAAATGGTCATGGCGGTACCCGTGGGCTACTAGCATACGGGTAGCGGGTAGGGAAAGGTACCCGCGGTCAATGCATGCATTGACCGCGGGTACCTGCCTCTGTGATCTAATTAGATCACGGGTATGGCCATGGAGTTTGTTTTTTATAATAAAATTGACTAAATTCTTGGTTTCTCTTCCTCCGTCTGCAATGATTTTCCTGCACAACGAGCGCTACAAGCATGTGGGATTTACAGATTTTGGAACATAGGGGGTTTGAGGGCACAAAACCTATTGCTCTACCGTTTCATATACTACTGGGACATAGATGCAAAAAACTTCAACTTGGACAGGAAAATACTCTCCTTGGAGGTGGATGATATCTACTTCATTACTAGTTTGTCCCGTCGGGGTGAAGTGGCAAGCCTTCAATATCATTCTGTGGGTGGTGAGATCACCATTCCCGACTATATCGAGCCGTACTTTCTTCCCAATACTCGGACAATGGGGAGTCAGGTTCCCATCAGAGCCATAGTCGATCTTAGCATGAAGGTTATAGTGGCTACCCTAGTGTGGATTACAGGTTCGGCAGCTCTACACCAGGCGTCAAGGCCGGTGATGTTCTATGCCTCACAGTGTATGCAGCCCATGGTATATGACTGGTGCACAACGTTACTGGGGTCCATGAAGACCTAGTTAACGGAGTGCAAGCAAGGGGAGGAAAAAAACTTTGGATACGGCAGTATCTTATGCAGTTTCTTCTTTGAGCGAGTTCTGGGGCTTAGTCTGAGGGTTGAAGTCCCTCCTCATAGTGGGCAGTGGTCTTGGTGCGATAGGGTGGTGGCCGACAGGCATCACCATACTCAACTGAGTTCTTTCACTGGTGGGACCGATAGGTCATAGCTATAGATGACTACCCCGATGCAGGGATAGACTTCTGTCAGGATCGTGACATGCTGCTTCCACCAGGAGCAGCGTTTGGAGAAGTCGGTGAGTTACTCTTTTTAGAATTTTTGTGTATTAAATTTTTTGGATTTTTTATTATAAATGTGAATGCAAAAATATTTTTGGTGGTAGTATCACATATTAATATTTCACTGTTTTCTCGCAGACAAGGGTCCAGTAAGACCAGAGGGCTTCCCAAGACATCGTCGACGAGGCAGGCGAGATGAAGTAGTGGGTGCTGCAGCAGAGCGCACACTAGGGACTTTGCGGGTCAACCTATCATGGATGACCAATAGGGTACCAGGTATAGAGATAGCACAGCTACCAGAGGATATGCAGTGCCATGTGGTGGGGGTACCGAGCAACTGGGTGCGATTACTGCAGCATATAGCTAATGAAGTACATTATTACTATCAGACGCATCCTGCCGAGGCGACCGCTAGGCCTCCTCAGAGGGCTTAGATATCTCAGAGTCCCATTTTTGTATCGATATGTATATTTTTTAGGGCTATGGGCTCCAGTTTTGTATTATGACACTAGCATTTTGGACATATTATTTATAAAAAACTATGGTTCTCCGGTTCTACTATATGTGTATGTACAAATGTATGAATGTATATTTATTTGTGTGCTTCATTATGAATGTGACAAATGCCAATCTAGGACATAGTTAGCATATGCATCAGATATATGATTAAAACTTCTCGGAACATGAATGTATGTAATTGAAACAAAATGTCATTCCAAGAGTCTTACCCTTAAAAACATCCGTAATAAAGTAGGATCCCTCACACGATACTGACCATTCAACTGAGACACAACTAGTTGTGAATCCAGATGGACTTCTAAAAACTGGATACCATGTGAAACAATATCTCGAAGTAGCTCAATCACGATGCTATGCCACATTGTTAGATGTAGGACCAAGACAAGCACCTCTTGAAGACACAACTAGGTGGTCAGGTGAATAAATAACCCAGGCAACAGAAGTAAGTTGTTGCGTATGATGGCTAGCACCATCCGCAAATCCTATGAACGTAGAAGATTCCGCTGACATCTGTTAAGCAAACGGAAGTGAATTTGCAGACCCAAAAACCAAAAGAAATCTAAACTATGTACAAAAGTAACTATACAATAGTATACAAAAGTATTAGCTCGAACTAGAAGTTCAAGCGTAATACCGCTTGAGATAGAGCCCATTTCTAGGCTCCTTCAAGACGTTCCCCTCATAATCCTCTAATTCATAGGCTCCTTTTTCCAGGACACGCCTCACGATGTAAGGACTGTGCCACATGGGGTTAAACTTGACTGCCCCCATGGGTTCTTTAGCTTGGTCATATAAGAGGACCAAGTCACCTTCAGCATATTGCCAGAGACGGACAAACCTATCATACTGAACCTTGACACGTCGTTTATTGTCATCTATATCCACGGCAGCATCTCGACGTTGCTCGTCAAGCTGCTCAAGGTGGATTAAACATTTCTCAATACCCGATGTATCAGGGAGGAGCTCTATGGCTAGTTTTAGCGAAGGGATTTCGCATTCAATCGGTAAAATAGACTCCACACCGTGTACCAGCTGAAACAGTGAGAACCCGATGGCAGTCTTGACTGCGGTTCGATATGCCCACAAAGCAGGATATAACATAATGTGCCAATTGTTCTTGCTTTGTTGGATGGTACATTGGAGAATGGTCTTTAAAGACTTATTGACTACTTCAACCTGACCATTCGCTTGGGGATAGTAAGAAGATGAGTGTTCTTGACGAAACCCAAGCTTGAGTGAGAAATCCTCCATCATTTTGTTCTAAAAGTGACTGCCATGGTCAGTGACAATCTCTTTCGGAATACCGAACCGAGTAATAATCTGATTGAACACGAAATGGGTTGTTGTAGCACCATCAATTTTATGGTAGGCATGGACTTAGCCCATTTGGAAAAGTAGTCCACAGCCACTATGATATGGTGATGCCCCCCAGCCAAAGATGGTTTGCAATCCATGAAATCCACCCGCCACTTGGTGAAGGGACTGATGGTGACGACCGGATGAAGGGGTGCTAGATGTGAGTGTATATTCTGAGAAAACACCTGGCAAGGGTGACATCTCTTCACAGCGTTCACACAATCTTTAAATATGGAAGGCCAAAAGTAAATAACTCACATAATATGTTGGGTTGTTGCAAGCCCGGATAAGTGACCGCCACACGCCCCAGCATGGCAATCATTAAGTACACGCTCCACTTCTTCATGAGTCAGGAAACGACGGAGAATGGAATCCTTTCCTCAATAATACAAAGTGTCGCCAATGATAGTATAATATTTAGCATGGTGTTTCACATGCTGTCGCTTGTCCTATGAATAATGCAAAGGAAAATTCAAAGTTTGGAGATATACAATGATATCCCCATACCAAGGGTCCTCTGACGAGATAAGAAATAAGTGTTCATCCACAAAGGAATATTCATGGAAAACATCCTCATCAAGTCGTGGAAGGTCCGACATAAGCTCAGCAAAAACCAAGGATTTCACCGACTTCGCCCAAGAAAAATCGAGATCAAACTCCTGAAGGATCACAATCCATTTATTGTACTTCCCCCCTATAAGACATCGTGATAGCACGAACTAAAACGGATTGATATGCGCTATTACTGTGGTTGTTCTAAGAAATATATAGTGTCGTAACCGTTGGACTGCATGAACAATCACAAGTGCCAACTTTTCCACATGATTATATCTCAGTTCAGCGTCTACTAGATTTCGACTAAGGTAATAGATCACATGCTCCATGAGCACATCATAAACCTGAACTAATACCATGCCAATCGTCTCTTGAGACACAGCCACATAAAGTATAAAATCTCATGCAAAGTCAGGTGGACTAAGCACAGGGGCTGATACCAAAGCTTTCTTAAGGGCATCAAAAGACTGCTGGGCTCACTCATCCCAGATAAACGGTGTGTCTTTCTTCAACAAGCATGTGAAACCTTTGGTAATACTAGCATAATTTACCACAAAGCGACTTAGAAAAGTAGCCCTCCCTTGGAGGCTCTGAAGTTGAAACAAGTTGCACGGAGGAGGCAACCGAAGTATTGCCTCAACTTTAAGAGGATCGACTCTAATACCCTCTTTCAAAACTATGAATCCTAGAAGGCGACCTGACCTCACCGCAAAGATGCATTTATTGGGATTCAACCAAATTTTGTAGCATATACATCATTCAAGAATCCAATGGAGGTGCTTGGGGTGGTCCACTCTCTTACGAGAATGGCCGACAAGATCATCCAAGAAAACCTCCATTATACTTTTAAGGTTGTGAAATGCATAGGTCATGGCCCGCTGAAACGTAGCTCCGATGTTTTTAAGGCTGAAGGGCATTTTCCAATATGCAAACGTACCCCAAGGAAAAATGAAATCAGTCTTATGTTGGTCCTCAGGTTTGATTTGAATCAAGTTATACCCTAAAAAGCCGTCCATGAATGAAAAAATTTCACTTCCCGCACAAGCATCCAAGATCTGATCAAAGAATGGAGTGGGGAAATTGTCCTTCGGACATGCATGGTTCAGCTCTCTAAAATCAGTGCATACATGGATCGTTCCCTACTTCTTATCCACAGGAATGGGGTTTGACACCCATTCGATAAGGGGAACGGGGTAGATAAAACCATCTTTGAGCAGTTTCTCCACCTCTGCCTTGATAGCGGTTGCCTTCCTAGGGTTAATAGCACGAAGACATTGTCGAACCAGTTTAGCATGAGGATACATTCTAATCTCATGTTCGACAATACTGGGGTCTATTCCTGGCATCTCCTCATAGGACCAGGCGAAAGCTTCCCGAAGTTCTGTAAACAATTCGGCGTAAATGGAAACCTCCTCAAAATAGAAATCATCACCGATGTAAATGTTCTCAACCTTTTTGGGAGTGTGAGAGATGTTGATCGGTATATTCGGGGAAATATTAGCCATGTTCCCCTTTGCATAAATCTCATGTGAGCCCAAAAGAGCCATAGGTGACCAATCCTCTCGGCAAGAGTCGTCCTAAACTGTTCTCGTTTGGCGAGATCGAGGTTGGGAAGAAAATAAGAGAGATGATGCATATCCTCCCAAGGTCTCTCACTACCACACATGGCCTCGATAATACCTTCATCCAAAGGTAAAGTAGCATCAAGGAAATCGTGCGAACAAGACGATTTGGTTTCCCAAATCGGCAGTGTAACGAGATCTTCCTCCTCTATCCGTGAAGAGGAGAGATATGGATCTACCGTGGCTTGTTGAATATCTTGATAAGCAAGCTCAGCAGCATATAGTGGCATAGACATCCTAACATGCGCAATGTCTCCAAACGTAGAACTCATGGACGGTAAGGTCCATGGATCATGAAAATATGAAGTCCGGAACGGTACATTATGCAATGGAGGAAACGTATTGTCGGAAATGGTTCCAATAAAATTAATGGGTGAAGGGAAATCATAAGATCCCATCAATGAAGGGTACAATCCGACACCCATGTTCCCAGTTTCCAGCTGAGAATCTGTAACCTACGGGACTACTGATCCCATGGATGTTGTGGAATAAGGACTAACGAAATCCAGCTGGTTGATAGTCACAATATTTCCTTCGTGTGGAAAGCAAATAACTCTGAACATAGTAGACACAACTTCTCTCATAGCGTACATCCAATTCCTACCCAGTAGAAGGTTGTAGTGGATGGGCGCATCAACCACCTCGACTTCAATAGGCACAGATTTCCCGCCCAAGAGGACAACAAGGGAAGGAAGAATCCCATGCGGCTTAAATGACCGACCGTCAAATGCAGTGAGCATAGTCCTAGACGTGGATAATGGAGGAGAGCCAAGAGCTTTCCAACAAGAGAGAGACATCACTGGTGCAGAAGCACCTTCATCAACCACCGTTCTCTTGACGAAATTCTAAAGGCACTCCACATGGATTTTAAAATCCATTTGGTAAGGTAAGCAAGTTTGAACATCAGTAGTGTCAAACTTAATAATGTTGGGACTCCCCCCATCTTGAACTCCTAAAGCACTTAAAAGGGCATACCTTTGAGAAGGACACGCCTGTAAAACTTCAAGAGTCGACATGGCACACGGAGTTTGGCCCAAATACTCTACAATGGAGTAGTTCTGGGCGGCTCAAGCATTAGGATTATGCGTAGAGTGCTTGAGAACACCTTTCGGTATCCATGGCATAGTAGAGGGCTTCTCAATATGCAAAGAGTTATCAGGAGGAGGGGGGGGTTCATTCCCCATATTTGGTTGTGGTGCACCATAATCGTGTTGACGAGTAGCAACACTAACCTCCGATTGGACCATATTCACGCATCCATAACCACTAGTATTGGAAGAAGACATTGTAGTCTCATTAGGTCCATAACCAATAGCAGGAGCATGCGAAGCCATGTTTTGATGATGAGGAAGGGGATCCTTCAACACAGTTGGGCTCTATGCGATGCTTCTTCGATTCGAGGACACAAGTGAGTAAGATGATCTTCCCCACAAAGCTTGCAAGGGAATTTCACCTTACGCCTAGGTTTACGAACCTCACCAGCATTTTCGCCTTCTCGAGGAGGGTTGGAATTCTCTTTTTGAGGAGTATTGCGATCACTATTATTGTTCCCATTTTTTCCACCCTTACGGTTGTTTCTCCCCTTCTTCTTACCACCAAGTTGTTGGTTACCCGATGGATTCGTCGATTGCACAGTGTGTACATCGGACGATGTGGTGGAAGTGGAGAAGGTGTGAAACTGTCTGGGAGTAGATTGGTTAAGCGACAAATTTTGCATTCGATTAGAAACCAAATCTACAGGGAGAGTACTTGCGGATCCCACAATGCCATCGGCATGTGGTCCAGGAACTGACTTGGGCTCATGTCATGTTCGCAGTGCATCAGGAATAATGTCATACAAAATGCCAGACTGAGAGTATAGTAAATCTAACTGTTGGACTTTTAGGATGGCTTGTTCCTCAGTCATAATATCAGACATCGAAACATCCTTAGCAATATATGGAAGTAAAAACTTGAGAAACCATTCCAACAGAAACTCTAGAGGAATGTTGAATTTCACTAATCTCTTCCGTCGACGCCACTCTTGAACGTGGTCAGAAATATGTGTGGCCTTATTCTGACGGAAGGTAGACAAAAGTTTAGTACCAATATCATAGCCAACCGGCAACTGGAAATGATCCAAGAAAACCAAATTGATCTCATTGAAACCCCTATAAGTGCCCCCAGGAAACTCAACATACCATTTTGCGGCTGCCCCCGTGAGGGTGCGTTGAAATAGTCGCAATCGAACAGAATCGTGATTCAACAAGTTGGAAGATCACCAAAGGTGAAACATTGTGACATGATCACCCGGATCCTCACCACCTTTCCCCTCAAACTTAGGAATCTCCGAAGGGATCTTGGTAGGGACCAGAGGCCAATTAGGTTCGTGAAAAACCGGATCATTTGTGAGCTTCGAAAGATTTGGAAGATTCAATCATGAAAGGAACGGGATATGCGGCTAGAAAGCTTGATTATAAGCTCCCATAAAAGGTTGATTGTAAGGACCTGAAGGATAAGAAGGACCATAAGCTTGACCATGACCATTAAAATGCTAAATATATGGACCTGACTGACCATAAGCTTGACCATGTCCATAAGGTTGATAACCTCCTCCAACCTGACCCGTGTGAGAGTAAGCAAGTATATATGCATTTTGAGAACCATATTGAGGTGGGTTGTACTGATGGCCAGCACTAACTGTATTATAGTAAGGGTTGCCACCATAATTATGGGGCATATACGTACTATTCGTAGTGGGAACCGTGTTGTAATGACCATGATTATAAGGTATGTTCCCACCCCCTATGTAAGCATTATTAGTAGCATGAGCAGTCGTGTGGTGACCATAAGTATGAGATGTATTCCCAACCCCAACATTGGTATTACTAGTCGCAGGAATGGTGGCGTTGTGACCATGAGTATAAGGGATTCCCACCTCCTATATTAGCATTACTAGTAGCGGCAGCAGACATAAAAGTATATGGTATATGTCCACCCCCGTGATTGGGAGGAATGTTAACATTATCAAAAGTGGTCCTCGGTTAAAAGGTAGAGGCAAGTGTATTGTGTTGTGGATGGCGAGTCATGTTGGGAACAGTGTCCCTATTAGGATGGGTAGTTCTAGGAGGTAGCCTTCTTCCAACATTTGCATTGTTAGAAGGAATGTGATCGGTCCCCATACTATGTGTGTGAGTGGAAAACGTGGTGCCCCCGGCGAGGGTATTTCCCCCAGTGGGTGCAGTGTTTCTAACACCATGACTAGTGCTAGCATGACTACCAAAATCAGTGGAAGGATCAACTGTGTTGTAATCAGGCATACCAAAAGAGAACGGGGTAGCGTTGGTCATAGGAACTATGTCATCATGTAACTCTGGCATCCCGTAATGGAAATCATGTGGATGCAAAAGATCGAACAGTTTGTCCTCGGGTGGATCCGGACCAAACAAACTAGGTTGGGTCTCGGGAGGATCTAGACCAAACAAACTAGGTTAGGTCTCGGGTGGATCACCCCCCCACACCTCTCGAGGAGTAGGGGTGTCTAAAGTGTGTTCGACTCTACCCGATGGAATCATGGGGATTTCTCCCGTGCTAGAATGTGCAGTCATGACGTCGATGATATATGTTTCGTAAGAATCCGAAGACTTAGAGGGGGCCCTTCGGCGTCCCCTATCAACACGGCATGTAAGCTCGGCAGCTGGTAAACCAGCCAACCGACAAGATCGGCGGAGAGCAGGACTCCGCGCCACGATATATCCGGAGAGACTATAAAATCAAAGCGTCCCCTAACGGCCAAACTATCGATCAAAAACAGAAAATCAAGAGCACACACCTAGAGAAACTACAGCCAATAGCAGACAAACAGAGTGGCTAAATGAGCTCCTGACACTAGAGCCGGTATGTCTCTCCTAGGAGAGGCTTGAGACTCCCAAACTGTAGCCAGAGGTAACAGAATCACTTATAAAGGTTCCCCGGCTTCACTGCGTGCAAAGGGCCGAAACCCTCGGCAATAAACAACTATGTTTTCCAACCCCTATCTGACTCAGGATACGAACAGTATAACCACTGTAAGCACCTTGTGCGATACCTAGGTAAGGCAACTATATTCACCGCAGTATAACCAATGCTCAGGGGGGCAGTCGTAGGTGGGATCCATCGTATGGGCAGGGTAACTGAGCCCGAAACTCAAGAGGGTCAAATCCCCCAAGAGTCCCCAGATACGAACAAATCCTAGAAATATCTCCCACGTTTGGACATTATTGGTGGTCTATCTCCGCAACCAACCTCCCGTGACCTCGTGCTTAACTCTGGTTTGAGTAGAGCTTCCTGAGAACACCGATGTATACCATGGATTTCACCACTCCCTGGTCAGACACATAATGTTTCGTCTAATAGTCTTGGATTGTTTACTCACAATGATCTATTCCAAGACCCTAAACCTATGCTAGTTGGTGTACCCTATAAACGAAAATCGTTCTAATCAATTTTAAGATTAAGCGTTAATTTTAATGGTTGTGGTTACTCAAAGGATATGATCATGAAACTAATGATGTATATGACTCAATAGTATGCAAAATCGTCAAACTCTAGACTCATCTATCCAAATAAAACAATACCACTAGAATGAAAATCAATCCAACGGTTTTGAAATAAAAATGCAACTCTTTTATATTTTCAATGCACAAGCAGATCCTAGATGAAAGCACAAGCACTCATATGCAAAATGCAGTACATAAAAGTAGAAAAAAATTGTATTTTCACTTATAAGCAAAAGGAAAATGCAAAACTATTTTTTTTTGTATTTTTCAATATAATGAAATTAAAAATGCAAGCAAAATCCCACTATTTAGTTACAGAAATGAAAAGGAGATCACTCAGACAACCTAGCAGATCCCAAACAGTAAGACTCGACCAAGGGAATGAGCTAAAAAATTAAAAATGGGTAAAAACCAACAAGGCTCAAAACCAAGAGAAAAGAGGAGTTCTGGTCACGAACAAGGCATGGAACAATCAGGAACAAGGCCAAAGAAGACTCGGGGACACTCAAAACCAACCCAACAATAACCAAAGGCCATAAAACAATCACCCCCGGAGTTGTGCGCTACTGTCGAAGGAATAAATGCGGGTACCCCCAGGCTATAGTGCAGACAGAGGCGGGTAGACGCGGGCAGAACTAAGCTCACCCACGTACAGGGAAAAGCAAATGAGCAAAAAAAGAGTCCAGTGGATCAGAAAAAGGCTTTTTTCTATAGTGTATCCTAACGGCCAATCAATGACACAGAGACTAGACACACAACAACTCTAAATAATGACTAATGCCTAAAAATCCCCAAAAATGGATGTTCATCCCAGTGGAGTCACCATTTCTGTTACAAAGAAAACTTCCTATGGCTTGGGGTAGACCACAATAGACAGCTGACTACCAGAAATTAACTCAATTCTCAATGCTATGATATAGAAATGACAATGCTAAGATAATAGAGAATATAACCAACCTCGATCCGGACGCTCGACGTAGATCCTCGTTGAAGCTTTCAATTTGTGCACTTGAACCTGCAAATTAGTCTTGATAGCCAATATACAACAAGCGCATATAATATATGAAAGACATTAACATCATCAATAGCAATGGTCCATGATATCATAAGTAAATGCAACCCAATGTAATATAAACAGCATTCACAATATTTATGGACGAGAATATGAGTATTTCTATTAATAAATAACAAGAAGTACAATGTGATATGACCTCTTGTCGGAAACCAATCTGAACCAAGAACTGGGTCTCTCCACTTGTGCCTCCACCACTTCAATCCTCCATGGAATGGAAAAATCAAACTATGATAGGAGTTTGGAAGGTGAACATAAAGGGTTCACAACAACAAGGATCAATGAGTGTAGACTCAAGATGCGGCAAAAATCCAATAGAGTTATCTTGCTTTCTCTTTCTCCTCCCTTCCATATGCCATATGTGCTCAATATATAGTCCTTCCAAAGGTAAGTGAAAGGACACATTGAGGCGTTTCGGGGCAAATGGAGGGTCAAACGTCACCCTAAGATAGCTTTTTGGGAGTAAAAAGTAATTTTCTAGTGACTTTTGCCATTTTACTTGTCACCCCCGGGCTATAGTGGTGCAACTCGTGGGTACATTGGCTAAAGTGGAACAGCTAGCGTACAAGAAGAAAAATAAGGAAAAAGGTGTATCTGAAGGATATAAAGTGCATCTGAGTCAGTGAAATGGATCCTGATGGCCAAAGAGTGTTGATGCTCACAAGGTGGAAAATTACGTTGTAACAAGTAGATGACCTGAAAGCACAAGTACTAGGTTTATTTATATGTTCTAGTACACTCAATACAAGGGTAATAAGTTTTATTTTAATGCAAATTGTCTTTTTCTACAGTTACATATTATGAAGGAAAAGATTTGACCATATCCAAAAATTTCTGATGAATCTGACTATGAAAATTATACTTTCTAGCTCTTGAATGAGTTGGTGGTTTAGCCATTCTCAAACTTGGAAATAGGTAATTCTTCCCCTCTGTTTCTTTTTCTATATTCCTAATTTGTTTTTACTAGGTCCGTTCCCTAATCAATTTCATGCTTATATGTAACTTGAATGGAAGTGCCTAATGATTAAAACCTTACTTGGATTCACTTCTCACAGGTTGTTAATATCAATTAGTTAACTTCCTCTACATACCTAGTGTGAAGAATGTAATACTTGGCCTTTGTATATCTTCAACACAAAATCCTAATCTCTAACTATAAGGTCCACAACATATCATTTAACCAAATATCTAGATACCAATCCACCCCCATAACATCTTACTTGCATATGGAAATATATTGTTTTAAAGGTTGAAACTAGTGTAGATAACAATGATCTAAAGTTTTGTCAAGAATATGCAATGCAACCCCTTTACAACCCTATAGAAATTTACTTAAGATTTTACTTTCAGGCATGTTATAGTCATGCTCCATAGCAGTTATCATCATCCCATTATTTTCTCATACTAATGATCACATTTGAAGACATACGTGATAGGGACAATTTCCTTTAGACTTGACACAAGCTTAGTAAATGGATCAGTTTCTAGGCATAGAGTGTTTTTGCTAAGTTTTATTTTGGAAGGTTATTATATTAGTTGGGATGATCAATAATAAATATTCTAACTGAACAATTTATTCTGATCTGGAAGACTCAAATCAAGAATATGATTTCTTTCCTAAGTGGATGGCAAGTTGGTCTTTCTTTCCACTTATCTATTGCTATAAGACTATATACAAGTTAGGAATTCTTATTTGATTTACAATTTTATCTTTGTGAGATATGTATTTAGTATGCAAAATGTTAAATTAGAACTATAGTATCTTATGTATCTTGTATTTTTTGGGTGCTAAGTGACTTATTCTTAATGAAAAATGGGTATTTATATGTTGTTAGGTGTGTATTACTCAAGTTAGGATATCTATCAAAAGCGATTTTAGGTGGTCAAGAACTGTCATGAGGTCAACAAAGATTTTTCCTATTATCTGCATACATATATGGTCCAAATGATTAAGTACATTGCATTCAATAATGGGAAGAGAAATATCTTTCATTTCAACATTGGTTAGTGTAGATGTTTCTTTGTGCATATGTTTCTTAAAACATTATCAATGCAGAAAATTTTCTTATTGGATTGACAAAGCCATATTGAAAAATTGGCCAACCTTCTCCTTCAAAGAATTCCCAAGGATTTTATTTTTTTAAATTCCTCAATTCCATCGCAAATCTGACGCCCCCTCAACTAGCTCCGACGAGGTTGACATACCTCCGACGACAATTGTCATCAAATTTTGTTTTCTAGCTATGGTTACATATGTCGGATATTCAACGGCTTCTTGGTCGGTTATCCAACCTTGTGGTAAGTAAATGTTGTCAGATATTCGACGAACTCTTGGTCGATTATCCGACCTTGTGGTAAGTAAATGTTGTCGGTTAATCGAATAATAATTTGTTGGATATTCGATGAGTGCTTGGTTGGTTATCCGACCTTGTGGTAAATACATGTTGTCAGATATTCGACGTAATTGGCGTCGGTTATCCGACATGTATATTAAAATAAATGTGTAGTTTATTCGACAATGTGTTGTCAGTGATTCGACGAGACATTGTTGTTGTCGAAGTTTTACCGACATTTAAAAAAAGAATAGTTTGTCGGATTTTCGATGGAGTCTTGTCAAAATTCAGACATATATGCCGTCGGATTTTGGGTTCAAATTTACCCGTGAATAAATCACAAGCAAATTTATTCTTGGCATGCTCTACTCCTAGCTGTGCCTTCCAATCATCAAGAAATTTCATCACTACAAGTATTGGTCGTCTAGAAAGTGCATCAACTACAATGTTCATCTTACCCATCTTGTATTCAATGTCAAATTTAAATGCGTGTACCTTACTTACCCACTTTTGTTGCCTATCATCCAACTCCCTTTGTGACAGGAAGTGTCTCAAGTTGTTATGATCGGTTTTGATGATGAACTTTCCCCACAAGATATTCTTTGAACTTAACTAGCGCATGCATGATGGCTATCATATCCTTGTCATAAAATGAGTATAGCCTCTCATGGGGATGCAACTTCCTACTTTCAAAGGCTATGGGATGCTTGTTTTGCATCAAGACATCTCCAATCCCATTTCCTGATGCATCACATTAAAGAACAAAAGGTTGAGAAAAATACGGAAGTGCAAGAACATGACAACTACTCATTACCTCCTTCATCCTCTAGAATGCTTGTTCAGCTTCTTCTGACCAACTAAAGGCTCCATTCTTAGTAAGATATGTCAATGTAGATGACAAATTTAAAAATCCTTTGACAAACTTTCGGTAGTAAGTTCATATTCCAATGAACCCTCTCAATTCAGTGACCATATAAAATATCACATGACCAAGATATAAAATATCATTCATTCCAAATTCACATTTGGACAGCTTAGTATAAAAAGATTGATTTGCCAAGACAGTTAGCACAATGTCCAAGTGATGCAAATGCTCCTCCCAAGTTCTAGTACTATAAATCAGAATATCATCAAAGAAAACAAGAACAAACTTATGGAGCTGCTTGTTAAACATTATGTTCATGCAATATTGAAAGGTTGCTGGTGCATTAGTTAGGCCAAAAGGAATAACTAAAAACTCAAAATGTCCATAATGACATCGAAAGGTTGTCTTCTAAATGGCATACTCCATCATTATGATTTGATGGTACCTAGAGCGAAGGTCAATATTTGAAAATTATTTGGCTCCATGTAGTTCATCCATCATTTCATCAATCCTTGGAATAGGATATATGTTCTTGATGGTATTTTTGTTGAGATATTTGTAGCCTATTTACAAGTGCATGGTCCCATATTTCTTTTTGACAAGGACTACAGAAGATGAAAAAGGGATTTATCTTGGTCGGATGAACCCCAAGTCAATAAGTTATTTGATGGTTCGCTCTATCTCATCCTTGGAATATTTTTGCATGCTTGTAGGGATGGAATTTGATAGGTTATATGCCTATGTCCAATTCTATTCTATGCTCCAATCCTCTATCAAGTGGCTTACCATGAGGAAGGTCTCCAAACACCTTCTCATGCTTTTGGAGAAAATTATGTATGTCTTCCGGATACTATGCTACCTCCAAAGAGGTGCCTTTAGTAGTGATTAGGAACTCTGCAGCACACTCAATGTATCCATTACTCAATATGGATCTCATACTATGTGCAGACACTACTTGCTTTGGGTAGGTGTTGACCCCCCTCAACACTACCTCCTTTCCACCTTCATCTTGAAATATCATCTCAGGGAATTTGTAGTATATGGTGTGCTTCCCAATGAAATACAACCATTGTACTCCCAAAACCATGTTAGTATCAGCCACATTCACAATATAAAATCTATCTCTAACAATGTAATCTCCTATAGTGACTTGGAAATTTGGGAATCCATCTATAACAATCCATAGAATGATTACCTTGAATGATGACAGTGAACCCTTCGAACTTCTGTCACGTCCCCTCCCATCATTCCAGCTAGATGGAGAGGATCGTGAGGTTAAACCGGGCATCTAGCCCCCATATCCATTCATTAAACTTTTTGATCCAAAGACAAGTATATGTTCATGCAATGGAAACACAACGGAAGTTAAGTAAATGCTGTTGATATCTATCATACATTCAAGATTCTATGATAGCCAATTAAAGACCTCTGCAGATTTATAAAAGATCATATGGAATTGCATAAACTCGTAAAAACACAGTGGAAGTAAATTCATTTAACCCATCCACATACATTCATAATATTCATCAAATGGTAATTGCAATTTAACACAAGAGAATACTTATCTTATGCGAAAGTAGTCCCACGCAACTGGCTATGCAACTGCAACGTTCCACCCAACCGTAGGCCAGTGTGCTCCTCAATCTCTCAGCACCACTGCCACCCCCGAGCTGGGCATGACCTCTACAAGGAACCAGGGAACAGCATACTCACACATAGCCAAGCCTACACCAAGATGAGCCAAGCCAATCTACAATTGGGTTTATCAGGCTGCTAGGAGATGCAAAAGGAAGATTTGCTAAGCTAGTGAGCTCCAACACAGAGCCAGGGATAACCTTGCAAGATCTATCTAGCTTGGCACCCACAATACCTACACACCCAGCACAAGGAAGTATTCTTTTCACTGCTATACAGTCCCTCAAGCCATACCTTCCCTATCTAGTGCTCTCAGGGTATGCATAGAAGAGTAACCAAAGCCCTCTTGATCTTCTTGAGAGGTTGTCTCCCCCACTAGGTTTATCAAGCCACTTCTGTCCACTACCACTCCAACACTTCAGCTCACAGGCTCAAACCAAAAACGAGGATGCACATAACAGCAGAACACAATTATGGGCATAATGAAAATCGTTTGTATAGTGACAGGCATGAAAATGATCCCCTAGGCTTCAGAAAAACATGGGAAGGTTAAAAATGAGCAATGGAGGTTTGGAGAAAACCCCAGGCAGCAGAAAACGTTTTTAGGAAAAACGCCCATGGAAAATCGGGGACAAAACGAACTCCCTACAGTCCCAAATCGCAGCCCCTCCTTCCCAGCTACTATCCAAACCAAAAACGGGTTTTTGGGCAGGGAGAACCCTGCTTTTTTGCTCCAAAAACGTGACTGTAACTCCCAGCCTTCTCTATCTGCGTGAATGAGTGAAGACTCCCCATTCCCCATGGATTTGGGCACCATTTCGTGGGTGTTTTCTTGCCCCACAATCAAAAACACGAATTTCCAGGTTGATGGCTTGCCCATGCACGAAATTGGCTGCCATACTCCCTCATTCCCAAGGCATTAACTGCCTTAACCAATTTCTTGGAAGAATTAAATGATTGGGTGCATGAGACAAAATGGGTAGTTGGTGGTTTATGGGTTTCCCCATTGACACATGGATTAATACCATTGGCTCAAGGGTTTGAATAATTTCCCTCCTGTGAGGCACCTACAACAATTAATTAACAAGAATACGCGAAATAGCAGAAATGACATAACTCAAAATCACTTTTGTATTGATCACAGGCCACTTCGAGGGGGCAACCTCCTTTGAGCAAGCTCAATACAAATAACTTCACGGTGCCTTCATAGGTCTCAACACACACTTATATACTAATTCTAGGCGCCAATACTATGGGTCGAAACCATGGGCCGTTACAAACTATGGATCAACAATACTACGGGCGACTTACAAAGCATATGCGCCAACAACAATAACACAAACTATTGATCAACAAATACTACAGGACGACTTACAAAGCATATGCGTCCAACAACAACATACTAACAAAGTAAAGATATGGGTTCCTAACATCCCCTCCCCCTTAAAAAAAGATTTGTCCTCAAAGCTTCAGATGTGGAAATTGTTGTTGAATCTGAAGGAGTGGTTCCCATGTAGCATCCTCTGGTTGCATGCCGTGCCACTGAATTAAGACCTCTGTGATAGAGCGAGAGAGAAGCTGACGTGTGCGCCGATTGAGGATGGCCTCTGGTTCCAAAAGGATGGATCCTTCATTATCCAGTTCGGGTAAAATCGTTTGGCCGCTGATGTTGGTGCCAAGAACTTTCTTCAAACAAGAGACATGAAAGACTGGATGAATGCGGGAAGAAGGAGGAAGTTCCAATTTATAAGCAACGGACCCAATCTTCTGAAGAATCCGATATGGCCCATAGAACTTTGGAGAAAGCTTATGACACCCTTTGAGTTTCAAGGAGGATTGTTTGTATGGCTAGAGATGAAGAAAAACCATATCACCGACTTGAAAAGTGCGCTCTGAACAGTGCTGATCCGCTTGTTGCTTCATGCGATTTCTTGCCATGTGAAGATTGTCCCGTAAAATGCGAAGAATCTGATCGCGGTTGCAAAGGACCATGTCAACTTCCTGAACTGGTGAACTGGTGGGGGTGTATGGAAGAAGAGCTGGAGGTGCTTGACCATAGACTGCTTCATATGGGGTCATTTTAGAGGCAGTGTGGTAAGAGGTATTGTACCACCATTCAGCAAGAGGGAGCCACTTTTCCCACTGATGTTGTTGTTCTGAGGTGAAGCAACGAAGATAAGTTTCCAAGCATTTATTGACAATTTCAGTCTGACCATCTGTTTGTGGGTGATACCCTGAACTCATCTTCAGTTTGGTGCCAGTGTGGCGAAATAGTTCTGTCCAAAAATGACTAGTGAAAGTCGCATCACGATCCGATACAATGGAAGAAGGGATGCCATGAAGACGAAAGATCTGGTCCATAAAAATTTGAGCAACTGAGGAGGCTGTATAGGGATGACTGAGAGCACAAAAATGACTATATTTGGAGAGGCGATCAACCACAACGAGAATCACTGTCTTCCCGCCAGATTTAGGGATCCCTTCAATGAAATCCATAGAAATATCTGTCCAAATCCGTGTAGGTATGGGTAAGGGTTCAAGCAATCCTGGAACGAGTGTTGTTTCCCCCTTATTGCGCTGGCAGGTATCACATTCGGCCACCATCTGTTGAATTGTCCTTTTCATGCCCTGCCAAAAGAAGTTACGCCGTGCTCGTTCATATGTTTTGAGGAACCCAGAGTGCCCGGCCGATGGAGAAGCATGGAGTTCATAGAAGACATCCTGTTGAAGATCTGTGCTCTGGGGAAGCACCAGCCGACCTTTGTATCGCAGAGAATCACCATCCCAAGAGTAATGTGGTACAGCAGAAGGGTTGTTGGTCAAGCGTTGGATGATTTGAGATAAGAAAGAGTCATTGACATAACCCTGTTGAACAGATTGCAACCAATTTGGAACAGGCATAGAAATAGCTGAAAGAGAACCATGGGCACCAAATGTGCGAGAAAGAGCATCTGCCACAATATTTTCTTTACCCTTCTTGTAAGTGATCTCATAGTCATAACCCATGAGTTTGCTAACCCATTTCTGTTGTGCCGGGGAGGAGACACGTTGGTCCAAGAAATATTTCAGACTCTGGTGATCAGTCTTGATGCAAAAATGATTCCCTAATAGGTATGGACGTCACTTCTGTACTGCATGCAAAATAGCCATCATTTCCTTCTCATAGGTAGAGGCAGCTAAATTCTTACCTGAAAGGGCTTTGCTGGTGAACGCAATGGGGTGTTCATTTTGAAGGAGAACAGCACCAAGTCCATTTCCGCAAGCATCACTCTCAATAGTGAAGGGCTTGGAAAAATCGGGCATAGCTAGCACAGGTGTAGTACACATAGCTTGTTTTAGTTTGCCAAATGCACACTGAGCAGCAGGTGTCCATGTAAAAGCATCCTTTTTCAATAGAGCAGTTAATGGAGCTACAATCTTCCCATAATCCTTGACAAACTTGCGGTAGTAGCCAGTCAACCCCAATAAACCACGAAGGCTCTTGAGTGTCTGAGGACGGGGCCAATTGTTCATGGCATCGATTTTGGCAGGATCCACGCGAACCCCTTGTGCTGAGATAATGTGCCCGAGATACTCAACTTCCTTTTGTCCAAAAACACATTTAGACTGCTTGGCATGGAGATGATGGTCAGAGAAAAGTTGCATGACAAGATCCAGATGCTGGAGATGTTCATCCCATGTTTTACTATAGATGAGGATATCATCAAAGAATACCAGAATGAATTTCCGCAAGTATGGTCGAAATATTTTATTCATTAAGGCCTGGAATGTGGAAGGAGCATTAGTGAGGCCAAAGGGCATGACCAAAAACTCATAATGGCCATCATGTGTGTGGAAAGTTGTTTTAGGAATATCATCCTCATGAACCCGAATTTGATGATACCCAGAACGAAGATCCAACTTGGAGAAAAAGTGAGCCCCATGAAGCTCGTCAAGAAGTTCATCAACAACAAGAATTGGAAACTTATCCTTGATGGTGAGGTGATTAAGTGCTCGGAAGTCAATGCAGAGGCGCCATGACCCATCTTTTTTGCGGACGAGAATAACTGGAGAAGAAAAGGAACTAGTGCTTGGATGAATAATACCTTGCTTCAATAAGTCCCGAACGAGCATTTCAATCTCCGTTTTTTGGTGGAATGGGTAGCGGTAGGGCTTGATGTTGGGAGGAGCGCTGCCAGGAAGGAGCTGAATACGATGGTCTTCTGGCCTGGAAGGTGGTAATCCCACTGGTTCAGCAAAGACACCTATATATCGATCCAGAATTTGTTGTAGATCCAAAGGAGTAGTGGAGACCGCTGATGGTTGCATCTGGATGGAATGGATCTGAGCGATGACACCATGTGAATTCTTCTTGAGGAGTTTTTCCATGCGATGTGAACTGATGATGCTGAGAGAACCTGGTTGTAATCCTGTCAATGTGTGTTTGTGTCCATTCTCGGAAAACTGCATCCAAAGTTCGGTAAAATCCCATAAGATAGGGCCGAGTGTGCGTAGCCATTGAGCGCCCAAAACCACATCACATCCGCCTAAGGGCAAGGCAAACATGTCAGAGCGCAAGGTATAATCTCCCATAGAGATACGCACATTTCGACACTTCCCTTTGCAAGGTAAGGTGCCCCCATTGGCAATCATGACTTCAAAGTTGGAGCAAGGATGGATAAAACAATCAGCTTGTTTGGCGATCCGAGGGTCAATGAAATTATGCGTGCTACCAGAATCAATGAGGATTGTAAGAGAAAGCTTCTGGAAGTAACCCCTGACCCGCATTGTTTGGGGGGTGGTGATTCCAGCTAAAGCATGGAGAGATATCTCTGGCTGGTCATCCTGAGACGGAGGGTCAATAGGCGGTTCCTGAATGTCGACCGGAGCATCCAGTGTTTCTGAATCTTCGTCACCCATTTCAGAGGCAGGCGGAGACTCCACATCCAGGAGATAGAGCTTTTGCTGAACACATCTATGTCCCTGAGTGAACTTCTCATCACAATTATAGCAAAGACCCTTTTCTCTGCGTGCTTGCATCTCTGTTTCCGACAAACGCTTGATAGGAGTCGGTCGAGGAGCCTGTGGTATAGGAGGTCGCTGAGACCCCATATTTTGGAAAGGAACAAAAGTGGGCTTGGAGCGTTGTTGGGCTGCAATCTTGTCTTCTGCCAATTTAGCCAACCCGAGTGCTTCCATCATTGTGTTGGGACAGAACATTTTGACCTCAGAGCGGATGGCATCCTTTAGACCACTGATAAAACAACTCCGGTAAAATTCATCAGACAATCCTTCGGTGTGGTTGGCTAGATTCTCAAATTCGGTTTGATACTCTCTCACAGTGCCAGTTTGGCGAAGTTTAGTGAGGGCTCCTGTGAAGTCATCAAAAGCACTAGGACCAAATCGTTGCAAAAGGAGCTGGCAAAAGTCTGGCCAGTTGGGCTCTGGATGAGCCTTGATGTACCAACGGTACCATTGAAGAGCTTCATGTTCCAAATGAAAGGATGCCAACGGAAATTTGTTGACATCAAAAGTATTATGCAGACTGAAATACTGTTCTGCACGATAGATCCATCCAGTTGGATCGGTACCATTGAAGCGAGGAAAATCAAGCTTCGGACCACGGAAATTGCTGGAAGAAGAGAACCCATTGTCTACTGAAGACTCGGACTGCCGTTTGTTGTTCATAGCTGAATGTTCAAGATGGAGACCAAGAAATTTTTCATCCAGATCCTGGAGTTTGGCTTGGATGGCTGCAAGGGCTTCCTCCATGGTTTTTGCTCCTGCACGGGTGACAACCATAACCAGGGTTTTTTTTTTTTTTTTTTTTTTTTTTGACTGGGTAGGAAAACAAAAACAGGAACTACTTCAGTAAAGGAAAATTTGGATTTGAGAAAAAATCAGAAGGGTAATTGGGGTTTGACTCGTTTTTTGGACACTGTTGGATAGACAGGGAAGCAAAAATGAGGATTTCAGCAGCGGGGTGAAAGGATGGGAAAATTTGGCAGAGGGGAACAAAGAAGCAGAATTCAGAAAGGAACTCTGTGGTAAAAATTGAAGGTGATTGGGTGAAATCTGAGAAAGTTATGGCAAACCCTAAAAATAGACAAATGTGGGATTTCGGGCTGTAGGAAAGGGAATTGAGGATAGGGTCCTTAGGGATGAAATATGCAGAATGGAATGACAGGGGTTCCCTGAAATTTTCAAGGAAAACAGAGTTAAAACAAGGGAGATATGAAGAAAAAGCGGAAATTTTTTTTTTATTTATTTTTTATTTATTTTTTTTTTTTATTTTTTTTTTTTTTTTTTACAGACTGGAGCGGCTACGGCTCTGCTTGCAGAATGGGATCTCCGGTTCGAAGGATTCTGGAACAACGCCGAACGGCTGGATCTGGGACGGTTTGCAAAATGAATCTGAAACGGCGCAGCAGTGATCGACAATAGTTCAGCTGAAAGTAGATATGGACCCCAGGTATGTGCGGCTTCCTAACAGTTCAGAGTTTTCACTCGGCCACCAATGTTGTCTGACGGCTTGCGTATTGGGGCAGTACCCCTCACTCCACGGCTCAGGTAAAACTGATAACCGCTTTGCCACAAACGACAGCTCTTGGTTTACCTCACGGGTGGGAACTAGTCAATCAGGTAGGGGTCGTTGCCCTTTTCGCCGGCAGGTCCTCTCAATGGGCCAGCTACTTCGGGGTTCCTGTGGTACTCCTCACAATGAGTTTTAGGGCTTATGCCCAAGTACTTCCCACAGTTAAGCGGATAGGGATTATTCCCAAATCCGAACCTGCAACAGATGTGAAAAAAATTTTGGCAGAAATTTCACCCAGCGAGCCCAAGAAAGTGCTCTGATACCAGATGTGAGGCACCTGCAACAATTAATTAACAAGAATACGCGAAATAGCAGAAATGACAGAACTCAGAATCACTTTTGTATTGATCACAGGCCACTTCGAGGGGGAAACCTCCTTTGAGCAAGCTCAATACAAATAACTTCACGGTGCCTTCATAGGTCTCAACACACACTTATATACTAATTCTAGGTGCCAATACTATGGGTCGAAACCATGGGCCGTTACAAACTATGGATCAACAATACTACGGGCGACTTACAAAGCATATGCGCCAACAACAATAACACAAACTATTGATCAACAAATACTACGGGACGACTTACAAAGCATATGCGTCCAACAACAACATACTAACAAAGTAAAGATATGGGTTCCTAACACCTCCCTTTTCCTTGTAGAATCATGCCCCATCTCTTTTGTTGCATTGCATAGCTAGTTGTGGGTATTTTTCATTAAAATTCATATTTACATGATGTCTCATTTACATTGTGCCCATCTAGCACAAGAGTCATAAGCATCTAGTTTAATTGCCGATACATAAACGCTAAATCAATGGTGGGGCCTTGGCCTTGAGCTCCTCACCATGATTAAATATCAATATTTACATCATTTACAAAGGGGGTCAAAATGGGGATGTGACATACCCCTCCCCTTACATTAGCACTGTCCTCAGTGCTCATCAAAATTGAACAAAAATGGATATGCCACCCTCATGGCATCCTCCAGCTCCTATGTAGCCTCATTGAGACCGTAGTGCTTCCATTGCACCTTTACCTGTCCGATGGCTCGGTTTCGGAGCAATGTTACTTTCTTGTCTAGGATGTGCAATGGATCGGTTTGAAATTCTCCCTCGGGTTCCACCTGGATCACATCCCAATTAATCACATGGTTAGGATCATGTACATATTTCTTGAGCAAAGAGACATGAAAAACATTATGAGCTTTAGTGCTAGCAGGCAATGCAAGTCTATATGCAACTGGTCCTATTCTTTTGAGCACTTCAAATGGCCCACAATATCTAGGTGATAGCTTGGCACAGCTCCCAAGCTTAAAGGAACTCTTCCTTGATCTCACTCTAAGATATACATGATCCCCAACATTGAATTCCCTATGCATTCTGTGTTTATCTGCATAGCTCTTGTGTCTATCCTGGGCTGCTTTTAAATTTTTCCAGATCTTTGCAACCTCTTGTTCCATTTCCTTAAGCAATTATGGCCCAAGTACAATTCTGTTCACTGGATTGTCCCAAGTCACTGGTGTCCTACACCTTCTGCCGTACAAAGCCTCATATGGACTCATTCCCAGTGATTCTTGCTGCCCATTATTATATGCAAACTCTACCAGGTGTAGATAATCCTCCCACTTGGATGGCTTTTCCATTACATACATGCGAAGCATGTCTTCAAGCACCTGGTTTACTCTTTCTGTTTGCCCGTCTGTTTGAGGATGGTACGCGGTGATAAAGTTCAACTGTGTACCCAAATCTGCAAAGAGACCTTTCCAAAAATTGGAAGTGAACTTGGTATCCCTGTCAGAAATTATCGCCTTAGGCAACCCATGTAATCTAAAAATTTCCTTCATGAAAATATCTGCAATGGCATCGGATTTATGTGTGGACTTAACCGATATGAAATGTGTTGCCTTTGTTAACTTGTCCACCACAACCATGATGGAATCATGTTGTCTCTTAGTCATTGGCAATCCTGTAATAAAATCCATGGAAATTATTTCCCATTTCCATTCTGGAATTGGCACTGGGTGCAATAAACCTGTTGGGTGTTGGTGTTCAACCTTCACCTGCTGACATTCCATGCACTTAGAAATGTATTCAGCAACATCCTTCTTCATGCCTGGCCAGAAATAATATTTTCTTGCTGTAGCAATTGTTTTCTGATATCCTGGGTGACCAGAGTATGGAGCTTTATGGATCTCATCCATAACCATTCTCCTTAAATCTGTCGCATTTGGAATATAGACTCTATTCTTATAAGTAAGAAGTCCGCCTTCTTCCAAGTGATAGCCTTCATTCTTCTTGCCAAGGTCTTGCTACTGCAATTTGTCCTTTATCTGCTCATACACTTCATCCTCAACCATATGGTTAACAATCCGCTGCTTCAAATCTGGTTGGCAAGTACTAAGCGCTGCCACATACATTTCATGTACCTTCCTGCTGAGTGCATCAGCCACCTTGTTTTCTTTCCCTTTTATGTGTTTGATCTCAAAATCAAATTCACACAAAAATTCCAACCATCTAGCTTTCCTAGCATTTAACATTGGCTGATCAAACAAGTACTTCAGACCACAATGGTCTGTCCTTAACTCGAATTTTCTTCCCATTAAGTAGTGCCTCCACATATTTAAAGCATGTACTATAGCTACAAGTTCTATATCATGAGTAGCGTAGTTCTTCTCATACTCCTTCAACTTTCTTGACTCATAGCATATCACGTGGTTGTCTTGCATAAGAACTCCTCCAAGTCCTTGATTGCATGCATCGGTACACACCACAAAGTCTTTTTCCGGGTCTGTAATCTTCAAAATTGGTGCACTTGTAAGAAGATTCTTCAACCGTTGAAAACTTTCCTCACATCTTGGTGACCATTCAAACTTTATCCCCTTCTTTTGCAAATAAGTGATCGGGTTTGCAACCTTGGAGAATCCCTCGATAAACCTCCTGTAGTAACCAGCAAGGCCCATAAAAGATATTACATCAATCACATTCCTTGGAGTTGGCCAATTCATAATGGCTTCAATCTTCTCAGGGTCTACAGATATTCCTTCGTCGGAGATGATGTGACCCAAATAATGAATTCTATCTTTATAAAAGTCACATTTACTCAACTTTGCATACAGCTTATGCTCCCTTAGTAATTGCATTGTCATTCTCAAATGTTCTTCATGTTCTTCTTCATTCTTAGAATAGATGAGAATGTCGTCTAGGAATACAAGAACAAACTTGTCCAAATACTTGCTAAAAACATTAATCATGAGACACATGAATGTAGCTGGTGCATTTGTGAGACCGAATGGTACCACTACAAACTCATAGTGTCCATACCTCATTCTAAAGGTTGTCTTATGAATGTCTTCTTATTTGATTCTTACCTGATGGTAACCAGACCTCAAGTCAATCTTTGAAAATACTTTTGCTCCTCTCATTTGGTCAAAAAGGTCATCAATTCGAGGCAATGGGTATTTGTTCTTCACCGTGACTTTGTTCAACTGCCTGTAGTCAATACATAACCTGAGTGTTCCATCTTTCTTTTTCACAAATAGAACAGGTGCTCCCCACGGGGACACACTTGGCCTAATATATTTCTTTTCCAGCAACTCTTGTAATTGCATCTTCAATTCTAGTAATTCTGGTGTACTCATCCTGTAGGGTGTCTTGGACACTAGTGCTGCTCCTGGCATAAGTTCAATTGTAAAGTCAATGTCTCTCTTTGGAGGGAGTCCTGGAATCTCATCAGGAAAAAAATCCCTGAATTCTTGCAATACATGATAGTCCTCCAATTTAAGAGTTTCACTCTCTGCTGCCTCTAAAACGTGGGCTGCATACAGTTGAAATCCCTTCCTACAGAACTTCTTCAACTGCATGGCTGAAACCTGTCTAACAGAAGTCACCTTTGGAATGCCTTTTACAACCCTCAGATTTCCTTCTTCGTCCATGCATTCAAATGTCTTATTGTAGCAGTCAAGTTTAACCCGGTGTGCTTCTAACCAATCCATTCCAATGAGAACATCATAGGAACCCAGTGGTAGAATATTCAGATCTGCATAGGTGAATAGCCCATCCATCTCTAATGAACATTTCTCTACTATTTCACTAACTTTTCTCTTGGTTCCAGTGGCTAGTTGAACTAACCATGATTTACTATGCTTTAATTTCTTGAAAGCACACATCTCAACAATGCTAGGAGTGACATAACTGTGAGTAGATCCAGGATCAATCAAAATAGAAACAGATTGCTTAGCAATCTTACCTTCAACTTCGACCACAGTTGATTGATGATCTGCCTGGCGGTCTTCTACTGCTGCATAGATTCTAGGGATTGTCCTCGCCACTTGTCCCACAGTTTCAGCTCCCTAAATGTTGTGAACTTGATTTACATTCCCATTCCGATGTGGACAGTTCCTAAGCACGTGCTCTCCTCCACAACCCCAACATTGAAGTGGTCCTCTCGGCTCCTTTGGATCTCTTGGCTTGTCTCCCATCATCCTAGTTGGCTTAGTCACAACCTGTGATGGCTGCCTTTGCTGATTCCGGAATTGAGGAGGCTTGAACCCCTTCCTCCTTTGATCAAACTTCTCATTTTTCCTATCCTTCCATGCCTTATGGAATTCTGGTTTGCTTCTGTTTTGATCAAAGCAATACTTGGCCTTTCTTATGGCCTCCTCTAGAGTTCGAGGTTCATCGAACTCAATTCTATCTTTATATGACTGGGGCAGTCCACTTAGGAAACGTTGAATTTTCACCTTATCATCTCGAATGTACTTGACATACCTCAGCAGCTCCAAGAACTTGTTTGCATATTCTTCCATGGTCAATTGTCCCAATCTCAGCTCATGGAATTCTTTGATATTATCATCATAGTACCTGTCAGAGAGGTACTTCTGCTTGAAGTATTTCTTGAACTACTTCCACACGATCTTCCTTTCATTGATCTTCTTCACTAGCCTGGTGTGTTCCCACCATATAGATGCTCTTCCATTCAAGTTGAAGATGGAAACCCTTGCCTTCATATTTTCCAAGTATTCTTGGACTTGGAAATATTTTCTCATCCCAAGAAGCCAAGCTTCAGCTTCTTGACCAGATTTTACCTCTCCGTCAAATGTAGGAGGTTTTGCCTTCTTAAATTCTCCATGTGAATTGTTCTTGTAGTGCTTCTTCCTCTTGCTCCTGTGAGATGAAGAACTTGAACCCTCATTGGATTCTTCAGAGTCAGATGATTCATTAGAAGATATTTCTAGAGTATATGTGCTGTCTATAGAAACTCTTCTTGGGCTACTAGCCCTCTTACGGGAATTTCTTCTAGAGCTACTCCCACCCCTTTCTGGATTTGATATCTGATGCCCAAAGTTTATTTTCCTTTGGATGTCTGTGAGACTCTATAGCATAGCTGCATTCAACTGATTTTGTTCTTCCTGAGCTTTAATCATCCTTTCATTATCTTCCCTACAGCTTTGCAACTCCACCCTTAGGCTTCTCATGGTGGCTGCAACATCTGGTGGGGTCTCTTGATTTCTTCTCCCATTAGATTCTGTCTCAGCATTCTCAACCTGTATGTTCTCCCCCATGGCATCTGTTTTAGGCTCATAGGGATCCTGTGCATCCTCCATGATATTGATTTCTTGGCCCAACCAAGATTCAAACTTCCCAACTGTACTATCTAGAGTGCTACCCTGCTGTAATTGTGACTCTCTGAAATGTGTTCATCAACACAATTGTTAGCTGCATTATATTCTCAAAATTCACAATTACTTCATGCACGTGGAAAGAATGTTATATTGACCATTTGTCAAATCACAACAATGACATATGAGGGGGAAAAATAAAAAGGGGGTCAAGGGGGCTTGCCCCCTTGGGTCGAGGGCAGCGCCCTCGTTTTTTTTTTTTTTTTTTTTTTTTAACGAATCACGCCGCAATGGCGGTTCGCTGAATCCTGCCGCAACGGGAAGTTCGCGGAATCCTGCCACAACGGCGGTTCACAGACTTCTCCCGCAAGTGCGGGGAGGTTGGCTGAATGCTGCCGCAATGGGTGGGGTGATTGGCTGAAAGCTTTCGCAACGGGCGGTTCACGGCTTGCCTCCGTTGCGGGACGCTTTACTGAATGCTCCCGCAACTGCGGGGAGGTTGGCTGAAGCCTTCCGCAATGGCGGGGCCATTCGGCGAAGGCTCCCGCAGTTGCGGAGCCATTCGGCGAAGGCTCTCGCAATTGCGGAGCCATTCGGCGAATGCTCCCGCAGTTGCGGAACCATTCGGCGAAGGCTTCCGCCGTTGCACGGAATGCTTCCCCGGTTTCGGGCAATTTTTGCGAAATGCTTTTGCGGAAAGACTTGCGGAATGCTTCCGCAATTGTAGAACGATTCACCAAAGTCTTCCGCAGTTGCGGAACGATTCGTCGAAGTCTTCGGAAACTTCGGAACGACTCGCGGAATCCTTCCGCAATATCGGAAGAGAATTCCTTCGCAAATTTCGGAAGAGAAATCCTTCCGCAATTTCGGAAGAGAATTCCTTCCGAAAAACTTCCCTTCACAAATTTCGGAAAAATTATCGGAACGCTTCTGAAATTTCGGAACAATTCGCCGAATGCTTCCACAGTTGCGGAAGGCATTCGGGAATTCTTTCCGAAACAGTCTTAAACCAAAATTTTTCAAAAATTCTTAAGAAAAAAATGTAATTGCTATCATATTTGTCCCATAGAGGCCCAATGCTGCAACACAGCTCTGATACCATTCTGTCACGTCCTCTCCCATCATTCCAGCTAGATGGAGAGGATCGTGAGGTTAAACTGGGCATCTAGCCCCCATATCCATTCATTAAACTTTTTGATCCAAAGACAAGTATATGTTCATGCAATGGAAACACAACGGAAGTTAAGTAAATGCTGTTGATATCTATCATACATTCAAGATTCTGTGATAGCCAATTAAAGACCTCTGCAGATTTATAAGAGATCATATGGAATTGCATAAAGTCGTAAAAACACAGTGGAAGTAAATTCATTTAACCCATCCACATACATTCATAATATTCATCAAATGGTAATTGCAATTTAACACAAGAGAATACTTATCTTATGCGAAAGTAGTCCCACGCAACTGGCTATGCAACTGCAACGTTCCACCCAACCGTAGGCCAGTGTGCTCCTCAATCTCTCAGCATCACTGCCACCCCCGAGCTGGGCATGACCTCTACAAGGAACCAGGGAACAGCAGACTCACACATAGCCAAGCCTACACCAAGATGAACCAAGCCAATCTACAATTGGGTTTATCAGGCTACTAGGAGATGGAAAGGAAGATTTGCTAAGCTAGTGAGCTCCAGCACAGAGCCAGGGATAACCTTGCAAGATCTATCTAGCTTGGCACCCACAATACCTACACACCCAGCACAAGGAAGTATTCTTTTCACTGCTGTACAGTCCCTCAAGCCATACCTTCCCTATCTAGTGCTCTCAGGGTATGCATAGAAGAGTAACCAAAGCGCTCTTGATCTTCTTGAGAGGTTGTCTCCCCCACTAGGTTTATCAAGCCACTTCTGTCCACTACCACTCCAACACTTCAGCTCACAGGCTCAAACCAAAAACGAGGATGCACATAACAGCAGAACACAATTATGGGCATAATGAAAATCGTTTGTATAGTGACAGGCATGAAAATGATCCCCTAGGCTTCAGAAAAACGTGGGAAGGTTAAAAATGAGCAATGGAGGTTTGGAGAAAACCCCAGGTAGCAAAAAACGTTTTTAGGAAAAACGCCCATGGCAAATCGGGGACAAAACGAACTCCCTATAGTCTCAAATCACAGCCCCTCCTTCCCAGCTACTATCCAAACCAAAAACGGGTTTTTAGGCAGGGAGAACCCTGCGTTTTTGCTCCAAAAATGTGACTGTAACTCCCAGCCTTCTCTATCTGTGTTAATGAGTGAAGACTCCCCATTCCCCATGGCTTTGGGCACCATTTCGTGGGTGTTTTCTTGCCCCACAAGCAAAAACACGAATTTCCAGGTTGATGGCTTGCCCATGCACGAAATTGGCTGCCATACTCCCTCATTCCCAAGGCATTAACTGCCTTAACCAATTTCTTGGAAGAATTAAATGATTGGGTGCATGAGACAAAATGGGTAGTTGGTGGTTTATGGGTTTCCCCATTGACACATGGATTAATACCATTGGCTCAAGGGTTTGAATAATTTCCCTCCCTTTTCCTTGTAGAATCATGCCCCATCTCTTTTGTTGCATTGCATAGCTAGTTGTGGGTATTTTTCATTAAAATTCATATTTACATGATGTCTCATTTACATTGTGCCCATCTAGCACAAGAGTCATAAGCATCTAGTTTAATTGTCGATACATAAACGCTAAATCAATGGTGGGGCCTTGGCCTTGAGCTCCTCACCATGATTAAATATCAATATTTACATCATTTACAAAGGGGGTCAAAATGGGGACGTGACAACTTCTCAGTAGGTATATTTATTCTTTCAACAAAAGATGAATCAATGAAGTTATGTGTTTCTCCTCCATCCACCAACACAATGACTGATTCCCCTTGCACCACTCCTTTGAATTTGAGAGTGTGAAATCGAGGCACTCCTGAAAATACTGCAATTTGCTCACTTATGAAAGAGGCTCTTCTTCAACAGTCTCATAGGCCATTTATGCATCTATTGGGGACTCTTCTTCTTCCTCCTCAGCTTCGCTCTCTGAATAAAATTCTATATAGTGTGATTTTCCCTTAGAACACCTGTGTCCTGGAACCCACGGTTCTTAACGGGTGAAACACAACTTCATTCTTCTCAATTCATCTCTATCTTTGGATAAATTGTCCTTCTTGAAATTTACAGAAGGACTCTTCATGGGTGGCATTTGATTCTTGAATTGGGCAAGAGCATTATTTCTAGGAGGAAATCTTGTCCTTGGAATAGAATCTTGCAAATCTCTTGCTCTATTAAATCCATCTTGCAATGTGGAGGGTTTGTATGCCTTCACTAAACCTTTCAAAGGTTCTGCTAATCCTTCAAGGAACAAGAAGATAAAGTGAGCTTCTGAGATATCAGTTACCATCACAGCCAACTTCTGAAACTCAGATATGTAGGCTTCAGGAGTTCCAGTCTACTTCACATGCGCCATCTATCTGAAAGTGATTTCAGGATCTCTTCTTTCAAATCTTTCAGCCAACCTTCTTGTGAAATCTTCATAAGTGGTCACTTGATCATGTCCAAGTGTATTCATGCCATGAAACCACCAATAATTGGATTCACCATCTCAGTGTAGAGTATCCAACTTGATAGCATCTCTCGTAGCCATTGGATTCAACTGAAAATAAGTATCTATCTTCTGGATCCAAGAACTACCAGTACACTTTTGTGAGCCATCAAAGTAAGGCAAGGAAATCTTACCAATAACATTCTTCAACTCATAATTTTTATTTGGAATCCGAAATATTCCTCTTGAATTGGTATTGTATTGTAGATCACATAAATATTTGAATGGAAAATCTCTTATACATTCTTCATTTATTGTAAGGTACTCAACATACTTGTCCTCTGGCCATGAAGCAAGACCTTCATTCCGATCCTCGGGTTCCTACTTTTTCTCTTCAGTGAATTTAGGCATAGTGGGCCTTGGTGTGTATTGAGACTCAATATTGAATTCATCAGGGCGATTGTGAGTCTCGGTTCTTGAGAAAATAAAACCACCAGTGATTTTCTTTTCACCATGTTGGGATCCACTTCTGCTCCCCTCCCCATTTTTGTTTCCTAGCTACTGAGCTAATGACTCTCTGGTTTCTTTGTCGGATTGGACAATGTTATGAGATATCTATTGTAAAACTTTCATCATGCTTTGCACAAAGAGTTTGAATTCATATTTCTCTTCATTATGAGACATCTCTGATTCTCCTTGTAACTTGCCTTTAGTAGAATTGACTTCTTCACCTTCTTCTTCCTCTGTTAGAGAATCTTTCTTCTTGGGATCTGAATTTATTTTGGGACTCATAAAATATTAACAAGAATAGGTTTAGAGGAACATGCTCTGATACCATATCTTGAATCAAAGGCGAGCATGGTCACAAGGGGCTGAAAAAACCCTAGGTGCGAAGGTTTGGTGAAGACGGCACTTCAGAGCTACCGGGTGTTGGGATCAGGAGCAGTAGGAGTGCAGTGGACGCAGCTCTGACATATTTGTCAGATCCGAGCAGGGGCCCTCTCCCCAGGCTTCCAATATGGGGTCTAGCAATCCCACGAGGCCACTGACGTCAAGTGATGTTGCAGGTGCTTCAACAGTTGATCAAAATAATGTTGAGAAAGGGTCCAAACGGAGAATGGGGTTGGGTGGATGCCTCCCCAAAACCCTGAAAATACAGGCCATGCAAATAAAATCTGAGAAGATCGGTGGGTGAATCGAGGAATGGCGAGAGAAATACCTAATAGGTAAGTTTGTGGGGGTGTGGCCCAAAGGACGGGATCTTGTGAACTAGATACACACTACCTGTAAACCTAAGGGGCATTACGATTTGCAATTGGGAGCTAAGGGTTTTTTCACCATTATCTTCTTCAATGTTGCAGATCGGGATAGAATTCTGGAAGGTGGCCCCTATTTCTTTTTTTCGGTTGGACTGTATCTTAAACCATGGAGAGAAAGGTTTAATCCGGAGATGGAGGATGTTACGGTTGCTCCGGTTTGGATCAGGCTCTTATCCCTACCATGTGAATACTGGGATCTGGAGATTCTTCAGGATATTGGAAAGACTCTAGGTGAATTTTTTAAAGTTGCATACTAGACTAAACAACAAAGATACACTTTGTATGCCCAGATATGTGTCTACATGGATCTGTTGAAGGAGCTTCCTGAGGCGATCAGTCTAAATTGGGAGGATGAGGAATGGATTCAACCTCTGGATTATGAACAACTTCCGTTTCGTTGCGCTAGTGTCATGAATATGGCCATCTGGGAAGAAATTGTCCTCTGGTAAAGCCGCTCTCCTCTTCTCCCAAAAGTGGCCAGGCCAGTGAAACGGACAAGGAAGGGTTCATGTAGGTTCGTAACAGGAGGAGAAATAAAATGGCAGGGCAGAACAAGGCAGTCAAGGAGAATCTTGGAAAAGGAATTGAAACTTCCAACCCTTCCAGATCTTGGAAGATCCACAGGAAGAAAGGGAGCATGGAAAGAACAAGGGTAAATAAAAGTCAGACCATATGGAGGGCGTTATCGAAGAAGATGAGCAACATCTAGATGGGTAAACCAAGTGGCACCTATGGTAGACGATGATGAAGAGGAAATGGGTTTAGGAGAACTGAATCTTGATGAGATCGAGAGAGAATGTGAAAAGAAAGGGACAGGATATGTTACTCGGCAACAACTAGAACTTCTCTAGGCAGCCATCATCAATGCCAAATCCCCCAGACAATTAGGAATAGCCTCAGATTCGCAAAAAGGAAGTAAGAGGAAATTGCCTGAAGAAGATCTGAAAAGAGGCAGTAAGACGAATAAACAAAGGATTGCAGAGATAGGTGTGAAGTTAATCGAGTCTGGTCAGTATCCTACAATACTGGCAGCCTTCTCTGAAGTCAATAAGGTTAATCAATGAAGTTGATTTCTTGGAACATGAGAGGGTGCAATCACCCCGGGAAGATTAAAACCCTGGCTAGAAATATTAAAATGGAAAAACTAGATATCATCTTTATCCAAGAGACTAAATGTAGTTCGCATTTTCTGTAGCAAGATAAGCAGAAAATCTAGCGTGGCAGTGAATTTATGGCTATTGATGCACCAGGGCTTGTTGGAGGACTAGCGGTCTTTTGGCAACCAGATTCTTTGTGTCTTTCAGATTGGTGGGCTAACCACTTCTCCCTAAGTGCTCAATTTACTGATCGAGTGTCTGGCTCCATTGGAGGGCTAGTAAATATATATGGGCCAAGTGCTTTCCCTAAAAAAAATGCTTTTCTTCAACACTTATCATGGCTGAGAGACCAATCTTCTGTTGGCTCTTGGATTTTAGGGGGGGATTTTAATCTAATAGCGTCTCTTGAAGAAAAAAAAAAGGGGGCAGGAGGGTCCTAGATAAATTCCAGGAAGCTTTTGGAGAATTCATTTGCCAAAGCCCCTTCATTGATATTGAGACTGGCAATGGATTATATACCTAGAACAACAAACGGGGGGGAACTCATATGGTACCCTCTAGAATTGGCCGTTTTCTGACCATGGAATATTTGGTAAGAGATGGGGGAGAGGCCCACGTAGTTGTCCTTCCGTCGGCTGGCTCTGATCATTGACCCATTTGCCTCCAATGGGAATGGTTCAATGCTTCTCTATTCAAACCTTTTAGGTTTGAAAATTTTTGGTTAGAACATAAGGATTTCAAAGAGTTGGTGGGACAGGGGTGGTAGGAAATTGTTCCTCCTAGGGGGACCGGGATGTTTCAGTTCCAACAGAAATTAAAGGCTCTCAAAGCAAGAATAAAAGCTTGGAACAAATCTGACTTTGGGCACATTTTTCAGGACAAAGAGAAGGTGGTGACAGAACTAGAGCTTCTTCACAGAAGGGGAATGGAAGAAGGGTGGACTGATGAGCTCAAGGAGAATGAATATAATTTGATGATTTAGTTGGAAGCCAGAGAAAAACAGGAAGAGATTTTTTGGAGGAAAAAATATAGAAATCAATGGCTCCAAGAAGGGGATAGGAACACAAAATTCTTCCGCAATGCTGTGGTCCATAACTATCACAAATCCAATATTTTCAAGATCCGTAAAGATGATGGAAGCCAGGTTGAGTCTCGGCAGGACATTGAAGATGAACTTGTCCACCACTTTGAAGATATTCTACAGGAGGATCGAGTGGACCGAAGTGTTTCCATTGCTAGGATTACCAGACATATCCCTAGATTGGTCACTAACAAGCATAATGAACTTTTGAACAAACCTGTTACCCTCCAGGAGGTTGAGGAATCCATGCAGCAAATGGATTTAGGGAAAGCCCCTGGCCCTGATGTTTTCACAACTAATTTTTTCCATTTATTTTGGGATTTAATTAAACATGAGGTTGCGGACATTGTTCGAAGAATCCCAAAGAAGTGGTGGTGTCTTGAAAGCCTCCAATGCCACTTTTTTTACCTTAATTCCCAAGGAGGAGGGGGATGAGGTGCCTAGAAATTTTCATCTGATTGCTTTATGTAATGTTATGTACAAAATTATTATGAAGGTGGTGGCCAATCGCTTGAAACCTTTGCTCCCGATTCTGATTAGCCCAGAGCAATCTGGCTTTATGGAGCGCAGGCAGATCCTTGATGGTATCATCTTATCCCATGAAACCATTCATTCCTTGAAATCTACCAAGAAGTCGGGTATGATGATCAAACTTGACATTGCAAAATCCTATGACAAATTAAGCTGCAATATATGCGAAGCATGTTGGAGGCCTATGGCTTTGGAGAGGATTGGGTTAACTGGGTCATGAATCTGGTGACAACTCCCTTATTTTCTATTCTGCTTAATGGTTCTCCCACCAGGATTATCCAATCATCGCGTGGCATTAGGCAAGGTGATCCCCTATCTCCTTTTCTCTTCATTCTTATGGCGGAAGGGCTAAGCTGGCTGATTCAGTCACTCTCTATGGAAGGAGATATCAAAGGTCTGAACCTCCATGATGGAATGTCTAAACAGACCCACCAACAATTTGTTGATGATACCATGCTAATGGGGCACCCTTTAGTCCAAGAAGCCCATGCTTTCAAAAAAGGTCTAAAAATTTTCACTAAGGCCTCTGGGCTCGAAGTTAACTCTGATAAGTCTCGAATTTTCTTTTTCAACACTACCAGTGTTACTCAACACAACATCATCTGCATCCTCAATTTTTCCAAAGGCTCCCTCCCTACTAAATTCCTGGGGGCTCCTCTTTCTGAGGGCACCCTCCGGGGGATCTCTTGGTAGGACCTTCTGAACCGTATTAAGAGCAGACTCAACAGCTAGATTAATAGACCTTTAAACTTTCCCAGCCGGTTAACGTTGGTCAAATCTGTCCTGCAGGCTATGCCTATTTACCTTTTTTTCATGTTGTCTGCGCCTAAATCATTTCTCAGAGAGATTAGAGGCATATAGCGCAATTTATTATGGGGTGGTAGGGAGTCCAAATCAAAATTCGCCCTGATCAGATGGGACTTCTTATGATGGCCTAAGGTACAGGGAGGCCTAGGGCTCAGAGATCCAGAAGTGGTCAGTGACATCCAGGGTTCTAAGTTGTGGTGGCGCTGGTGTAACCACAACGATGAACCTTGGGAAAAGCTTTGGAAAATCAAGTATGCCAAGAACCATCAACCCAACCAGTTAATCTGATTCAATGTTGATACTATGGGCTCTCATATTTGGTCAAAGGATCTAAAAGGGAGAAAGTTGGTCCAGGATCATAGCTCTTGGGAAATTAGTGATGGAGAGTTGGCCAATTTCTGGGATGAATCTTGGAATCAATTCCCTAAACTCAGGAATGATCATAGGTGGCAGAATATTAGAGACCATGGTCTGTCTAAAGGAAGAATTAAGGTGTGTCACTTCTGGTCCAATCAACCCGGGGATTCTTGCAAATCCTGGTTAGACCATCAGTGGTGGACCGGTATTCTTAATGAAGACGATGGTAGAGATTTTGGGGAAGTTCTCCAAGAAAGATACATCCGCAAAAGAATTGGTCCTGATAAGCTTCGATGGGGATATCAGCAGAAAGGGGTATTTAGCATAAAGGAAGTGTATGATCTGCACATGAATAAGGAAGCAGCTGATGATACCCCATGGGAAAAATTATGGAAACTGAACCCTTGGCCAAAAACTGCCATTTTTTGTTGGTTGATCATTTGGTAAAGAGTCCCAACAGGAGAAAACCTTAAGAAACAGGGAATTCAAGGCCCCTCGTGTTGCCCCTTATGCAAGAATAGTGAGGAAACTATCAGCCACCTGCTAGATGAGTGTGAGTTTTCCTCTTTCCTTTGGGACAGAGGTGCCATGAATTTCTGAAGAAATGATTGGGCTCATGGCCATCCTAATCGTACGTTGAAAAATTGGAATATCCAAACTTTTAGTAATCCAATCATATCCCTGATTTGGCAGATGTTCCCTGGGATGCTCTGTTGGAACCTTTCGAAAGAATGAAATGGGAGGATATTCAGGGACAAGAGTCACTACAAGGAGGAAGTATGGGAGACTTTAGTTCATAACATTTAGGAAACTATTTGAATCCTACAGTAGACTAATGAGGACAAAAATCTCTCTAAGGGGGTCATGTTAATTGCCAAGGGTTGGGGTCTTGGCAGGGAGGACATGCTTGGCTTGCGAGACAAGATCTATAGACCCACCATCCCCAATGTCTGGTCTCCGCCTGGGCAGAAGGAATTTAAAATTAATTTTGACAGGGCATCGCGTGGAAATCCCAAGGTTGCTGGATATGGCGGGGTATGTAGAAATGCAGATGGGGTTATTATTCAAGTGTTCTTTGGCTATATTGGCCATGATACGAATAATTCAGCAGATCTATATGGTCTCATCCATGGCCTGCAACTAATTATTCAAGGTGGTTTTTTCCCTGCCAGTATAGAGGGAGACTCGAAAATCATCATACACATGGCCAAAGGGCTGGCGCAGGGAAATATGACTGAACACGTGACTACTAGCTGGAGGATTTCTCATCGCCTGGATATCTTGAGTCGCCTTTTCCGCACCAACAATTAGTTGTCCTTTCACCACGTCAGACGAGAGGCTAACAAGGTGGCTAACTATGTGGCGAATTTGGGTGCTGATGGGGGTGGTGGCCGCACATCCAGTCACATGGTGGAATTTTGGAACGATGCTTGGGCCCCCAAGTGTTTACAGCTGGCCACGGAGGATGTTGGAAGAATCCACATGGTGGAGGGTGAGAAACACGTGTCCCAGGGAAGTGACAGGCGTAATGCAGTGGTCACTTCGATGATGCACTGATGATGAGGTATTTAAGGACGAGACGTGATAATTCCCATAGGTTAGTTATTTTGGGAATGAAGGTGAAGTGTGATTTTAGGCTTTTCACAATCCAGGTGAAGGATTTGTACAGGCTCCAATATTTTCTCATCATGGCCATTTTTATTCTCTGTAATGGTGAAGGTACATTCAAGGGTCAGCTCAGATCTTCAGGGAACTTGGCCATTTATGGCCCGATTTGCATCATCATGAACAGGAGGACTTTATATGGTGGCTCCTTTCTACACAGGACTAATTCCTATCCCGAGGTGATAATACTTGTCTCTTTGCCCCTATTGTTAGTCCTTTTAGAGTTTCTTACAGGGTGTGGGTAGCACAAATGCGGCCACCTGATTTTTGATTTCCCTCTGTGTTACATGTTTCTATGGCCCCTAAGCATGAAATGGGTTCCTCCTCGGGGTTAGGCGTTGTTCGCAATGCTCTGAAAGGTAAAGAGAAGGTTAATGTTAGGGGTGGGGGCTCAGGCAGGGTAACTAGGGCCCAAGTTCGGGCACAACCTACTGCCTCTTTCTTCCATGAGCATCTCCCTGATCCCATTAGGGACGATATTGAGGTCATTGAGAAGAACCTTTGGAATGAATTTATGGCCCTTCCTATTGAGGATGTCAGGAATGAGGTGGAGGATTGGGTCACTGATACAGGTACTACTGCTGGGCGAGCCTCGGCCTACAATAGAATGGTGATGACTTACTGGGTCACCAAGAACCTACTTGCTCATGTAATGATGGAGGGTAATACGAAGCGGCAAGGCGACAAAGAACCGATTAAAGCTTGGAAATCTCACAACACGGACAACTGACTTATGCACTGTAAAATTGACGCTATTGCGAAGAAGATGGGCCTCTCTTTCTCGTACTCGGGTCTGGATGCTCAAGAGAACTGGGTTTCCAGTAGTAAATTAGAAAAGGATGGTTCGCCTCGACCAACGGCTGCTATTATTCAAGTCGACACTCTCCCATAGAAGAAGGTGGCGGACATGAAGACGCCAGAGAAAGGTGCTGCAGGAATGTCAAATCTGCCTCTGAAAGGTTTGGGGATATAGTTTTGTCTTGTTATCAATTTTTGTTGTCTCTCTCTCTATAAGTCAGTTTATGGGTAGTAGGCAGGGCTTGGTGACAATTGTTAGATGGATAAGGGGAATGTTTTTTGTTCTGGGAGTTTTATCTGCACATTGAGGAGGTACGATTTCATGGACGGTCACTCTGCATATTTGTATCTCTGTGTTTGTATCGGTCTATAGTTCTTTGGGGGTTGGAATGGTAACTCTACAATGCTGTAAGCGCGACATGTATCTCGTGTATCTTTTGTTTCAGCGGTAATATAATGTTTTTATTTACAAAAAAAATACATGCTATGATACCAATTTAATGTACCTTCCCTAATATAAGGAAATCTAGGAAGAAATTTCAAGGAAAGACAATGACTAGTTTTGAATAAATTGCACAAACACTGAAAATGGACCCAAAAAATCTCTCAAGAATTGGTAAAAGGGAATTTGGATACTTTATGGAAGTGTATGGATTTTTTTTAAGTTCCAATATCTCTATAATACTTCAAAATTACAATTCATGTCTGATTTGGTGGAATTTGGAATTATAGAGTAGATTTGAGAACATCGGGACTACTCAACTAGTCAATATTTAGGATCTTCCAAACAGCTTAGAAAACCAGTGAATTGACAAAATAAGATATGTATTATGTTCATTAAGATATTATTTGAAATCAGGAACTGACAGAATCGAAATTCATTGAGAAGAAGATAGTAAACTCGAGCAATACTGAAAACTAGTCAAAATCTATGCAAATCTAGCAAGGTTGTAGAAAAATCAAAATATTTCAGACTTTTTCATTATAAAATTTTATGAATGATATCATAGGTTAAAAATAACATAAAATACATCATATGGGATCCAATATTCTTCTCGCAATATTCCAAATTTTTAACCCTTTTCAATATAATCAACTAGCACTGGAAATCGCCGGAATACTTGAGGATTCGAACCATAGATCTCATGATATCTTCTATGATTTTAGAACTAGAATTGAATCAGCTACAGGACCTGCAATAAAATCACTAGAAATGGGTGAATTCCATCATCCAATCATCTAACTGAATAATCATCTAATGGAAGCAGCAGGGGCACATCTCCCAATTGTAACTAGGGGCACATCTACCAAGTCAAATTGAGAGCTCAAGAGATATCAACATCAAAAAATAATTGGCCAAATAGTGTGCTAGTGGTGCACCCTGTAAAATTAGTCACAGCAGATCTAATGAACAAGTAAATCAATCACAACAGATGAACATAGAAAATATGGTGCAAAACTGTGCAAAACATGCAGCAGTGCTCTCTATCCCAGAAAGGGTGAATGAATTACAATACAAACTGTTACAATGAACAGAGCAATTCGAATTGCCTAAGGAGGTCATTCGAATCACAGAATGGAGTAGCTTGACTCTATCTAGGAGTCCTCATCAATCATCGGTGTTGCTCATCAATCACAACAACCAGTCATCCAGGTGTCAATCTGAGTCTAACTGAGTGTAATAAGTGTAACTGAAGTGTGTAGCACTGATATAGGATCTGGAGGCTCAGTGGGGGCACATGGGAGGCTAACTGGAGTCAGATCAAGTCACCTAATCGAACTGGAGGTCAATCGGAGGTGAAACAGTCAGTCAGGAGTGAAACTAGCCTCAAATCAGGGAGAATTGGAGCTAACTGAATGTAACTGGAGTGAATCTGCAGTGGTAGGTGAACAAGTGCGCCCTTCTCTGTCAGTAGGTGAGAAGAGGGCGCCTTTCAGCTTAGGAGGGCTAAAAATCTGTGGTAAGTGGCTCCCGGGTGCTAGAAGAAGGTGGATAAGGTGCTGGAGGCATCAAACTGGTGACTGGGCTGCATATCCTGAAATAGATCATGCAAGATCCTGAAGTAGATATGTATCCTGAAATAGATGATCCTGAAATAGATATGTATCCTGAAATAGATGATGTGGATATCCGAACACCCCCCCTCAAGCTAGACTATGATGTGCCAACTAAAATAATGTGGGGCCCTGGTAACTAAGACCAAAGGTCACCCCAATACAATAATCCAAAAAATGCTGAAAATAAACTAAGTGAGGAAAGAGGGAAAACCCAGTGGGAAGAAAGCCCCCCCTCAAGCTAAAAAGCATAATAATGAATCAATCTGTCTCCACCATGATGGAACTCACCCCCAATAGTGAACGGAGGTAAGAGAACTTCTTCTCAGTGAAGCTCTTGGTGAAGATGTCTGCAATTTGCTCATCAGTAGGGCAATATTGCAGAATGATGGTGCGGTCGTGCACCAACTGTCGAATGTAATGCATATGAATCTCAATGTGTTTGGTCCTCTGCCGCTGAACTGGATCTGTGGAGATCTTGATAGTACTTTGATTGTCACAAAATAGGACAGTCGAAGTAGTGCCACCAAAACCAAACTCGGAAAGAATACCCTGCAACCAAACTGCCTGAATGCAGGCATTGACTGCCCCTCGATACTCTGCCTCTGCTGAAGAAAGTGCAATGGCTGCTTGCTTTTTGCTGGACCAGCAAATAGCACCATGAACAATCATGAAAACATAACCGGAAGTGGACTTCCGATCAATGCTATCACCTGCCCAATCTGAATCAGTAAAACCAATGAAATCTAGCTCAGAATCTGCAGCATAATATATGCCAAACTGTCTCGTACCTTGCACATACTGCAAGATCCGCTTGGCTACTCGCCAATGAAGCTCATGTGGCTGCTGCATATATCTTGACACGGCACTCACGGCATATGAGATATCAGGCCGTGAATGTGTCAAATAAAGTAGTGAACCAATCAACTGTCGATACATACTGCAATCTGCAAGCGGTGTGGAATCTCCCTCCTCAAGACTGATTCCTGAGAGGAATGGGAACGGGGCTGCCTTACATTCAGCCATATTAAACTTCAATAACAGGTCGGAAGCATATTTTTGCTGAGATATAGTGATCCCATCGAAATTTTGAGCTATCTCCAAGCCCAAAAAGTGACTCAGCAAGCCCAAATCGCTCATGTCAAAAGCTAGATTTAAGGCAGATTTTAGCTTGTTTATTGAAGTAAGTGTGCTACCAGTAATAAGCAGATCATCAACATAAAGTACAATAACCAACAAATTACCTTTAACTCGCTGAAGATAGACATTCGGATCAGATTTGCATCTTTGGAAATTCTGAGAAAGAAGGAAGGAGTCCATCTTTGCGTACCAAGCTCTTGGGGCCTGTTTTAACCCGTACAAAGATTTCTTCAATCTACAAACCAATGATGGATCTGATGTATAACCCTCTGGCTGCTGCATATAGACCTCTTCAGCAAGGTCTCCATGTAAAAATGCACTCTTCACATCCATGTGATGCACCTCCCAGTGCTTGGATGCGGCAATAGCTAAAACAAGGCGGATGGAATCCATCTTTGCAACCGGTGCAAAGGTCTCTGTGTAGTCCACTCCTTGGACTTGGGAAAAACCTTTTGCCACCAACCTTGCTTTATATTTTCTGATAGTGCCATCAGCAGCAACTTTAGTATGGTAGACCCATTTACACTTCACTAATTTTCTTCCAGGTGGAAGAGAAACTAGCTCCCATGTATTGTTCTTTTGAAGAGAACTGTACTCTTCATCCATGGCATCTTTCCATCTCGGATCTCGATGGGCTGAATAGTATGATTGGGGATCTGAACCAGCCATCAAATAACAAATCTCAGGAAGAAATGGATCAGCAATAGAAAGAGCCATACCTGCCCTTTGAAAGTCTCCTCTTGTTCGTCTCGGATCAGCAGGATTTCCAAGACTAGAACCAGCAGATTGTAGAGTATTTTGGGCCCACTTTGGTAACTGAGGGGGATCTGAATGGTCGGATTCCGAACCTGATATGTCATGATCATCATATGCTGCTACAATATCAGAAATATCAGAACTCATACCTTCATTATCGCTGCTCGAATCTTCTTCTGGTGAAGGCGGTGAATCGGCAGTTTTCTCCTCAACTAGTTGCAATTCTTGAAGCGGTTCTTCAAACTGCACACTGCGCTCTATGAATATCTTTTTAGATCTGATATCCATGAGCTTATATGCTTTTGATTCTTCCCCATATCCTATCAATATGCACTCGATACTTTGTGGATCCAAAGCTCGTCTCTTCTCAGAAGGAATTCTAGCCCATGCAGTAGAGCCAAAAACTCTCAAATTTGACACATCCGGTTTGTGATCAAAGAATGCTTCGAAAGGAGTCATACCTTTCACGGATGAATGTGGAACTCGGTTCTGTATATATGCAGCAACATTGATTGCTTCAGCCCAAAGATTTGCAGCCAAACCTTTTGATTCAATCATGCATGTAGCCATCTCTTTCAGTGACCGGTTTTTCCTTTCCGCTACACCATTCTGCTGGGGTGTGTAGGGAACTGTATGTTGGATCTTGATTCCGCTTTGGGCACAAAGTTGCAGAAACTCGGACTTGATATATTCCCCACCATTATCAGATCTAAGAGCTTTGATCTTGCTCTCAGTGGTGGTCTCAACAGAAGCCTTAAAATCCTTGAATTTTCCAAGCACTTCTGACTTGTTTTTGAGAAAGAATACCCATGTAAAGCGAGAATAATCATCAATAAATGTCAAAACATACCTTGAACCATTTAATGACATATGGGGCAGCAGACCGCTGATATCAGAATGGATCAATCCCAAAATAGTAGAGGCTCTGCTAGCCTTGCCGCGGTCGAATCTGTGCTCGGGGTGCTTCCCAATAATGCAACCGGTGCATATTCCCTTCGAGGAACGGAGTTGTGGAAGCCCATCAACCATGGATTTATTTGATAGCAGCAGCAAATACTTACAATTTAGATGTCCAAATCTTTCATGCCAAAGCCTACTAACCTCATTACCATGTGTGCGAAGAGCAGTGGGCTTTGCAAGCGGAATAAAGTGCGAAAACTCATAACATTTGGCAGTGTGATTTGCCTTTCCAACCGCAACTAGTCTTCCACTTTTGATATCAGAAATTTCAACTGTATTAGGGCTGAATGTGACTTTCTTTGGATCACCAGTATGTGTCATTTGATACACAGAAAGGAGATTCGAAGCTAAGGAAGGCACATAAAGAACATTCTGAAAGCATCCATGTTCTACATGAATCGTACCTTTGCCCTTTGAAGAAATTTTTGAGTCATCTCCCAAATGGATGGGGATGGAGCTGTTTGGATCGAATGAGGAAAAAGAATCAATATTTGAAGCCATATGATTTGATGCACCCGAATCTATCAAGAGAGTGGGCTTCGAAACCGTTGCCATGAGTGCTTGTCCTCTTTCATGATCGTCATTCCGATCCTTCTTCCTTGCACCGTCAGGAAGGGTTATGTTGTTCTTTTCCAAAAGGAGGGCCATTTGATCTATAGTCTTCTTCATACATGAACTTTCGGGATGAAAGCCACGGTTACAATAAGTACATTTAGATTTTTGGTTACCTTCTTTGCCCTTTTGCTTGGATTTCGAACTGGATGGTGCATCCGTTTGCTTGCCTTTGTCTTTTTGCTTGTGAGGCTCGAATTTGGGCTTCTCCTTCTTTAGCTTTCCTTTACCATTCGAGATCTTGGGTCCTTGAAAAAATAGGGCTGAATCTTTGGAGCTTATGGACCCCATTTGAATCAACTTGTCATGCTCTTTCGTAACGGACTCAATGAAGGCATTCAAGGTAGGCATCTTCCAATTCGGGGTAGTTAGCCTACCGGAATTGAAAGTAGAGACAAATACCGAATAATCTTTCCCAAGCTTGCTTAGAATGGAGAGGATCAACTGTTTATCCTCTTTGATAACACCACTGTTCTTCAATTGCAAGTTCAAGTTCTTGAATTTTGTGAAGAATTCATTGATGGTCTCGAAATTCTCAGGATTAAGGCCAATCAATTCATTCTCTAATTGAAAAGCCCTAAGCTCATCCTGCTTGCCGAATAGTGTTTCAAGTTGCTCCCATATGGATTTTGGAGTCTTCAATCCGCTGAGATGGAAGTGAAGATCCTTGGAGATGGAGAGACAAAGAAGACCGTAAGCTTCATCAAGCTTGTTGTAGTGTTTGGTTCTTTCTGCTACATTGTTTGGCTCCAATTCAAGACCAAGAGTGACTCGGTAGTAACCTTTTGAACGTAATATGATCTCCATATCATCTTTCCAATCAAAATAATTGAATGGGGTGAGGATAGGCTTTGAAGAAGAGTATTCCATTTCAAGGATTGAGTCAACTGTTGAAGAGGAAGCTTGCATGCAGACTAGAGCGAATGGAATTGCTGTAGAAAGGCTTGCATGCAGAAGGTAGCGAATGCAATTGGAGGAGACAATAAACCTGCAAATCACATCAAAACAACCACAATAAGGTCGAACAATCCACCCTTTGAGAGTTGCATCACACCTGGGATTGGATTTCAAGCAATGTTGAATAGGTCCAATGTATCAGATCCAGGAATTATGTGGTAACTCAAGCTTCTGGAGTGGTATTGGAGTATTTTTCAAGCTTTGCATGCACAGGAGCGAATGCCCTTGAGATATCTCATGCCAAACTTTTTGCAATTTTTAGCAATTCAGTCAAATCTTCTTGTATAAACACCTGTAGAAAAGAGATCTTGTCCCTGCAATGGCTCTGATACCATGTAAAATTAGTCACAGCAGATCTAATGAACAAGTAAATCAATCACAACAGATGAACATAGAAAATATGGTGCAAAACTGTGCAAAACATGCAGCAGTGCTCTCTATCCCAGAAAGGGTGAATGAATTACAATACAAACTGTTACAATGAACAGAGCAATTCGAATTGCCTAAGGAGGTCATTCGAATCACAGAATGGAGTAGCTTGACTCTATCTAGGAGTCCTCATCAATCATCGGTGTTGCTCATCAATCACAACAACCAGTCATCCAGGTGTCAATCTGAGTCTAACTGAGTGTAATAAGTGTAACTGAAGTGTGTAGCACTGATATAGGATCTGGAGGCTCAGTGGGGGCGCATGGGAGGCTAACTGGAGTCAGAGCAAGTCACCTAATCGAACTGGAGGTCAATCGGAGGTGAAACAGTCAGTCAGGAGTGAAACTAGCCTCAAATCAGGGAGAATCGGAGCTAACTGAATGTAACTGGAGTGAATCTGCAGTGGTAGGTGAACAAGTGCGCCCTTCTCTGTCAGTAGGTGAGAAGAGGGTGCCTTTCAGCTTAGGAGGGCTAAAACTCTGTGGTAAGTGGCTCCCGGGTGCTAGAAGAAGGTGGATAAGGTGCTGGAGGCATCAAACTGGTGACTGGGCTGCATATCCTGAAATAGATCATGCAAGATCCTGAAGTAGATATGTATCCTGAAATAGATGATCCTGAAATAGATATGTATCCTGAAATAGATGATGTGGATATCCGAACACACCCTACTTCTTTTATATATTGAGTATGACTTGTGGAGAAAGTCTCCTAATCTAATGTGCCCTCATGGGTGGATAAGGAAAGCTTGATTTCTCTTTTTGCTTTGCTTTCTGCTTTTGCTTTTCCTGCTTTTGATTTTCTATCCTACTTTTCTGCTTTTGACTTCTTTCTTCCTGCTTTCTATCTTTGACTACTTTCTTCCTGCTTTTTTGCCTTATCCATCTTTTCTACTTTATCCTGCTTTTCTGTCTTTATCTTGCTTTATGCTTTTATTTTGCTTTCTGCTTTTCGTGAGTTTTTGCTACTTTTATGATTTGTGCTATCTCTTCTTTCTTTTTCCTCCTTTCCTAACTTTTTCTACTTTTCAACTTTCCTTCTCTTTCAAGTAAATTCTTGGTCAACCTTATCCTCTAAGGCACACTTGTGGAGAATTATCCACTTTATTCCAAAATAAAAATATCTATTTAATGAAAAACAATTTCATCAAGTGCATTTCAAACTTCAAGAAAATAAAATCAACATCTCCTAATTAATTAATGCCTGAACTTTCAAAATTAATTCCAAGTAAAAGAAATTTCCTCCTCAACCCAAGATATTGATTGGGTTAGGAAATCAATCCAATGATCATTAATGAGGGGAAATGACAACGTCTTGGTCAGATGGTTGTTGTGCGAGTCCAAGCTCCAAATCCATTAAAGTTGGTTGGGTGAAGCCATATTCTGACTATAGAGGATACAATTGCAGTGTTGCAGACGAAACACCATTAGAAGAATGCTCATCCTGAATTGTGCTCAATAGGTCGAGAATTCGTTGTTGTTTCTTATCCAAGAAGTCAACCCATTTTCTCATATTAGATAATCCTTCTGTGTGGCTATGGTTCACTTGAAACTGATCATAGAGATGATTGCATTTGGACTCCTTCATTTGGCTCTACCAAATGCCCATGTCAAATCTCAATCAAGTAAACTATGATTTCTATGATTGAATAGCAAGGTGCACACTATCAATAGAATCATTGAACTTCTTAAAGAAGTAAGCCATGATTAGAGAAGATGAAAGACAAGGAGGGAATGTGATGCAAAGTAAGATGGCAGAAGAATGAAGGTGATGAACCAGGAATTTCACAGCTCTCTTATAGAATCGGATGGTATTTTTTCGTGCACGTGAAATTAAGTTGAAGAGATGCATAGTAAATCACATTCAATTCCACGCGATCTGAAACTAGTTATGGTGTCGCCAAAAGTAAATGCATGAGTTAATGAATTTGGGAAAAAGTACAAAAAGCAGAAATCTAATTCATTGTTCCGTGTGACCATAATGGTGTTTCCCAAAAGGTTCAAGTATGAATGTGACACATCAAATTTTCCACACGAACTGATTGTTATATTGTTTTATTGCCTAGTTGGATGACAAGTGGAAATGCAATTTAAATATTTGGTTGTCATGGAAAGGAATGTGATGTCATAAAAAGTAACAAAGACTGGTCATAGTGCAGTAAATACGACATAAGGAAAATCGAGCCTTGGAAAGAAATCGATGGAAGAGATAGTGCAAAACCAAAAGCAGATGGGATTTGGTATTACGCAGTTGACACAACAAGAAGATAGCATGATGGATTGCACAAGGATTGATGAAGTATTGATAGAAGTAATAAAATATCAAAATAAGAAGGAAGATAGAAACTGTATAGGGGGAGCATATCTGAGATGGCTATGACAACATTGTACATATTTCAATATATCAGCGCAAAAACTTCAGTAAAAAAATGAAGCATGAAGACATGAAGAGTTATCCCAGTAAGCATATGAATGAAGGCCAACGCAAAATAGAATAAAGGAAAACCAAGAATTGCAAAGTGATGGAACCTCTTTTCCATTGATGTCAAAAGGGGAGAAAGAACATGAAGCTGATCATGAAGCATGCCGCGACATTATGAGAATGATCATAAAGCATGTGATCCACGCTGAAGTAACACGGAGAATAAAAAGCATTGACATCATAATGAGCAAATTTCAAAGGCTCAAACTAGAAAAGAACACAAGGGAAGTACTGCTACATGCACAAATGAAGCATACAAACTTCAAGAGATGATTCTGCACAACTTCATAAGGTGTTGACATCAATTACAAAAGGGAATATTGTTGAACTTTGGTTTAGCTTCATAAGGTGTTAACATCAATGCCAAAGGAGGATACTGTTGAACTTTGGTTGTCATTGATGTCAACTGATGTCAAAGAGGATTTAGTATTCCTATGCTAGTTTGAAGAAATATATGAAATCCACTTTGAGGAAGTATATTTATGTTCCAGTTTAAAGAAGTATATGAAAGATGCTTTGAAGAAATATATGGATGCCAGTATAAAGAAGTATATCCAGAAGCACATTCAGTCTAAAGAAATGTGGTACAGGTGCAGGTCTCAAGTCCACCTATTTATACTCCTTCAAGGTAAAATCCAAATATTTGGTTCGACAAAAGTTCTGGAGTGCGCAAGCAAGCCAAAGAGTTGATTGGACAAGGTTTGGGAGTGCGCAAGAAACTTGGAATAAGAAGTGGTCAAAAATTTATGCAAATACTGGAAGCGCGCGAGACTCACCAATCAGAATAATCTTTCAGTTGTTGAAGCGCGCACAAGTACCAAAAGGGGTGTAGTGGTTGAAGATGTCTAGTGTGCAAGTCCCACAAGCAATGATACATCAAGGGCGCTAGACGACGCCGCAAGTGTGAAAGTCCCACTAGCCAAAGAACCACGTATGTGCAAGAGCCACAAGAGATGACACCTCAGCTGTGCAGAACATGAAAAGTGTTGGAAGCATGAACCGTGAAGCAAAAAATAAGGAAAGATACAACCAACTTGTGGACATATAGTCAATGCACGACAAGTATAAATAAGAAGCAAGTTGGATATTTGAAAAAATATTGAAGTATGCTTTGAAGTGGAAAGATGGAAAATACATATTTATCAAGATTCTAATACTCAAGGCATCAAGTGCTCGTGGAACCAGAACAACATGATCTAGCAGAGAGCCAAGTGTGCACATGTAGAGGAATGGATAGTTGAAGGTGCGTAGAATGATGTTGTGAATATGTGACAGTTGCGCGATGAAAGAAATGCATAATTACAGACTGGTGCGCAAGTGCATGAATATTGAATGACAGTATCATAGATAAAGCGCAGATAGTCATGGATGATTTAAGACAGAAGCGTAGAGATATATTTGAAGTATATCTTGTGATACGTGAAGTGAAGAATTTTATTTGATGCGCTAAGATAGATTTGTAGCACAGTGAGAGATGTGCATTATGATAAAGATGATCTGAGACAAGTGCATTAAACATAAAGGAAGAATCATATGATGCACAGAAGGTCACATATTATCTAAATACAGTTGCACCAAGACAGAACGAAAACATCTTAGAAGGTGCGCAGTTCCATTTGATACTAATGTGCGAAGTTAGAACAAAAAGATATCAATTGATGCACAGTATCAGTTGAAGTGCAATAGCACAGGAACATAACGGAATATAGAACCTGAGTGTAGACTATAGAAGATGATGAAGCAACACTCAGTTTGTGGAGTGCAAAGTCAATTGTAATGTTGTGAAGTGTTCAAGTGGAGTTTGTGATACAGAACAACAATTTCAATATCTCAAGGTTGCAGAAGTTGCACACAACATAAAGAACAACAAATTATCAGAATTGTACGTGGATCAGAATTTCAACAGAGCATTATCTTTTTCTTATATAACAAGGCGGTAGGACAGGGAAAGGAGGAGGGGGTCATAGCCTCCTTCTAGTTGGTCTTTGTAAATCATGGATTTGGTGCTTCCTTCAGGTCGGTGCTTGTAAAACTAGAGGGTTGGTGCCTCCTTCCAGTTGGTGCTGGAGAACTCAGGGAGTTGGTACTTCCTTCAGTTCGGTGCCTATAAAACCAAGGGGTTGGTGCCTCCTTCTAGTTGGTGCTAGAGAACTTAGGAATTTGGTGCTTCATTGAATGCAATCTTTATATTATAAAAGATCATCAGGCGGTTTTCTCTCGTTTGGGTTTCCACGTAAAATTATGTGTGTTCTTTGTTTTTGCACATATGTGGATGAATGATTTGTTTATGGTGGATGCATAATTAAAGTTCAAGATTAATAATTTAAGAAGTTAAAAACTGTTCATAACTACGCTAATACTGATTCATCCCCACTCTCAATATTAAATAGATTCCAACACCAATATGAATTTTTCTTCTTCATCAAGCTCCAAAAAGATAGTTTGAATTGGGATCTTGTCTCCTATTACCCTCTTTAAGCAAGAAACATGGAAAATTGGGTGTACCCTTAAACATGAAGGGAGATCCAATTTGTAATCCATACTACCAATCCTCTACAACACTTTATAAGGACCATAGTACTTGGGTGCTAATTTATTGTCTTTATTTAGTTTCTTGAGGGACATCTATTTGTAAGGTTGTAGCCTTAGAAATACCCAATCCCCTTCTTCAAAAATCCTTTCACTGCGATGTTGATATGCTTGTTGTTTCACCCTATTTTCTGACATAGCCAAGTTGTCCTTTAGTAACTGGAGAACATCATGTTGGTGCTCTAGGTGATCTTCCATGGCGTGAAATTTAGATTTTCCTTTTAATGGAGATGTGATAGATGGAGTATGGTATCCATAAAGTGTTGTGAATGGAGACATTTTTATGATGTATGGAAGGAATCATTGTACCACCATTCTACCAAAGATAACCATTTCACCCACTGTGTTTGTTTATCAGATACAAAGCAGCTAAGATAGCCTTCCAAACATTTGTTCACTATCTCAGTTTTCCCATCGGATTGAGGAAGATAAGAAAAACTGTGAGCCAACTGGGTACCCAAACAAGAAAATAATTCATTCCAAAATTTGCCAATGAAAATTGGATCTCTATCACTTATAATAATCTTCGGTTTTCATGTAAATTATGAATTGTTTCCATGAAGGCTGCAACAATTGTACTTACATTAAAAGGGTGAGAGAGTGCACAAAAGTGTGCATACTTTGCGAATATATAAACCACCACCATAATAACATTGTTTCCTTCTGAATTGGGTAGACCTATGATAAAATCCATTGAGACTTCCTCTCAGTGCTGACAAGGTATTTGTAATGGTTGTAAAATACCTAGGGTCTTAACTGTTTCAACCTTATTTTGTTGGCAAATGAAACATTCTACCATGAAACTTTGAACATCAAATTTAAGACCTTCCCAAAAAAATTCCTTCTTGACCCTATGGTATGTTTTTAGGAATATTGAGTACCCACATACATGAGAGGTGTGCAATTCCAAAATGATGTTTTGTTTGAGTTTGGAGTTCTTACATATATATAAACGATCCTTATACCATAGTGAATCAATTTTCACACAAAAGTATATGATACACTGGGATACTTTTGTAGCTTTTGAAAGAGTGTCCAAACAGATAGGTCATTCTTCCCTTGCTACTACTACCCAATCGAGTTGTATAATCAAAATCGCACAAATTAATGCCTTAACATCCTCATTTTTTCTAGAGAGTGCATCTACCACCACATTTTGGTTCCCCTTTTATATTTGATTTCAAATTCATATCCCAACATCTTGGTTACCCATTTTTGTTTCTCTTCTAAATAAAGTCTATGTTCCAAGAAGTATTTAAGACTATCATGATCTGTTTTGACCTTGAAGTGCCTACATATTAGGTAAGGACACCATTGCTTAAGTGCATGTAGTATTTCCATCATTTCCTTCTCATAAATGGGTTTCTGTAAGTTCTTTCCCTTGATTGGTCGACTTTTGAAAGCAAGGGGTCATCCTTCTTGCATTAGAAAAGCACCGATTCCATTTCTAGAGGCATCACATTCCATAATGAAGGTTTTTGTGAAGTATGGTGTTTCCAAAACAAGATATTTTCGTATAGCCTCTTTAATTTGTTCAAATGCTTGAGTTTCCTTTGGAGTCCACCGAAATGATTCCTTTTTCAATAATACTATTAGAGGTGTTTCTATTCTTCCATAGTTCCAAACAAACTTGCGGTAGTACCTTGTCAAACCTAAGAATCCTCTAATATTCTTTAAGGTTTTGGGAATCGTCTAGTCCATCATGGATTTAATTTTGTAAGGGTCTACCTTGATACCTTCATGAGATACGATATGATCCATATACTCTACCTCCTTTACCCAAAAGAAACATTTGGAATGTTTTGAATATAGTTGTTTCTCCTTTAGTAGTTGTAGGACCATGTCAACATGTAGAACATGTTATTCCCAAGACTTGCTATAGATTAATATATCAACAAAAAATACTAAAACACAAATTTTCTAAGGAAGGGATTGAAAATGGAAGTCATCAAACCTTGAAATGTGAAAGGTGCATTTGTAAGGCCAAAAGGCATGACCAGAAATTCATAATGACCTTCATGAGTTTTGAATGTTTTTTTGGGATGTCTTCTTCCTTCATTTTGATTTGATGATATCTTGAACGAAGATCCAACTTTTTGAAGTAAATTTATCCAGGTATATCATCTAACAATTCATCAATGAGAGGAATTGGAAACTTCTCTTTAATGGTGATCTTGTTGATATCTCTATAATTTGGACACATACGCCATGATCCCTGCTTCTTGTGTACCATTATCACTTGTGCAGAGTAAGAACTTTGTCTAGGCCTAATTATACTAGGCCTAATGGTGATCTTGTTGATATCTCTATAATTTGGACACATACGCGATGATCCCTGCTTCTTGTGTACCATTATCACTTGTGCAGAGTAAGAACTTTGTCTAGGCCTAATTATACCATACTCTAACATTTCATCAACCATACTCTCAATTTCACTCTTCTATCCATAGGGGTATCTATAAGGTTTGATGTTAGGAGGAACACTTCCTGGAATTAAGTGAATAGCATGGTAAAAATCTCAAGTAGGTGGAAGACCTTTTGGAATATCTTCAAATGCCTTGGATTTCTTATCAATTACCCTTTGGAGATCCAAGGGAATAGGATACTTAGATGTTTGAACATCTAATGAGCATAATTGTGCAATTACACCTTGATGTTCCCTTTTCAACAATTTTTTCATACCATTAGAGCTTATCACCTTGCTTGGATTCCCAGTGATACCCCTTAATTAAAATTATTTTCTTTCCCAAGAACATTGCATGAATAGTTCTTGAAAATTAAAATCGATTGTTCCCAATGATTGTAACCATTGAACCCCTAAGACAACATCAACACCACCCACTGGGATAGAAATCATATTACTATTCAATACATATTCCCCCATAGAAATATTTATATTATGGCATTTCCTTGAGAAATTGATAGTTCCTCCATCTACAATCATTACTTGAAACTCTAGTGCTGGATATACAAAGCAATTGAGAACTTTGGCTAATTTAAAATGAATGAAATTATTAGTACTGCTAGAATCAATCAACATTGTTACCTTTTTATTTTTGATCTATCCTTCTATCTTGAGAGTTTCAAGAGTGATAATTCCATCCAATGCATGACAATATATGGTGGGAGTAATGTCTTCTATTTCTTCAGCCGGAGATGGTTCATGTTATTTTGCTTCTTCCTTTTCACAATATATGTAGAATAATTTATTCTCTCCACACTTATGTCCCTTACTATACTTGTTGTCACAATTAAAGCATAGGCCTTTTTCTCTTATTTCATCTAGTTGTTGTGGTGTCAACCTTTGAGTTGTGTTAGAAGAAGGAACATTATTCTCTCTATATGTGTTAGAGGTGGTTCTTCTAGTAGCCATTGCCATATTTTTACTCTCCACCTTCCTTGCCAAGATGAAATCCCTCTCTAAGGATGTTGGTTCAAAGAAGCATACCTCATGTTGGATGTTATCCTTCAAGGTTCCAATAAAGAGATCCAATGATTTATCATCTAATATTCCCTCCACTCTGAGACTCAAATTTTGAAATTGTTGAATGTACTCACTTATTGGACCCTTTTGATTTAGATTTATCAATTGGGTAAAGAAGTAATTTATATTAGAATCATCCTGATATGATACCAATTCTTCTGTAAAAATGGACCAAGAGATAATATGAAATTGGTACCACACAAACTGCTCAAGTTCTAAATATAAATATGAAATAGGTACCTTTTGGATATTTGGCACCTGATGTATATCACAAAATTGCTCCATCTGGAATATCCATGTTATGGGGTCCTTTCCATCAAACTTCCTCATGTTAATCTTTGGGAGTTCGATACCCCTTGAGGACCATCTATGGTTACTTCCATTACTAGAATCAATTATTCTTAGGATATTCTTATCCATGGAAGGTTTCTCAGCATGGAAACTAACTTTATCTTCTTGAGTACCTTGGAACAAATCATCACCTATAGGGAGATTTTCCCTTGAATTTTGTATGAGATTAGAAATATTTTTCATATTTTCCTCCATCATATTCTCCATATGTTCCATCCTTTCCTCTAAATTAAGTAAACCAATTTTTTTCCTAGACTCTTTAATCATATGGTATTTATTATTTTTTATTCAATATGTCTCACTCAATTTGGATCTTGCATGCTTCAAATATAACCACTTTTTCCAAAACACTTGTTTTAGACTAGTTTATGGACTAGTCAAAAACCCTAACTTGAAAATGCTATAACTCTGAATATGTAATGAATCAGGATTTGAAAATTAGACCACATATAGCTCACTCTGTCCTCTGTGTCTCCTACAAGTTTCATTATTTGAAACTTTGTAGAAAAAAAAGTTATAGTGAAAATGCTAAGATGGCTCATTTTGGAAGCACCCAAGCTTTAGTACCAAATGTTATGCAACTGAGTCCCAGAGAGAGCATAAGAGAGCATAAATAGAATGGAAAGAGTAATCCATTCCTTAATAATGAAGAAAATAGATGAATACAAAGCCTCTTTGAGGGGAAAACCTCTTTATACAATGTACTAAGTATACAAGACAAGGCAAGACGATTCAAATGAAAAGGTCTCCTTCCTATATATAGGAGACAAAGAAGTACAATTACAACTAATGAACCCAAAATGACATAACTAATATAATAACACTAATGAAAATTACCACTAATAGGCCCAATCCAACATCAATAATATGTAATGAGCCACAATATAAGGGAGAAATGTGCTAACATTTAGGGCTTAACAAATAAAATGCATAAACATATATCACAATTGATCATTAACAAATGACCCTTCATGCTCTTTAAATAGAGATCATGGATCAATTGGGTGTTAAGCCATAGTGTTTTTGATATTGAGGAGGTGTTGCAGTTCTATTAGATCACTCATGTGTAGGACATGATTGTGACCATTAGACGAGTGAAATACAAAATCACACTAATGAAACGCACTAAAACTACACTTTAAACTAATATTACATTAGACCAAGTTGACCTTAACTAAATCTTAATGTTTAAAAATCCTAACATCCCACCTTAAGAACAACTTGGGATAGGATTGAAGGATTTACAAAGTCATGAAAGGATAAGGAAGGAAGCAATAAATCATATCCCCCCTTATTGACAAATTCATGAATACCTAACATAAATCAAAGTTTTATGAACTTCACAATTGTGCAGGACTTTGAGAAAATTTCAGCAACTTTCTCATTTGTTCAACAATAGAATACTTCAAAGACATGATCTGGAATAAGGTTCCTGATTAAGTGCATGCATAGTTGAATATGTTTGCTACATTGATGTTGAATTGGATCTTTGGAAAGATGAATGGTACTCTTATTGTTGCACCAGAGTGTGGTTGGATATTGTTGTGAGAATACAAACTCTAAAAGGATTTGATGAAGCCACAATGACTTCTTGACTTGTAAGAACTTCTACTTAATACTCAACTTTGGTTGAAGAAAGAACAAGGGTATTTTGCTTCTTATATTTCCAAGTGATAGGATCAAAAGTAAGGTTGAAAACATTTAATGTAGTAGAATTTTGATCATTGAGGTCACTAGCCTAATTAGAATCTATAAAACCAACTCATTGGGGAGTATCCCCTAAATTCTACCATGTGTCAAATTGAACTATACCTTGGATACATGAAAGTATCCATTTTGCACCTTTCTAATGGATTTCATGGGTCTCTTGCATGTATCAAGCAACAGGGATAACTACAAAGGATATGTCAAGGTGAGTATGGGTTAAATACAAAAGGATGCCAACTAACTAACAATACAAAGAAGCATCCACTTTGAGTGATGTGCAGGAGGTAGAATTAAATCTAGACTAAAAGGGATATGGTCTTAGTTTACAACTTGAGTGGTCCTAATGGTTAAGAACATGTGTTTCCTCCTAAGAGTTCATAGGTTCAAATCCAAAGGGGGGTAGGGTATGTACAAGTTTGTAGACATTAGCAGTTAAATCATTGCGTAAAGGGTGTCCCTTGTACCACAAACAAGGAGGTCTCATACACCAAATTGGTGTCTGGATTGGCTATGAACTTAAAAATATATGATTATTATTATTATTATTGTTATTATGATTAGGCGAATCTTACTAATTCATAAATTTCTAACCATAAAATGTTGGGTGATATTTTTATGAAAAAAATCAAATTTCTAAAGCTTTTATAGAGTTTCTAGACAATTTTGGCAATTTTTAGAGTAAATTTTTTTTATCCCATGGAATTTGGTCGAATCAATTTAGAAAAAAATGTCAAAATCGGCCCATTGGCTAAATTTTGCCCCTAAAGTTTTCCTTGGTTAAAATTGACATATAGGTAATAGTCCACATATAGGAGTTTGGTTTTGATTGTCCACATATACATGGAGGGTCCAAGAGTAGGCGAAGTATCCAAGGTGGGCATAGTCCCCATGGTAATATCCACGTGGAGTGTCATCCAACAAATAAAAGTTAAAAATTTATTACCATTCTATTTCCCACCCGTGAAGGTTCCACATAGGGAAGTAAGGGAATATAATTATATATATTAAATAGTGAATTAACACATGTATCAATTGTATCAATTATAAAGGTTTCATATTTTATATAATTTGAGTGGGTTTAATGATTAAGAATATGTATTTTCTTTTAAGAGGTTGTAAGTTTAAATTTGGAGAGGTTAGGGTACATACACCTCCATAGAATTTAGTAGTGAAATTGATATGGGTGTGATCTCTTTCCCACAAACAAAGGGGTCTTCCACACCAATATGTTGTCTAGTTAGGTCAAGACCTTAAAAATAAATTATTATTATTATTATTATTATTAGAAGAAGAAGAAGAAGAAGAATGTAGATTATCACAAGCAACAATGAAGACTCCTGCACATAGAGCCATTCCAAAAACAAATCTCGGAAAAAAAATTAACATTTTTCTCAACAACATAAATAAACTCGAAAAGATTAGTTAGTGGTTAGCGAAGGTGGAGTGAGATGAGCTCAAACTCACTGGCTTTATTTATGAGTTGTTGTTGCATAAATTGCAAAATGAAGAGAATACTAGGATCAATGGGGAATGATCACTTATTATACAAAGAAAAAAAACCAAGAACTATGATGTAAAAAAATGTAAAAAAAAAAGCTTTATTATTTTTTTTATACCTTTAAATTGAATCACCATAGAGAAATTGTGATATCTTGGGCAAATGAAAGGCACTTCACAGAGAATGAAAGGTGTTTCTAGCTTCAAAATAATTCTTAGGATGTAATGGAATGATTCTATCATCCCATAAATGCTCAAAAGCAACATTAATCATAATTTTTTCATTGCATGTAATGGAACTAGATCCAAATCTAGATCAACACCTAGAACAAATAATCAAGAAAGCTCTAATACCATGTCAGAAAACTAGGATAGGTTCACATAGGTCAAACATGTTGAGAATAGCGTTCATACACATAGATCAAAGATCAATACATCGATGTATACGTGGTTAAAACCCTAAAAGAGGAAAATAATTCATGGTCCCAACCAACATGGTCACTTGAGGCAATATATTAATGCAAGAAAGAATAAAATATATGAATATCTCTCACAATTGATCATTGACAAATGACCATCCATGCTCTTTAAATAGAGACCATGAACCAATCGAGTGCTAAGCCATGGATCATGTGGCATTAATATTGAAGAAGTGTTGGAATCATTGGATCACCCATGTGTAGGACACACTTATGATTATTAGATTAATAAATTACAAAAACACACTAATGCAATATATTAAAAATAAACCTTAATAATATTACATTAAACTAAGTTAACCTTAACTAACTCCTAATATCTAGATATCCCCCTTTATATATAACTTCAAACTCTACTATAGTAATTTTGAACTCTATATTGTTGTTTATATGCTAAAATTTGCTCATGAGATGAGTTTGTAAAACAATACCTTAAATCTTGTAATGCATAATATGGTGTCATTTCATGTAGTAGGTTTTTGTGTTACATCAATATCATACCTAACTAGCATGGAGCATCTCAAAGGCAAAAGGTAGATGACATTATGCATCTTGATCGTTGACCTTATTTTAACTTTAACGGTCTTTTTCATTACCAACCATACAAATACTCAAATCATATCATGTTGATCGAGGGATAATATCCATTACTATAAAAATAATGATAAAAACTTATCCCAATGGTGCTATTGGTCTTTTGACATTTACATACTTAGTACACTTTCCATATGTCTCAGGGTTAAATAGGGTATCGAAGTTAAAATCTATACCCAAGGTTATTTGGAAGGTAGTTGTAAATTGTAAGGCGAATAACAAATTTGTGAGTAAAATAATTTTTTTAAAGTCTTTTGGATGAAAGAGAATTGAATGATTCTAATTAATTCACTATAAACCTTCTAAACCTTAAACCAGATAACAACCCACAAACTACAAACTACATCATAAGTTAATAACTCAACTTATAATCAAAATATCTTAAAAAAACCTCTAAGTACATTTCTATCCTGAAACACACCTACTTTTTTAATCAAATCAGAATAAAACGCATATCTTTCACAAAAATTAAAATGGATTACAAAGAAATTTATTCCCTACTTACTACCACCCAAACTACTACCCTTGACCTAATATTCCACAACTCTTTATGCAACAGCATAACTTTGTCGACAATTTTAAGCAAGGCGTGATTTTTTTAATAAATGTGAATTTCTTATTATTTCCCTTGGGGCGATCATTCACTTTTGATGCTGTTTGCCGCACATTTCAACTTTCACTTTTGAAGCTATTCGCTTCGCCGCATATTTCGACTTTTTATGCTATTTACCGCATATTTCGACTTGTTGATGCTATTCGCCGCATATTTCAACTTTCATTATTATTATATTGATAAATGATTCGCCGCATATTTCAACTTTCATTATTATTATATTGATAAATGATTCGCCGCATATTTGACTTTTATTATTATATTTCGCCGCAGATTTGACTTTTATTATTATATTTCCATAAATTAATATCCACCTGTATCAATAGAAAAATTGGCTCCAACAGCAATTTAGTATATCCTTTCCCTTCTGTCATTATGATGGGACAACACATTTTCTCTTTATATAATGTTCCGTTATCATACCACACTACAAAATATGGATAATATTAATTATATTATTATTTCTAGTTTTAAAGAGAAAATGTGGTGCAAAAAGAATTAGGAGTAAAAAGAAAATTTTGATATTATAAAGAGATCATTAACCTTAATCTTGAAGATCAAAATTATTTTTCTATCTTAACAAGCTCAAAGAAAAAAATTAATATAGCCAAGATTAAAACGAACTCTCATAAGCTCCATAGTGAAACTAGGCATTGGACAACCCCTAAAACGCCTTGGGTTGAAAGGATTTGTCATCTATGCAAGTCTATGAGCGTGGAAGATGAAAACCACTTTCTCTTAGAATGCCCGACTTTCATCCACATTAGATATCAGTTCCAAAATCTTTGCTCTAACACTCACCTTTCTAACCTTTTAGATCCCCAAAACTATAGCGAGCTAGGGACACTCCTCCTTAAGCTTTTTGAGCATATAAATAGTAGTTTAAAGCAAATCAAATAATGTCTATCTTCTTAAGATCCGACAGACCAAGATTGATCTCAGTGGACGTTAAAGACCATCACCATCATCAATAAATTATTTCAACCATATTTATCAACTATTATAATCAATAGAATTTTTTTTAAATTTTCATACACAATGGAAGTAAATTAATTATTCAAGCACCCCAAATACCGTTTGTTTGGTTACAAAGTCTAAAATGAAACTTTTAGCATATATAAAAAAATTTAAATGTTATAGGTAATATATCAACTTCACATCTAATTCACAACAACATGAGATTGAGATTTGAGTAAAGAAGCAGAGGAATTGTGGAGGAGGATTTCTTGGAGCGAAAACCCTAGCATACGAAAACCCTGTACTTAGCTTTTGGTTTTTTGCAGGTTAACTGATGGACGGTTCGGTGGCATCGCAGGGATTTGGCTTAAGGGCCACTCGGGTGCAAATGGCGGTCTGAATCTGCGGGCTTAACTGTGGCTGCGGCGGTTCGATTCAGGCTCCCTTCTGGGGCTATGGCACCTCGTAGCCTACTTTATGAAAATCCCCAGCGACTGTGCAGTTGGAACTCTACTCAAATTTGGCTTCCTCTTTGCCATCGCATAACTGGTGATCTGCGGCCGGTCTTCTTAATCGTGGTCATGGCAGTGTTGGCGAGCGAGAGCAACGGCGGGTGTTGGGTTTTTGCTACACGTCGAGCTTCGCTCCTGAGGGTTCCATCGCCTTCTGGATGTGCCTGGCCACGTTTAGGGTATGACTCAGTGCGATCTCGAGGTACAAGCTGCGCCTTCGTGCTTCTTTGCTGCCGATCGCACTCCAGGAACACGCCTTGAACCAGACTGGACGCTACGCCTGTACACTCTCGGCAGTATGGAATGGAGACGCAGATTCAAGAACCTGCAGAGGTTTCTTTATTTTCTGCTCTCCATCCTTTTCAGGCGCCACGGGCTCCTCTTCGCTCCGGTCAATGAGTTGGAGGGAGTGGTGAGGGGCGAGGGTTCTTGGAGCGATATTTGTATTGTTGTTTCTGTAGGATGAAGGACGGCGTGCGATGGAGGCATCGCTGGTCCTGGTGCGTAGGGTGTCTGGCCGTTTTTCTTCATCAATAGTTGCTGGCTGACGCCAGTTTGGGAGATCCAGAGTTTGCTGCTTGTCCACAGACTTGGATCTGCTGTTTCTACTGCTGAGGGTTTCGGTTTGAAGACGTCTTTTGGGTTTCTCTTTACTGTTCAAGATTCATCTTCTTGTGGCGAAGTTTTATTGGGTTTATCTTTTTTTTGGTTCAGCTCTTTATAAGCTGTTGTATCTGCTTATATGGGACATAAATATGTGAAAATGTAGGGATCCTTGTGATTCTTCTACATCTGCAGAATGTAATTTTAATCAACTTTTTGAAATAAAATTATGGACTTTTTCCCAGGAAAACCAAGGAAAAAAAAAAATATCAACTTCGCATTTCCTAATTTTATCATGCTAAAGATGTATATCACTTTCATATATTATAATGATGTGCCCCTACACATATACATTTTTTTCAGTAAAAAAAAGCAGTAACTTGTTGTTTTCATTAGAAAATCAAAGTTACAAAATAGTTCTCAAAAGTAATCAGATGATTCTAATGATTAAAAGTCTAAAATCTATGATCACCATCCCTCAACATATTACATTAATACATAGGTCTAAAACCATATCATTGTATGACATCAAAAACTGCTAGCAAGAACTCAAAATAAACCCAGGATAATATATTTCAACCACCCAAAAAAAACAATATCAAAATCATAATGCAAAAACTAAATGGCAAGAAGGCTGTCATTATCCACTAAGATGTCATCAACCCATTCCTTGAATGTAATAGATCCATCTAATGGACCAATGGCTTCTTTTGACAAGTGGTCCACTTCAGACTTGATTTCTCGGAAAATATGACAAAAAGAGATCTCCACAAAGGACCTAATGAGTTGTGATGTTTGATTCAGCCAAGGAAGCAAATGTATAACATGAATATCATGTTTTCTGGTAGCCCAGTCAATTAAAACTTTGGAGTCACCAAAAATATTGATGCATAAAATCCCTCTTTTTTAAGCGAACCAAAGTAAACCCCAAAGTGCTAAGAGCTCTGCTTTCATATTTGTGCCCTTTCCAACCCCCATTTTCATGAGTATTTTATGATCTGTTTTGATCCATAAGACCATTCCAACACCACATATTCATTTTTTAGCCGCTCCATCAAAATAACCAAATGAAACATTATTGATCATTTAAGGACATATTACATACCTCTTAGGTGGACATTTATCTGAAGAAGGATAGTTATTCAGAAAAGCTAAGATTTTCCTACATGTGAAGAAAATAGATGGGTCAATAGACTCAATTTTTTTTTTTTTTTCTTTTTTTTTTTGTGTTGTTCCATATCACCCAAATAGCAAAAGTAGTCAACATCTTAAATTTCACTTTTTTCTGGAACTATCTAAGAAGACATTCATTAAAATTCATCCCAAACCAATCTTTTGAAAACCCCAACATAAATTGAAGTTCATCCCAAACCTTTTTGAAGAATCGGAAATATATGAATAAATGTGTAATGTCCTCATCATCAACCATACACATAATACAGACATTTGGGCCATTAAATTCCCTCTTCAGCATATTTGGCCAAGTAAGAATTTTGTTTTCAAAGCACAACCAAATGAAGCATTTGATCCTCATAGGAATTTTCTATCTCCAAATCTTCCATGATGCCACCAGTGAAAAGCTGGAAGAGATTGGTTTTTTAGAATTAAATCATAAACCTTTTTAACTGTAAGACAACCATTAGCATCCGGGTGGTCCCAAACAAGAATATCATGGTCCCTTGAAAGAGTAATACCTGAAATATTTAGGTTTCTAATAAACATATTCCATTCAGCAGCATCGCAATCCACAAGACCCAATTCCTCGGTCGAAAATCAATGCAAATTCCAGTTATTGTCCCCTTTAAGAAAAGCTTGCGAAAGAACCAAGATATTCTTGTCATTTATCTGCTTCAACACCTGCTGAGAAAGTATAAAATTATCACCAACACTCGCAGTGGGATTGATTCCCACATGCACCATATCTCCACTGCCAATTTTCCATCTCAAGTAATTACTAATATAAGGAAAAGTTGTAATGATACTTCTCTAGATTACTGAGGCATTCTTGTAGTGAACAATCAGATTCCTAATCCAAAGGAGAGTAGTAAATGTTTTTAAATACTTGTTCCTAATGACAGAACTCCAAATACCATAATTAGCAAGAGCATGCCATAATATTTTAGTCCTGAGTGCTTGACTAAAAATATCAAGATTTAATAAAACCATCCACCAAGACTTTTAGGCCAAGATAAATATTCCCAGCTGCATAAATGAAACTTTCGAAATTGATGATTACTAGCCCAAATAAAGTGGAATATTTTCCTACGAATTGCATTGAGGAGGTTGATTGGAGGCTTCATAATATCGATCCAATAAGTCGAGATGCTCAACAGAACCGACTATGCCAAAACAAGTCTCCCACCCAACGAGAGCCAACGATAAGCCCAATTATTTATCCCGCGATCAATTTTCTGTAGTAACCAACCCCAATCTTCATATCTATAATTAATGGACTTAAGGTAGTAACCAAGGTACTTAATACCTTGATCCAGCCTCTCCATTTTGAAGGGAATAAAGGTCCCAATTGTTTCAAGACAATTATCGTCCGAGCATTTGTATAAAAAATTAGACTTTTGCAAACCAATTGCAATCCTCGATGCTTTATAGGAAACATCAAAAATCTCCATAAATACTTTCCATTCAAAAACAGAATCTTCACCAAAAATCAAAACATCATTGATGAAGAGCAAGTGTGTTAAGGAGAAGGACCTGGAGATTTGTATACCTTTGATTTTGCTAGAATTCTTCACTTATCTGATTAGTCTTCTTAGACCTTCTATGGTAAGAATGAAAAGAAAAGGCGATAATGGACAACCTCGACGAATCCCTAAGCTACCAACAAAGAACTTATTCGGAGTACCATTAATCAGAATAGAAAAGGAAGGAGAATATACACTTGCCATAATCCAGTTTGAGACTTCAACATGAATACCAATCTGAATAAGGATCAGGCGTAGATAGGACCAAGCAATACTATCATAAGGATTTATAAGGTCCATCTTCAAGATTAACGCATGTATATTTCTTGATTTGATTGAGTGCATCCCCTCTTGAGCAACCCCCACTGCATCAAGGATTTGAGGATTGAACAAAAACCCAAACTGCTCCATAGAGATGTGCTTATCCAAAATCGTCTTGATTCTATTAGAGATAATTTTGGTGATGACTTTATAAAGAAGATTGCATAAAGAGATAGGGAGAAAGGCATTGAAATCCACCAGTTTGTCTTTCTTAGGAATAAGTGTGATGTAAGTAGAATTGAGCTTCTTAGGGATGTAATCCTTCTGCTTGGCTTCTTCAACCGCCGAAAGGATATCTTTCTTAAACAAATAAAAAAAAGTAAGAAGAACTCCATGGTCCAACCGTTTGGACCGGGACTCTTCTCCTTAACAAAACTTTGCAAGACTTCTTTGATTTCTTCCATTGAAATCTCTTTGCCAATCTTAATACCTTCCTCTTCAGATTTTTTTTTTTGGAAATAACTTAATAATCTTTAAGTGTTCCATCAAATTTTGTGACTGTTCCTGTTTATAAATATTATTGAAATAAGAAACAACCAAGTTCATGATAGAGATCTAATCCTTTATAATAGAACCATCCTCACTGTGAATCTCCCAAATATAATTAATATTCCTTCAGTGTGAAGCATATCGATGGAAAAACTTAGTGTTTTGATCACCACGAGCGACCCAAATTGCGCGACTTTTCAGTCACCAAATTTTATCCTGCTGACTCAAAATAACTCCTTTCTGTTTCTCCAGATTGATTAAATCCAACTTCCTCTTTGTAGCAAATGGGTCACCCCCATAGAATTTTCAATGTCAAAGATCTACTCTTCAATTTTGCATAAATCCTCATTAAGAGATTGCTTTTTGGCCTTGTCCCATTTGATGACTTCAAACCTGATCTTGTTGATTTTATTTAATAACTATTGAAAGGGAGAATAATGATCCATATTTTCCATATTAAACCAACGCTCCTTAACAAATTCACAGAAAGATATATCCTCAAGCCATGTACTATTAAACTTGAATGGATAGAAGTGATGGCACATCTTGAAATCAACATGTAGGGAAATTGCCTTATGATATGAAATACCCTTGGGTATGATCCATGATCGATACCTCCCAAACATATTGGCCAAATCTTCATTGATAAGAAAACGGTCTAGCCTTTTGGCTACGCCCGCATTCCCAGTTCTACCGTTTGACCAAGTAGGAAGAATTGCAACTGGAACAATATCAATTAGTCCAGCACCAGCAAAGATGTCTTTGAAATATAATTCCAATGGATCCACAACCTTTTTAGAACCCCAAACCTCCATCTCGGACATGGTCAAATTGAGATCACCACCAATAATAAGATTTGGGTCCTGGAGAATGCCTTCAGAATTGATACAATCCCAAAAAGACATTTTTGTTGTAAGGGTAGTAGATATTGAGAATGTTGAACTTTTGTTTAACACCCCTATAATTTCCCATCAATTTGATACCTGTGGAAGTATTGAAAGTAATAAAATTAGATAACAATGATTTCTAGGCTACCAGTAAACCACCTGAATGCCCATTGGCACCCACCCCACTACAATTCCAACTCGGTATTAATTTGAGAAAAAATTCACAAGAAGTAACCCTTGTGCACATCATTTCTTGAAACATAATGATATCAAGTCTGGTTTGACCTAAAATTCTTCTAATGGTAGTCCTTTTAGGCTGACTGCCAAGCCCCCAAACATTAAGGGATAAAATGATCATTGAGAACCATTTTCATGGGCCACAGCCGCTCTAAGAGGCTAGGTTGGAGAAGCATAGTCTAACATAGCTGAAATAGAGGAGAGATCAAAGATATTAGGGTTCGCCCACTTTTGCTCTATGTTGGACATAATCCCTTTTTCCTTTTTTTGATTTACCCATTTTTTTTCAAACAGTGACATTGGAGTGTCTAATTGAATTTATAGGAATGATATTATCAAAAGTTACACTAGAGTTACCGTAAATCACTAAAGGGTTCAACTAAGAATGGAAAACCACCGAAGAGGGATGAGGTGCATGACAAGTGGTTTCCATAGCCAAACCCTCTGAAACCCTAATAGAAACCACATGGAAAGAATTTTGGGTTTCAAGGCGGCTGTCGGCACGACCAACCTCCAACATTGATGGTGAATCCTTTAGAGGAGAATGAGTAATATTGATACCTAGGTCATTAAGCGGGAATGTCCTAACAACCCCTATCCGAGGCCAAAATGTCTCCAATATTAACTGAACTAGTTAAATCAACTAGAATAATCTCTTTCAAATTAGGAGCCAGATGTTCATAAACATTTACATGGGAGGGAAAAAGGCACCTTTGGGATGTGGAAGAAAGGTCCTTAGGATCCTTTAGGTCAGCTACAACTAATTTCATTGAATTGAGAATTTCATCAACATAAAGGGATTTTAGGAGCAATGGAAGAAACATAATGAATTTACCTAAGAATTCTTTGGTGGAAATGTCATCCAAAAGAAGAGGGAAGGCGATACACTATTCATTTTCCTTTGATTCCACCAATTCTCCACATGTAGAAGTATCCTTTGCCATATCCTTATCGTCTCGAAAGTGAACCTTATCACAGTCCTAACGAAGATGTCTAGTGGATTGGAATTTAAACACCTATATGGTAAACCCCAGTAATCTAATTGTTGGATAAAAATCGCATCCGACCATCTAACTTCAATTTCAGATGGAAGCCCATCAATAGTGTCAATATCGACCAAAACCCTAGGGCACCGACGATCATTAGCCATCAGAGTAACTTCTTCAATAAGAAAGAACTAGCCAGTTGAATTTTCCAATGCCATGAATGCCCGAAGACACCAACAGAAAAGAGGAAAACCTATGAATTTTACCCATAAGTGCCTCATTCTTAATTTTTCCTTCTAGGAGTCGAATGTTGTATGCCATTTGCACAAAACAAGTAACCCCGGACCATAAACCTAATACTTGGAATGGATTAATTATAATGATTGCTACGACATAAAGTGAAATATACCCAATCGTTCACTAACATTATAATCCTAGGAACATAGTGTATCAAGGGTTTCCAAACCTTGGTTATCCATTCAATAATTTCATATTTATTCATTTTGATATACTCAAATTTGACGACAAGAGCTCTAGATGAAAGGTTCTGCACCATATCCATTGTAACGTCCTTTCCAAGGACACAAAGAGCCCTCCCTTTCTTATCCTTCTTAGATTTTCCTTTTCTACGATTCTTAGCCTTATCAACCTGGATCTTATGTATATTACTGGGAATAGACAAGTCTTGTCGCGGATCACTGAAGATTTCTTTTCCAAAAAAACCCTGCAGTGGCGAAGGAGAAACTGGATTTGGGCATGACCTGTCTTTAGATACTGGAGAACAATAAACCACATTACGATTAGGGTTACATGGGCATGATTGTTAGTTTTAGGGATTGTCGCCGCCACCTCACCCTGTCCAGAATACTGCCAAGTAGAACACGTGGTCGCAGACCACCCCATCCTCTTGAGAAATGACAAAACTACACCAACCTAACTGAACAATAAATGAACCAATCCCATCAATGGGACCGGTACTATAATAACAATGAGCTCAGCAACTCTAAACCCAAGACTGAAAACTAGAACCAAGAAAACTAAAAATTAATACTACATAAAAAATTATTGCTTCCCACTTTTTGTCTTGGTTGGTACTAAGCCATCCTTGACAGATAATAGACTGCAAGTCTATAGTATTGCATTTTGGCTCCCCGATCACAGTTTCTAGAGAGGCCAAACCCTAGCAGAGCCTATCATTCTTCAATCTTTGATAAAATAACTCAATGGTAGCTTTTCATTTGAAATAATGGCTCCATTAACCATAACAGTCTCCTAGCTACTTAGTGGATCTTGTTTAATGAAGCTCCATTATATTTATTCACGCATAACTCCCACTTTATTATTATTTTTATCTATTCCAATATTAATGAAAAACTTCAAAGCTTTTGCTTCATATACCATTAAGTAATGAAATGCTTTTGCTTCATTTACCATTAAGTATGAACCATTCAAAACCTGTTAGTTGAAACTTTGAAACAATAGCCAAGGATGAGTTGTTATTACTCTTTGAATTACTCAGAAGACTCGCCCCCACACATATACATATGTAAAGGTGTTTTACTAATGTACACTATTTTCATACATTTATTTAAATGCATTGTTAGAATATCAAGCATAAAGCCAATATTCAGGGAGAACAACAAGGAGGCGGACCAGGCTTCTAAGATTGGCAGGGACTTGGCAATGGGGTTGTGGAAAATAAAGGAACACCGAAATGGGACTGTTTATGAATACTATCATAGACCTTTTATTGACAAACTGGCTATACAAGAACAGTAGCTGGAAACTGTTGTGAAGATACTATAAACTATGGAACTGTTATTACTTTTTGGTTGTGACGATAGGTTGAGGACCTTTTACAATCTTTTTAGACCTTTTTTGGAGAAATCAGGAGGCTCAGGGAGCCACCTGTCATATTTATGTTTTTTTTTCCTTTTAGTTTTGTTTTTTTACTGATTTGGCCATAACTTGGCGATGTTGAACATACTGGACTGATGTACTGAAGTCTTTTTGTACTGTTTTTTGTCCTTCAATGGATAACCGCATGCTTTATGCATATACATAATGCAATTTTTTCACCTTTGCTGAAATAAAATTACGCTTTTTTTCTTGGGAAAAAAAATCAAGCATAAAGCCATAAATAAACATTAAATTATATTTTTATTTAAAGTAGAAATGTATAAGAAAATTCAAGAAATGCTTTTCTAAATTTATGGATAATAATTTTAATAAATTTATTAATGTAAATTATTATAGTTTATTTTAAAAAAAATTAAACATAAAATAATACAAAACTAACCATATACTCAACAACATTAATAACAATTTTATAGATAACATATTTTAAAAAATTAATAACATACTCTACTTTTTTTTATAACAAACTATACTTACATATACCCAAATTTCATAACAAATTACACTAAAAAACGTAACCATATTCATATAACAAATTATACTTACATATACCCAAATTTCATAACAAATTACACTTAAAAAAGTTACCATATTCATATATCCAATTTTTTTTAATGTGTTTGTGCAATTGCTCCTTATAAACCTATACCTAATCAATAAGCTACCATGGTGCATTGATACTTAAAATATAATTCCACACATTCTTATGATAGTAACTCATACCTATGGTTAGATTCTCATCTCAGTAACCCATGGAATTATCAGAATCATAAATATAAAGTGTTGAAACCACATAATTGGGATGGAACAATTTTTTTAGATGTTGAATCTATTTTTTATAAGAAATAGATTTAAACAATGAAAAGTTATAGTTTGATTAAAGATTAAATCATCAAATAAAAAATCAAAATCATCTAATCTTTAATCTTTAAACACTTGCAATTCCAATATAAAAAAAATCAAAATCATATAAAATTAAATCACTAAATTTTTTAAATAAATATAAACCCTTTTATGATTTCCCATCCATAAAATATCACTTCAACGAACTATGGAAAAGACCGTAGGTGAATGTGTAACCTCCCATTTTCCTTAAGATTCCCTTCAAAACCAAACGATGACGATTATTCACCTTCTTCCATAGTGGACTTTATGTGTTGATCATCATATCTTTTGTATTCAACTTTGAACAATGTGGATTTGTTTTTCATAATGGCCATTCTTCACTTTTCAATAGTATTTCAACTTTTATTATTATATTTCGATAAATTAATATCCCATCTTTCAATAGAATATTGTCTCCCCTTTGTGTTCAATTATTGAAAAGGGCTTTTTATATATTATTGATTTGATTTTCCTCCATGTGCGTTGCGTTGATTTGGATGATTTCTCTTTTCTTCATCTCGAATAATTGAAATTTTTCATTGTTTCCCTTCTAATGCTATCCTTATTCAACTGGAACAATGGTAGTTCTTTATTGTCTTCATATATGTGCTATCCTTATTCAACTAGAAGAATGGTAGTTCTTTATTGTTTTCGTATATGTGCTATCCTTATTCAACTGGAACAATTGTAGTTCTTTATTGTTTTCATATATGTAGAGTGAAGTTAAAATATTCAAACACTGAAGTTAAAATAGTCAAACACATAGTATTTGGCATAAAGTTGGAATAGAAAGGCAACTTAATTACCACCAAGGATAATAGTATTTGGGTACACATAGTAATTGGTATAAAGTTTGAATAGAAAGGCAATTTAATTACCACCAAGGATAATAGTATTTGGGTACACATAATATTTGGTATAAAGTTTGAATAGGAAGGCAACTTAATTATCATAAAGGATAATAGTATTTTGGTAAAGTTTGAAAAGATGTGTCGCTAAATTACCATCATGAATAAAAGTAACCAAAGTAACCAGTAATTATTAAGAATTTGATGAATAGTGATTTATAATTTATACTCCATCATTATCAATATAGACAAATATTTTAATCGTTTAAATTAATTTTTAAGATGTGTTTTAATATTATTAATTACAAAATTTGATAACCATTAACTCCAACTTGTTTTGAGTTTTATAAAAGTAATTTTCATTAATACCAATAATATATGGGCTAGTTATATGTTCATTACATGACTGTCAATTGGGTCTAGTTTGAGTGGTTGTAGGATGGAGTGTTATCTTCACTACCAAAATTCTATTATTGTAAGTGACATGTTGAGCTCATAATGAGTATATTGTTGTAATGCATTCATGCCATACTTTTTATCTAACTTTGTGCCTTGAAAATTTTAGGATTTACCTTGGGTACCATCATCAAAATGAAAAAAAGTATCTAGAGATTTCCCAAAATGTTGTAATCGAATGAAAATGAAAATGTATATGCTATTTTCTTTTTATAATAAAAGAAAAAATAAAAATAAAAATGGTAAACATTCTTTTGAATATCTTAGAATATATCTTTATTTTTTCAATGTTATGATGGTCATTCCCACATATAATATCTTTATCTTTTCGGTGCTATGATGGCCATTCCCAGATATAAAGGGTTATTTTGGTCTTGGGAAGATTTTGAGTTCAAATTTCAATAAACATTTGATAAATTTTATATCTTACTGAAATATTGAATAAATCAATTTGATTATATCAATGTTTTGAAAAAAGATGGAGTTTTTTTAAGAATAATTTGTAAAGGTGGAGTTTTTTTAGAGTAAGTTGTAAATATGTCGTATTAAAAATTTGCAAGTTTTTAATAAGACTAAAATTCATTCCAAAATTAACACAATAGAGAACTTATTGGTAAGAGATTTCACAATAGATGTAACTATTTTCCCATTATTGTGGTCTTACTATTATCATAATATAATACTTTTTAATACCTATAATTTTGTAATTGTTTTCTTTTATTCGTGTAAAAAGATGTTTTTTATTCATAAACATAATGAAAATTACATAGTTCAGGTGAATAAAGCATTTTTAGATAAATATTTCTTGTAGTATATTCAACCACCTCTTTAACACTATTGAGGTGATGGGGTAATCCAATTTTCTTATAAATTCTTAATCTTTGATGTATTACCTAAAATTTACATTCACTTACTTTACAATTATTTAACATCGGAAGTAAATCTATAGGAATCATTAATATAAATTACTTATTCTTCATTATGCATGCACACCTATCATGAATTCATACATAATATTACCAGTAAGTCCATGAACAGACATTTTCGTGAACAATAATTAAATAAATTCATGACAACAATATAACCAAGAAATTCAAGCATAATTAACACTTATCTTTATGGTAAATAGTACTCTGATTAACTGCAAGTGAAGGATGTTCCTCCCAGTCGTAGGCACTCTAACACACGTATTCTTTCTATGACAGAGACCACCCCTGACCTGAGGCTATCAATCCACAAGGGGTGATGCACCAAGCTGTTCTATTAATTCTTAGTTCATGCAACCCTTTGGTGCAGAATCCCCCTCCACAATTGTCCCAATAAACTGGCACTCATCCCCCATTAGCCTGCACAACATAAGGAATGGAACCCCCTTCTATGCACCACAGTTCCTTAGGTTTTCCCCATTCCTTTCTAGTTCTCCAACACATGTCGACTAGGGAGTCTCCATGTTAGGACTCTGGGGACCTCAACTACAAGCCAAGTTTATCTCACAAGGGAACTACACCCATCAACACTAATTTCCTATGGTAGTTGGCATGAGTAGGTAACCATTCATCTTTTCCTATGATGTACCATCTAGAACCTAGTTGGAATTATGGAGTGACTAACTCATTGGATGAATGAATAAATGAATAAGCTCATTTCTCACATTATGTATGCATGGTTTATACTTACAATGTATCTTTCCTAGGGTAGGCCACTTTCCCTCTTTTTAATCCCATCTTAAGGTAATTAACTAATGAGTAATTAAATCACCCCCTATAACATGGTTTAGGGTACTTGGGTTAAATTCCTACTAAGGTTGAAAAGTATGGTTAAGGACTTGGGTTAATACAAACTAGGGTCATCTCTCTTTAGCCCTATGTTTTACTCTCCCCACTTATGGAATCATATCCCCCCATATCTTCTTTGTCCTTATTCACTTGCAATTGTTCGAGAATTTTTTATATTATCTGTAATGTACATCATTTACAATATTCATGGTATTTTGGACCATATATGTCTACCATCTAGACACTGCATCATTACATACATAATTACAACATGGGGTAAAAAATGGGGTGTTACATTCCCCTCTCCTTTAATTTATGCACCATCCTTGATGAATATCATCACTATGTACATTTACAAAATTTAGATCAAAATTTTCAAAATAATTGCGAGGATGCCTCCCACATAGCATCCTTGAGCTCCCATCTTGATTATTTAGGGTTAAGTAGGTCCATTGGACCTTTACTTTCCCTATTTCTCTGTACTTAAACAACCTGGCCTTCCTATCTACGACTCACACTGGTTGCACCAGTAGATTCCCTTCTGGTTCCACCTAGATCAAAGCCCAATCAATAATATGGTTAGGATCAAGCACACACTTTTTCAATAATGACAGTTGAAACAACTTATGCTCTTTTATGAAATAAGACAATGCAAACTCATATGCAACATGACCTATCCTAGCCAAGATGTGGCCAAAATATCAAACGATCCACAATATCTGGCTGCTAGATTAGGAAAAATACCTAGCTTTAGGGATATCTTCTTTGGCCTAACTTTCAAATATACATGCTCCTTAACCCTAAACTTTCTGAATATCATTCCCTTATTTGCATAGCTCTTTTTCCTATCCTGTGTTGTTTTCAAATTCACCTTGATCTTAACCATCTGCCCTTCCATTTATTTAAGCAATTTTGGTTCAATTGCTATTATCCTTGCTGAATTGTCCCAACTAATTGGAATTTTGCATTTTTTGTAATATAAATATTCAAATGGACTCATCTTTAGAGAAGCAATCTATCCATTATTATATTCAAGTTCTACCAGATACAAATAACCCTCCCACTTGGATGGCTTGTCCATCACATGCATCCTTAACATATATTCAATGAATTGATTTTCCCTCTCAATTTGTCCATCTATATATGGATGATATGTTGCACTTAAATTTAGATTTGTTCCAAATCCTTTGAATATCCATTTCAAAAAAATTTAAGTAAACTTTGGATCTTTGTTTGATACAATTTCCTTAATTAATGCCATGCAATCTAGCAATTTGATCTTTCATGTAAATATCTAGTATATTGGATTCTTTATGAGTTGAATTGATTATAATAAAGTGAGCAACTTTTTCCAAGTTGTCCACCACTACCATGATAAAATCATGTTGACTTGTTTTCCTAGGAAACTTGGTCATGAAATCAATTGTCACCATGTCCCATTTCCACTTTGGCGTGGGAAATGGGTGTAGCAATCCTAATAGATGTCTATGCTCAACCTTTATCCTCTAACATTCCATGCACCTCGCTATATACTCATCAATGTCTCTCTTCATTCTTGTCCAAAGTATTGACTTCTTATAAATGCAATTATCTTTTGGTATATAGGGTGTCCAACATATGGAATCTTATGCATCTCATTCATTACTAGTTTCCTTAATTCAACAAAATTACATAAACTCTATTTTTATACTTAAGAAGTCCATCATCTTCCAACCTGTAACCTTCATATTTATGCTTTACATTTTCTTGTTATAATCCTTATTTTACCTAAAGGTAATATTAATATGATATGACATGCTCAATAATTATGGTTCTTAAATATGATTTGCACATGCTAATGGTTGTAGCATGTATTGTATGTACTCTCGTATTGAGTGCATTAGAAACCCTATTATATTCTCCCTTAATATGTTTGATATCAAAATCAAACTTACAAATAAATTCCACCCATCTTGTTTGCCTAGAATTCAAAGTCCACTTCTCAAACAAATACTTCAACCCACTGTGATCTATTGTTAACTCAAATTTTCTATCCATGGGATAATGTCTCCACATTTTCAATGCATGTACAATGGAAACAAGTTCTAAGCCATGTGCAATATATTTATTTTCATGCTCCTTCAACTTTCTATATTCATAACAGATCACATGCCCATTTTGCATAAGGACTCCACCAATTTCTTCTTTGCAAACATCTATGCATACCACAAAATCTTCATTTGGATACACAATCTTAAGAATTGGTGTGCTAGTGAGAAATCTCTTTAAATGTTGAAAACTTTCTTCACATTACGGTGTCCATTCAAATTTGACTATTTTCTTCTATAATGATGTAATTGGATGTGCCACTTTTTTGAACCCTTCTATAAATATTATGTAGGATACATCTAGTCCCATAAACGACTTTACCTTTGTTACATTTTGGGTGTATGCCATCCCAAAATAGCTTCAATATTTTCTAGATCCACCGGTATTCCTTCTTAAAAAATAATGAATGTCTTTGATAAAGGGAACATTTATTCAACTTAGCATAAATTTGATGTTATCTTAGCACTTGCAGTACCAATATCAAGTGTTGTTCATGCTCCTTTTCTGATTTTGAATAAATAAGAGTTTTATATAGAGATTTAATGGCAAAATTATCCAAATACTACCTAAATATTCCATTCATAAAACACATAAAGGTAGTTGGTGCATTTTTCAACCCAAATGGAACCACTACAAACTCATAGTGACCATATCTGGTTTTGAATGTTTTCTTACTAATATATTCTTCTTTTATCCTTACCTAATGGTACCCTAGTCTCAAATCTATCTTTAAAAAAATCCCCGCTCCTCTTAGCTGATAAAACAAATCATCAATTCTAGGTAGAGGATATTTATTCCTCATAGTGACCTTGTTCAACTACCTAAAGTCAATGCACAACCTTAGATTTCCATCCTTTTTTATTCAAAAAAGGTACTGGTGCTCCCCAAGGAGACATAGTTGGGAATATGTATCCTTTATTCAAGATTTCTTATAGTTTCATTTGTAACTCTTTCAAATTTGGTTTACACATTATGTATGTAACTTTGGAAATTGGGACAACTTCAAGCACCAAATCAATAGAGAAATCAATGTCTCCTTTTAGTGGAAATCCTAGTATTTCTTCAAACACATCTATAAAATCCTACAATATTGGAAACTCTTCCAAGCTTGGTATTTTACACTTTTTTTTCTCTCTTTCAAATGAAATAGATACAACTAATACCCTTTTCTAAAACTTCTATTCAATTGCAAACATGAAAATTCCCTTATGGATATAGGCCTTGGAATGCCTCTCACTATATTTTGTTTCCCTTATTTATTAAGACAAGTGAAAGAATTGTTATGGAAAATTAATACCACATGGTGTGCATCTAACCAGGCCATTTCAATAAGAACATCATATGACCTCAGTGGTATTATGTTCAAATATTCAAAAGTATCCAATTGAACCATCCATGATTCTTCTTTTGGTTCTAGTATCCAATTGAACCATCCATGATTTTAAATGGTTACATCTCATAGGCTAAAATATTTCAACCAAATTAGGAGCAATATAACTATGAATTGCTCCTAAATCAATTAGAATGGAAATAGGTTGATTGGAAATATTGCTTTCAACCTTAATCATATTGGATTAATACTCTGCTTTTCTTTTATCCAATGCTCTCTCTCTCTCTCTCTCTCTCTCTCTCTCTCTCTCTCTATATATATATATATATATATATATATATATATATATATATATATATATATATATATATATATATATTGGGAATGTTTCTAGCCACATATTCCATAGTACTTGCTTTTTGTATGTTGTGTAAAATATTCATTCTGTCTCCCCCTCCAGGAAAATCTTTAAGCAAATGGCCTTCTTCACATCCCCAACGTTTAAGTGGTTTCCTTCTGCCCCCTCCTAAATACTTTGTCATCCCAGGTCCATTCTAAGTTGGATTTCTTTGCTTATATGAATTTGGTTGATTTATATAAAAAGGAGGTTTAAATCCTTTCTTCTTATAATCATGCTTATATTTCTTCTTATATCTCCAAGACTTCTGAAAATCTTCCCTTCCTTTGTTCTGATCACACATGTGCTTGGTATTCCAAATTATCTCTTCAAGAGTCTTGGGTTCACCAAATTGAATTTTGTCTCTATAGAATGAATACAACTGATCAGTTACGAACCTTTCTATCTTTAGATTCTCTTATTGATAAATAAAACATATCTCAGGAATTTCAAAAACATCCTTTCATATTCTTCCATGCTCATGTTTCCCAACTTGAGTTCAAAGTATTCTTCCATCTTCTTGTCATAATAATGTTTTGATAGGTACTTTTGTTCGAAGTAATTATTGAACCACCTCCATGAAATCCTATTTTCACTAATTTGTTTCACTTGAACCAAATGGAAGCATTTCCCTATAAGGTGTAAATGACAATTCTAGCTTCCATATTAGAGGAATAGTTACATAATTGGAGATACTTCCTCATCCCCAATAACCAAGATTCAACATCTTCTCCTTTATTTTTCACCATCAAAATTTGTGGCTTAATCTTCATCATCTCCCCTTGTAGCTCATTGTCTACATGTTTTCCTTAACGATGTCTAACTAGGGACATTTTTGGGTTGATTTTTTATTCTTTTGATGAGTATGACTTCCTAGCTACATCAGGTGGTGAATAGTGATGTCTATGAATCCTACTATCATTCTTGGAATGTGTAGACCATTCATGTGATCCCTTATTTGAAAATCCCCCTCCTTCTTTATCATGAAATGAATATGACCCAATATTCATTTTCCTCTGTAGAAAATTCAAGCTCTGCATTAGATAAGTGTTCATTTTATTTTGTTGCTCGTGATCCTTTAACATTACTTCATAGTTATCTTTACAACTATGTACCTCCATCCCAAAGCATTTCATTGTTTCCACTAGTTCTAATGGTTCAACACTTCTTCTCCTCCCTTTAAATGATGTTACTTCATTACCCACGTTGATATTGAAACCTCTAACATCTTCCTCATGACTGTATGAAATTTACCCTTCTTCCATTTTCTTCCAAAGTGTTGATCGAACATATCTAACCCATGATTATATCTAATACAATGTTGTATCTACAAAGTCTTCATATGATTAAATTTGTTAGATAAATCTTATTTCCAAAATTATATAAAAAAATTCATATATATTTAAGAATTTTGTAAACTACCTATCTGAGTACAATTTTGTCAAATTAGGGCTACATGCCCTTTTTTTGTCCAATTTTTGGAAGGATCTAAATCATTTCCTACTGATATGATTTTTTTTTATTACCCTCCTATTGATAATTTTTCCAACTACTACAAACATGCTCATTTATGAGCTCATAGCTGAAAGTTGCATCTCTTCAAAATCCGCAAATTTACTTAATTTTGCACTATTCCTATAGTTGCATTTGATCTTAAGGATCAATTCTAAGACACGTAGAATAAAATGTGGGATGATTCAAGAAATTTTTTGTATTAGGAACTGATATTCCATATTATTGTGAGTACTCATCAACTTCCATATCTCGGATATGATGCTCCAAGTATTTTCTATAAAATTATGGAATAGTTAATTTTTAATTTTTGCACTTCTTATGGACATGGAATTATTAACAAAAGATGCTAACTCACAAATGGAGAAAAAATAAAAAAATGTCTTTAAGCAAAGTGTTTTTACTCATTGAGAAGGTAAAATGTCGAGTAAATAATTTTATTTTATTTTTTTTCTTTCTCGTTTTGACATCTTGGGTCACTTTTACCTCCAAGTTTTCTAAAATCACCAAAATCTTATCCCAAATAGTGGATTTTGGCATGTTTATGTATCTCCACTCCACACCCTTTTAGATTTGGCCAAAATATTCTTAGGTTATTTCCATTCCCAACTACACTGTCAAAATATCATCCCCAGTAGATCCCTTGTCAAATACTCAAGCATAAGTCTTCAAAAGTCACTAATTGCCCTGTTTTGAAAACTGGAAATAAATAGGCCCACACCTCTATTGGGAATTTTTGTAGTCCTTCTCACTATGAACAAAATGATAAATTTTTAGAAAATTCCATGTAAATATACTTCTTTTATGGCCAAAACAAGTCTTTGGCTCTAGCCTTTATATATATATATATATATATATATAATATCAGTCTACTAAGATGGCATTTTGTTAATGTGGCATAACATGTGGGTGTTGTTTTGTCAGTGGTTCCTATGTTTTAGCACCTTGTGCAACCATGCCATCCTCTACTAGCCTCCATGTCACGTTACTTTGTCTTGTGGCTCCCTTTTTCTTTATTTTATTTTCATAGATATCGACATTGATGTGACTTGGGGTGTTCCACCTGGAGATGTGCCAACCTATCATTCATTTTGGAAGTGAAGGGTTCACTTAAACACTAATAAAATGTATATACAAAGTAGATTGTGGTTGATCCCAAAATATTAGATATTTTGAAGGTGCAAGGTAGGATTAAAACCGGATTAGTTCTTCTCCTGAAATCATTTTCAACTATAGATCCATGCCATCTTTCCACCATTAAATAAAGTGGATGATCATTTCAAGACTTGTTTAAGTGAATTCCCATACCACCTCCATGAATTTCAAAACCACTTACCACGTTGCTAAAAACTACCATGTTTATTTCCTATGCAATGGGTTCCACAGACACATGGCATCTTGTTATTCATTTAGGGGACTAAGGATTCATTTAACCATCAAGCGTTTTTCTTCCCAAAATGCATGTGCACCGTAGATCTTGGATGATCTTCAACTATCTGCTTTTTTGGAAGTATAACCTATAGTTAAAAGACATTTATTTTTTCTTCTAAAATAATTTCTAGCTGTAGATTTAAGCCCTTTTCCATTATTAGATCAGGTGGACAAAAATTCTAGAGCTTACTTAATGTTAGTATATTCCTATACTCCATCCTAGTCCTACTAGCCTTTCAGTTATTTTCATTATCAGTCTTGCATGCATTCTGCATGCATTACATGCATCCGCATGCTGCCCAGTCATTAGGTTGACACCTCCAGCACCTAGTCCCTAGTCTTCCAGCACTCGGGAGCTTATTTCCACTTAGATTGAGCCCTCCTAGCCAGTGATGCGCCCACTTCTCACCCACCAATTGAAGAGGGCGCATTTTCTCACCTACCACTCCTGTTGTACTTCAGTTAGTTGAGTTATCATCAGTTCCTTCCTTGATTTAAGGCTAGACTGACTCTCAACTGACTGTATCACTCTGATGGACCTCCGATGAGACTTGAATTCCCATTCTGACTCTAGATAGCTCCTCATGTGCCCTCCACTTAGCCTCCTTCATTCAATTAGTGCCTCCATGTGCCAGTTACACCTACCACACTCAGTTAGACTTAGTTTGACAGATGGTTGAAAGTTACTTGTGCATTGATGACTCCATCGATGATGAGATAGACTTCTAGTTGTGCTTGATGACACTCCACTGATTTTGGATCTATCCATGTAGGCTAATTCGAATCACACCTAGTGTATTCGAATCCTGAGCATTGTATATTTACTATTTTATTATTCAGATTAATGCAAGATGTGTAATTATTCTGCCTCTATCTGATTTCCATTGGATCTATGTTCTGCTGCACTATACTTCTTCTATTTTCCTAAATTCTTTCATTGTGAGGTTTACATCATCTCTTTGGATCCATTGTAAGGATTTTTACACTTAAGTGGTTTTGATACCACTTTCTTGGCCTCCAAAACCACTTACCACATTTCCAAAAAAAACCATTTTGGTTTCTCTTGCGGCCTGCCATAGTTTCTGCTAGAGGCATGGCACAAATATGGTCATTTTGGGGGTTAAACGCCTATTTCATTAAATTTGGACTTATTAGGAAAAATTTGGACTAAAAAAGTGTGAATTTAGACTTTGAAAGTGTCAATATCAACCTTTCTAAAGTGAAAAATTAGGTTCTAAAAGTGGCAATATTGGCTATGAAAAGTGTGTTTTTCTATTCGAATAGTGTGTTTTTTGACTACTTATGAACCCTAAAATTGCAGTTTTTTATTATGAAATTATGAATTTCAATTTAAAAAGTGTGAATTTCAAATAAAAAAATGCAAATTTTGATTTGAAAACTGTGAATTTCAAATAAAAAAAATGCAAATTTTGATTTGAAAAGTGCAACTTTCATTTGGAAATGTGCAATCTTTTAATGTGAAAAGTGCAATGTCTATAATATTCCATCCTTGTTTGAATGTCAAGTTTATCAGTTGTTGTTTCTTTTTTGATACAGTATCAAGAATATCTATCTTTTTACATATATAATTTTAGTAGTTTCCAAATGAGGTAGGAATTCTCTGCACAATCTATATAGGAACAACTTACTTACACAGTAATAACCAGCAAATGGTGTATTCTGCATCACAGTAGTAATTTTCCTCAAATTCCTAGAGGCTCATGAATGTTCCAGACACTCGACGTTTTCTCACCCATTCAGGTTGATAGACAGAATAGAAGGATTGTAACAAAATAAAAATTTGTTGGGATAAGATCCCATAAAATGATATCCATAGGAACATCCATCCCACTCTCAACACTATGCCCCACATGTTCTCATTGTGCCTTAACTGCTACAAGGCCCTTCTTGTTTATTCTAATTTTTTCTTCTATCCATCTTAGCCTTGGTGACCATGCCCATATGATGTTATTTACATCGATAATCATATTTTATTCTGCACCAACAACCCATTGTCGCTTTCTATTTAAGCAGTTTTTGTACAAGACTTTTAGATCCTTCGATGCTCCCGTTGTCTTCCACCATTGCACCTCTACTTTGTAAGACCCAAGAGTACTAGCATCTGAATCCTGATAAATATTACCAATCGCCCTACCCAACCATATTGCACAATCTAGCTCTGGTGATTACACAATGACCATTTGGACCTTTACAACTCTTGATGTGTATGTAACTTCGGAATGTATTTCACCCATGTATTTCATCTATGTATATTGTACTCCTATAGACATGTTATTATTCCTCTATACGGATGTGTCGTCATTTGTATTGACAAGTGTCACAAGTGTCGTAACTTGCCGATGGGTTATTAGACCACCATGTGTTGGGTTGGCCCTGATTAAGTTAATATTGGGTTATTGTACTAAGCTAGACAAGTCGGCCCCATAAGGTTATTGGGCAGTTAGGACAAGTATAAATAGAGATCTCCCGATCTCTATTGGGATCACCCAGAACTCACTCTTCCTTCACTCGGAAAGTGGTGCACATGTGAGGAGGAGGATCAGCTGCTAGGAGGAGTCTATCTCTGTGTACTTGGTTTGTACTTTGGTTTTATCATTTCTCTATCTATCTCTGAGGAAGTTGTGGGGTTTTTCACCTTAGGGTTTTCTCCACGGAAACTCTGTGTGTCTATTGTCTCTTGTGTTTGCTTCTTGTGATGATTGACATGCTTGCTATGATTGATATGCATTGATATACTACACAAGTTATTCTCTCAGCAAAGATCCTAGAGTATCTTGAATTAATGCTCAAAATTTAACATGGTATCAGAGCTAACCTGAGAAGAAGACATTGTGTAGTGATGAAACCTAGGGTTTCTTGTTTATTGGGTTTCTCTCCACAGATTTTGGAAAATAAATATGATAGATTGACTCTCCTCAGCAAGGTGAATCTAGATATCCAATCAGAATTCAATTCTGAGCACTTTCAGTTTTGGCCCTAAAAATTAGGGTTTCCACAAAAATAGGAATTTCTGAAATATGAAGACATAGATGGAAGCTCCTTGGAAAAATTGAAGTTTAGAGCTGTCTGAGAACCCGGTGTTCCACGACAGGTCGAAGCACATTGAGATCAAATATCACTATATTAGGGATATGGTGCAAAGAGGAGTAGTGAAGCTTCTGTATGTTGCAACGAATGAGCAGATTGTAGATGTACTGACGAAGCCACTATCCAGAGTAAAGTTTGAGTACTTCAGAGAGAGGCTTGGTGTTCTTCAGATCGACGAAACTTCAAGGAAGAAGTGATGGAGACATTTGCTGTAGCCATTCCTATCATGGTGGAAGGGGGATCCTTCACATGGCTGTGGATGTAAGCACTGGATGATGAGCATCAAGATGATATTCTAGTTTCTGCTTTGTATGATTAGTTGGATCATTTACATTTGTATGTATGTGTATGCATCATGTTGGATGCTGGATATGATCAGTTGGATCATTTATGTATGTACGCATCATGTTGGATGCTGGATATGATCAGTTGGATCATTTATGTATGCATCATGTTGGATGCTTGGACCATGTATCTGTATATGTATCAGGTGGATATGTTGTATGATCAGGTATATCATGTATGTTGATATGTATCAGGTAGATACATTGTGTGGATCATGTATCTATGTATGTATCAGGTGTATACACTGTGTATGGTGATATGTATCAGGTAGATACTTGGTATGCATCAGGTAGATGCATTGTATGATCAGGATGATCGTGGATGACAAGCTTCTCTAGATGACATGCATCAGGACAACGCAGTGATGATGATCAGGATGATCATGTGTACGTCAGGATGATGTATGGAGAGTATCAGTTTGATACTTTGTGGCTGTGGACAGGTTGTGCAGATGAGCATGTAAGTAGACTTGGGAGATCTGGATAGGATGAAAAAGACCTCAGATGCTCTTTCGAGGCATTACTCTGGGAGGACATGTAAGTAGACCTGGGAGATCTAGATAGGATGAAAAAGGCCTCAGATGCTCTTTCAAGTCATTTTCCTATGGCATGTAAGTGGACCTGGGAGATCTGGATAGGATGAAAAAGGCCTCAGATGCTCTTTCGAGGCATTTCCATGACCACATGTAATATGCTCCTGGGAGATCTGGACAGGATGAAAAAGGCCTCAGATGCTTCAGCTAGGTTTTGTGGTGGACCACATGTAATGTGCTCCTGGGAGATCCGACAGGTAGAGCTGTGTGCTCGTAATAGCCTGGGATGCTTCAGCCAGGTTTTGTGGTGAGATCACATGTAATGTGCTCCTGGGAGATCTGACAAGTAGAGCTGTGTGCTCATAATAGCCTGGGATGCTTCAGCCAGGTTTTGTGATGGGTCACATGTAATGTGCTCCTGGGAGATCCGACAGGTAGAGCTGTGTGCTCATAACAGCCTGGGATGCTACCGCCAGGTTTTGTGACACATGTAATAAGTCCCGAGGATTCCACAGTATGGCCAGTGATGATGAAGACCTGTAGGTGGTGGGCCTACATCTAGTATGAAAAAGAACTGGCTCTGTAGAACTTCCTATGACAAGTAGATTCAGAGATTGATTGAGATAGCAGCAGCAGTGACGGTGACGATGATTCGAGGATGATGATTCGCTAACGATGATCCAGAGAAGAAGACTTGTACTAGCAGATCTGTGTCGAGAAATACCTTCCTAGTTAAGAGGGAGTGTTGATGTATATGTAACTTCGGAATGTATTTCACCCATGTATTTCATCTATGTATATTGTACTCCTATAGAGATGTTATTATTCCTCTATACATAAGTGTCATCATTTGTATTGACAAGTGTCGCAAGTGTCATAACTTGCTGATGGGTTATTAGACCACCATGTGTGGGGTCAGCCCTGGTTAAGTTAATATTGGGTTATTGTACTAAGCTAGAAAATTCAGACCCATAAGGTTATTGGGCAGTCAGAACAAGTATAAATAGAGATCTCCCGATCTCTATTGGGATCACTCAGAACTCACTCTTCCTTCACTCGAAAAGTGGCAGACATGTGAGAAGGAGGATAAACTGCTAGGAGGAGTCTATCTCTGTGTACTTGGGTTATATCATTGCTCTATCTATCTCTGAGGAAGTTATGGGGTTTTTAACCTTAGGGTTTTCCCCACGGAAACTCTGTGTGTCTATTGCCTCTTATGTTTGCTTCTTGTGATGATTGACATGCTTGCTATGATTGATATGCATTGATATACTATACATGTTATTCTCTCAGCAAAGATCCTAGAGTATCTTGAATTAATGGTCAAAATTTAACAACATCCACTCTTGGAATGAATTCATCTCTAGGCTTGTTGCATATTGGTCCAACATAGCAATCATTCAAAGCAGGAACATTTTCCTTCAAATAGGAATCCATAATTTCATGTTCAGATCTTGTAGGTTCACTACTATGAATATCATGGCTTGTCGATAGCCAAAATTTAGTTGTTGACTGATCAACACTCTTGAAGGGACTGTCCAAAGCTTTATATACAACCTCCCAATAATTTAACTTGGGACGCCAAAATTTTTCACCTCCCTTCTCAATCCCTTGATTCCAGAATGAAATATATGTTCCTATTCCTTTTTTTTAATTTCTTCAATGTCTGAAGGTCTTCTTGATTATAGATTTAACAACCTAGGCTGCCCCACCGGCAATTCTGTGCTACCATCTGAAAATGAACGCCACATATGAATAGGAGACGACAAGGCTTCATCCCAAAGTGATGCCCTCCATTGCATGACTGGAATGTTATCTATGAGCTGAAATTTAAAAAAATGGCATTTTTTGATACCGATGATTTTGGCATTTCCATCCAAAAGGTGGGGTTTCACAGAACTCTTAAAATCGTAAAGTTCATCAATTAGATAAGGGACATATAAATTTTGATCTTCACATGTCCTATACGTATCCATAATTTCTGAGAGTGAAAATATATCTTTGCGCATTAGCTTTATTGATAACCTTCCATAAGTTCCATCTATGTCTTTATGGGTGTGTCCAACTGAGAAGAATCCAACTTCAACTATCTCAAACACTCTCCTTGCTGTTAAAAGAGATAAAAATGCAAATACAAAACGGTTTTTGTTATCGCCTGAACAATTATCTATTTGCAACAACAATATGGGTGGTAGTTTTCTATCTAGAATGCACTGATTAGTACCATTAACACACAATATATCATGTTGCATTACATCTTTTCTATATATCACACACTTTTCATATGACTATGATTGCAATAGAGCATCATGCAATTGGTGCTTAGATGTTCCACCTTTGTATAGCAAATCACCATATTTATCAACCACTGATTCTTCAAGACTCTTCAAGCATTTAGCTAGGGATGTCACAGTGAAATTCGATCCCATATCTAAAAATGAGAGGCTGAAATGGGAAAAACTGCTTGTCTTGTGCCCATGAGTCAAAATTCTAGTCAATGATATGGGAAGATTCATAACATTACTAAAATATTTTGCCTTCTTACCCATCCTTGGAATGGAAGTCTTTGCAGACTTATCCATTTTGTCATGAAAAATACTCAGAAAAGTATTCGGATTTTTTTGTGAAGAGAATATGTGGGAATAATATACTTGGCGACAACTTGCGATATATTTATTATGAGCTTCCTGATGTCCTCGCAACCTTTCCACCTCAACTGGATCAGTGGTCCCCTTAAGCCTATCCTGTATTGTGATGCACTCACTACACCTTTCAAAGGAGTTTGATTTAGAAATTTTAACATCTCGAAAATATTCTCTCATCACCTTGCTAAAGAGGATTGTGATACTAGAGGAAAACCAATACTTTCAATTTCTTCATTTGCATTTTTTGCAGAAAACCATATGACATATTAGATGGAAATAATTTCAAGGTTTTCCTTGTTCCATTTTCTGTGATTAATCGTATAAGATGTGGAGATTTGTCTGAATTCTCTTCTACAATTTTATTAATAGTAGCTACTAGTGCAACAGTGTTCACCCTAGATTTTTCCAAGCCACTGTTACCATTCACAACTCTCACATCACCATTCAAGAACATGCTTTTATAATTGTAGAAAGTGCTCCTTTTTATCCCATGGCATTTATACCATCCATTTTGATAGACGTTTATTGTGTCTAATCTCATTGTAAACATGCTTCTTTTACTGTCATCTCCTTCTTTGGCCACATGAGCATTTGATCCCATAGAATCTATAACATATTGTATTCTTGAATTTCCATTCATACTATGAAATTTATTCACACATTCAACTATTGATTGAAGTGAAATTTTTGATATACAAAAATTTGAGCAACAATGTTCAGTTACAATTTTTGAAAGGAATGCACCCTGATCAATTCCAAGTTTGTAAGGTACCAAGATTGAATTTCTTTCAGAAATTTTAGTTCCATCTTGCCACTTTACGGAATTGTATGGCATTGTTCCATTACTGTTAACATCTGTATATTCACAATGGGGAGCACCTGGAAGGACCATCTGTAAAGGACATTCTTCAAAAATATTCCAAATGTTGACCATGTCTTCGTCTATGTTATTTTTTAGTATAACATCCAAGGGAACATCATTGAGGTCAAGCAAATTGTTTGCAACCTTCAAATACACCACAATCCTCGCAATTGCAGAAAACTTTATGAATTAAAATACCAAACTGACCAACATCTAGTGGTTTGAATTGTACAATGTCTCCTTAAAAAACAGTTGACACTACTCCCCAAGCAACATAATGTGGATTTAAAGAACATTGATGTATCAAATTAAGTTTCTCTCCCACAAACTTTACATTGTGATTTTATCTGAATACTTTCAAAGTAGTTTCAGATTGATTATTGTTGAAATTGATTTCAACGGAAAGCAATGTTTCTGTATTAAAATCTATGATTCTTTTAATCGGCCATACAACAAAACCTCCACTGCTTAAACCTGGAAAACATGCTATACAAGAAAACACCACTTCATCCAACAGAATACCAAAGGAGAAGTCACCCAAAAACATTCCCCCTACAAAATCAGTCCCACTCACATTTGTTACAAAACCTATGGAAATGCAATCCTTGCATTCTGAACACTTATGTAAGAACTTAACTTTTCTCATAATAAAATAATATTTATTCTCAGTTGTTATGATATGTTCTACACTCGTCAAAGTAGAAGATGGTATATAATTAACCTCATTCTCGTGAAGAGCAGATATAATGTGGTTAATGATCTCAGGTGCAAACCATTGAATATAACCACCAACTGCCTCTGACAATGTATCGACACCTTCTGATGGATAGGGAAATTGAAGAATTGCATTTAAAGTCTTGGTAACATTTACAATTAAACATCCATCATGAATGCTAATATTATGCAATATTTTTCTTTATGGAAAAGAGATTCCTTCTGCAAATTTCAATCCATTCAAAAGGAGGTCCACACATTGTTGAGAACCAAAATCCATTTCAGAAGCGATTTCTGAAATATAAAATAATAGGAGCACATTAAAAATAATATTTATTTTAAACAAAGAATAATTTTTTCCACTAGTATATATTATCAAATAAGTTGATAAGAAGGGTCGACCGACCCTTCATTTATGATATAGATGTAAAAATATTTAATCTACGAAGTCTAGGCCGAAAATTCCTGACTTTGGACTTTCGCTATAAATAGTAGGGATCCAGACATCACCTAAGTTATAAAATAAAAAAATGTTTGTCCTGAATTCCTTTTTTTCACAAGAAGGATTGACCGCCCCTTCGTTTAATAGATAATTGTGAACACCAATATCCAAAAATTCCCTATATCTAGAATGGCGAACACAAGAAGGATCATTCGACCTTTCTTGCATTCTAGAACTATTATGAAAAGAATACTGGGCAGAAGAAGGGTCAGACGACCCTTCATTTATGAGGGAATTGTAAAAATATTCAACCTACGAAGGCTAGGCCATCAATTCATGTATATCCAAAATGGTGAACACTAGAATAATACTGAGCACAAGAAGGGTCGACCGACACTTCATTCACAAGATAAATGTAAAAATATTTAATCTACGAAGTCTAGGCCGACAATTCCCGACTTCTGACTTTTGCTGTAAATATTAGGGATCCAGACATCAAATAAGTTATAACATATAAAAAATGTTTGTCCCAAATTTCGATTTCTGACAAGAAAGATAGGCCGCGACTTTGTTTAGTAGATAATTGTGAACACATATATCCAACAATTCCCTATATCCAGAATGACGAACACAAGAAGGATCGACCGACCCTTCTTGCGGTCTAGAACTATTATGAAAATAATACTGGGAATACGAAGGGTTGGACGCCCCTTCATTTATGAGGGAATTGTAAAAATATTCAACATATGAAGGCTAGGCCGTCAATTCATGTATATCCAAAATGGTGAACACTGGAATAATACTGAGCAGAAGAAGGATCGACCGACCCTTCTTGCAGTCTAAAACTATTATGAAAAGAATACTGGGTAGAAGAAGGGTCGGGCCCCCCTTCATTTATGAGGGAATTGTAAAAATATTCAACCTATGAAGGCTAGGCCATCAATTCATGTATATCCAAAATGGTGAACACTGGAAGAATACTGAACACAAGAAGGGTCGTCCAACCCTTCATTTATGAGAGAAATGTAAAAATATTTAATCTACGAAGGCTAGGCCAACAGTTCTTGACTTCCGACTTCTGCTGTAAATAGTAGGAATCCAGACATAAGCTAAGTTATAACATATAAAAAATGTTTGTCCCGAATTATGTTTTCCGACAAGAAGAATCGGCTACCCCTTCATTTAGTAGATAATTGTGAACACCTATATCCAACAATTCCCTATATCCAGAATGGAGAACACAAGAAGGATCGACCTACCCTTCTTGTAGTCTAGAACTATTATGAAAAGAATAATGGGAAGAAGAAGGGTTGGCCGCCCCTTGATTTATGAGGTAATTGTAAAAATATTCAACCTACAAAGGCTAAGCTATCAATTCATGTATATCCAAAATGGTGAACACCGGAAGAATACTGAGCACAAGAAGGGTCAACTGAACCTTCATTTACGAGAGAAATGTAAAAATATTTAATCTATGAAGGTTAGGCCGACAATTCCCGACTTCCGACTTCTACTGTAAATAGTAGGGACCCGGACATCAGTTAAGTTATAACATATAAAAAATGTTTGTGACGACTTCCGTTTTTCGACAAGAAGGATCGGTTGCCCCTTCGTTTAGTAGATAATTGTGAACACCTATATCCATAATGGAAAACACAAAAATGATTGACCGACCCTTCTTGCAGTCTAAAACTATTATGAAAAGAATACTAGGCAGAAGAAGGGTCAACCGACCCTTCATTTATGAGGGAATTGTAAAAATAGAACAACTTTAAGAAAGAGTGGCTGCTCTTTCTCTGAGAATATTTCCACTTTCCAACAAACTGTGTGAAGCAATGTTCCTATGAAATCTGTGTTTAGAGTGTCGATATCTACTTTCCACACTCCTAAAAAACATCCCCGGAGGAAGGAGAAAATGCTCTTTCTCCTCAGCATCTACTTCCAACACCCCAAAATAGAACAACCTGAGGAAAGAGCGACCTCTATTTCTCTGACAAAATTTTGACTTGCCAGCAAACTCTTTGAAGCAAAATTTCTAAACTTTTGTTGTTAAAATGTTGATATCTAGTTTCCAAGGGTGACACATGGAACGCTCAGGATTTAAGTTATATAAATTTTTGGAATAGGTATCAGGGATCAAATTTGAAGGGATGAAATTAATTTCAGGTTGAAGGTTACATATTCATACCACCCTTCTAGCATGAAGGGATCTAATTTAAAAAAATTACACTTCAATTGAAAATAATAAATTAACTCAACGTTTCATTAAAAGAATTGCTAAATAAAATATTACTAGATATGAGTAATACATTACATATTTCCCTGCATACACTTAAAGAAAGTGAGGTCTAACAATGCCATGCCACCCAGCTTAATAAGGAACATCTAACAAACTATTCAACTGAATATGATCATATGAAAAACTATATCTCCCTTGTTGATATAACTACAACTCCATTCAAATAACCCCTATTATTTTGGTGTGTTAGATGTTTTATGACTAGAAAGATCAGAAGTACTAGTGTTTGGGTCATGTCCTGTAGTTTAGATTATATGATTTTCTGTAAGGAGTATTTGTATGGACTCAACAGTATGTGTAATTTTGGTTTATTGTTCTCGTTAGACAGTATTATGATAAATCTCACGTTTAAGATTAAATTTCTGAGCTACACGACTTAGTGTTAAATTTTATGCAAAATATGTTCATCATGGTCTTGTATATCAAGCTGCATCGAAAATAATAATTAACCCCATATCGGAGATTCATTTATATAAGAGTTCAATAAATTGGAACCTGTGTGGACTTTGGAGTAGACCGAGCCTAGAATGGGAACTGGAGTGTGGCAGCGTGCGACTGGAGTTTGGACTAAGCATGGAACCTGTGTAGGGATTGAGTTGCATCGAACGTATATGGGATCGAGCGTAAAACAGGGCTCGCTGCATGGAACTGTTACCCGAGCTTCGACTGCTGCGCCAGAGCTTTCTTGATGTTCCAAGGGAACTAGAACCCAAACCATCGAAAATTCTATCTCGTAACTACTGCAAAGATTTTGGTGGTTAGGTAAATACGATGGTGGCTAGACAATTCCCACGAAAACTTAATGCGTCAAACAAAGTAATTTAAGACAAATTTCACCTTTATTACACGTTGCCACTAGGAAAAAACGGGATCATAATGGTTAATGAAACGTATTGTAAAAATTTATAAGAAATCAACAGCTTAGATTCGAGGAGGGTTGAGATCTGTGGTAGACAAGGAATCCGCTAGGCAAAGGTGCATGTTCTATAACGTTGGAAAATTTGGCGAAATGACCTTTGGTACATGTTAAATTCAGGAAGCACTCTATGGTGGATGAAAACGGAATAAAATATCTATGGTTGATGTTTATTTCACACTTTCAACTAGCACGGAGAATGAAAAGCGTAAGCGGTAGCGGAATTTTTACGGCTTACCATGTGTCGAGTCAAGAATCGTTTTGCTGAATGAAAAATTATAATGGGAAACCACTTCTTGTGATCCAGAAACCACCTACACGAGATACTATAAAAGCTGGTATTTTCTTACGATTGATGGAAATTACCCATGCAACCAGGTGTGATCCTATGTGTCTTTCAATATATTCTTTTTTTCCAGAAGTAGAAAACCGGAAGGCAATCAGATGGTTATTGTATCGATGAGTTATACTTATTGCAAATTTTCATTCTTAATCGAACTATAGATAATGAGCACTATTTGTGCAACTACTGGAGGTGGCCGATATATATATTAGTCCACTCGTTATACCATATAATTTCGTGTGCACTCAGTATTAGTATTTTGAAGCATGTCCAAACACCAAGCATTTCAATCCTACTCTCAAATAATGAAGGATAAGTGGATGATTACCTATCATTATAGCACACGATACCAATCTCTATTGGTATCATGTAATACGAAGATAAAAAGAAAAGGACATCTATAAGTAAAAGATTCATCCAAAAGAAGAAAATAAACCTTGCATTTAAAAATTTGTTCCACAAACGAAGGAAAAAAACATCAGTGTCACCCATATCTATTAGGGATATAGACCATGTTGACTATGTTTCTGAAGCATATTTTGTAAAACTACCCAAGCATACAAGGTCTCAAAGAAAAACGTCCATAAATGAAGAGATAGACTAGAGTGGCTGTTATGTTACATAAGTTAGGTTTAAGATGCATATCATGGGTCGATACAAATTTGCCTCCAAATTCAGATTTTCTAGAAATAGTGTGTTCTGTCAGAATTATAGATGGTAACTCCTAAAAAAAAGGTAAAGCTAATGGCTTTTGAACCATCTAAAGTGGTACCATTTCAATATAAACATATGGATTTATTAATCACTGAGGAATTGATAGGACACCGGATTTTTGGTCTTTTTGAATCCATGACGACTCTTTCATCTTGGGAATAATTTTGGGCACACCAGGAAACAAAGTCCGGGAAACCTAGGGTTTGTTCTAGACAAAAGTGAATAAAATGAAACTTATGAATGTTATGTACGTCTATACCCTGCTTATGCAAATCTAACAACTTGTTTTTAATCTCATTAACTATGTTTCTAGTCATAATCGTGTCAAACACATCCCCGTCCCTGTCTTCAAGAACTTCCTCCAATTTTTCACATTCCCCACTTTGAACCCCTACTTCACTCTGATTTTCCATTGAAATAGGTGTCTGAAATATCTGTAAGAGTCTTGAAAGACTACTTGGAAATACGTGAGTTGGAAAAGAGGTCCGCTCTATCGTGTTCCAACCGCACGCGACATGTCCAAACCATTCAACGCCAAATGATAAGTTTCGTTTATCTCATGCACTTTGTCTTTTGTAACCCCCAAAGCGGTTTCGCAACCCTAGAAGGTGGTTTCCTTACCAATTTTTCAACCAGTGAAATGGCACTGTATCGACCCATCGCATGTGGTTTTAGATTTCGCAACCACCCACCACTTCCTTTGTTCGCACAAGTTGGTGATGCGAAATCCTTGTGATCCGTTGATATTCTTGTTGATTGATGGATGATTGTTGATCTCTTTCTCTCTTTAACATTAAGTTAACGATCATTTTGTAACTTTATTATGTGTTAAATCCCTGCTTCTTTCTCTAGTGAAAACTATATCCACTCTCGATCTCGTCGCTGCTTTGATCTGAACCATTGATCCACAAACCTCTTACAAAAATCGCCTTTTTACTAATTTCAAGATATTTTTTTTTCTTGTCACAATTGCATGAAATATCTTCTATTTGAAAATTTTCATTTATTCTTCTGAGTATTCCTCATTTCTTCATTTTCATGTGAGAACATAATATAAAGAACATCTCATATTATTTTAATTTTGTTTATCCAAATCTCTTCTTCACTTTAGCACCAAAAATATTAGTGTCAACTATTATTTTGGTCTATTAGATGTTTTATGTTAAATAAATGTTAAACAAAGTTGCTCGACCGAACCGACAAAGAAATGTTAAACAAATATGCTCGATTCTCCTTATGTGAATGTTATTCCTGTTATCTATTTCCATTGTGTTGTCTATGTGAGCAGAGATTCTCCTGTTGTTATATGTTGTGAATGATATTATGTTGAGTCACAATTCATATTGATATTCTTTGGTTCTTAGGATTCAAGTATTCACAAAAACCTTCTTCTAAAGTTAATATTGGATTCATACAAGAACACATACAAAAAATTAGTTAATATTGGATTCATAAAAGAATGCATACAACAAAATAAGTTAATATTCGATTCATAAAGGAACACATACAACAAAATAAGTTAATATTGGATTCATAAAATAACACATGCAAAAAATTAGTTAATATTGGATTCATAAAAGAATGCATACAACAAAATAAGTTAATATTCGATTCATAAAGGAACACATACAACAACATAAGTTAATATTGGATTCATAAAAGAACACATACAACAAAATAGTGCAAATTGATCATGTTAAATTTACATTATATATATATTCATCTGATAACACTAATAAATATCATAAAGGTTGTCAGCCGAACCAGACAGCTAGATAAATCAGTTAAATTGTCATTTATCCCAATTATACAAAATGATGAATGGAAGACCCTCTCCAAAATAGGTCAATCTGATATTATCCTTCCATTCTTCTGCTGTCCCTATAAAAATACAACCCTTACAAAAGATATGCCTATACAAACTGAACAGAAGGGCCTTGGTAAATAGGACAAAATCTCTCCCCTAAACTAACAAAACATGAAAAATCTAAAAACATACAAGTAAACCTAATAGAAAAATAAAAAATAAAATTTATCTTGAAAATATCAAGATACCATGGTGGGTGGGCCACGTGGTTCCCTCAGTCAATCTCCATTGATTTTGGCTCTGAGGGAGGCCTGTCAGATGGAGGCGACTGTCCAGAAGCTACCGAAGTCGCTGGTATCCTCTCGGCGTCACGTTGAACTTGGGTCGATTCTCCGTGTTCGACAGGTAGCCTTCGCTTCCGTTCGATCAGTTCGTCATTGTTATTTTCGAACTTGCTGTCGATGGTATCCTCCATTCTCTTCTCCATTGACTCCAAGTCCACTTTGCCACATTTCCCCTCTAGCTTCTGCCTAAGCTCTGTTATTTGCTTTTCTAACTGCTCCAATATTCGGTTGTATGCATAAATGTTGCTAGTCCTTCAAACAGGGCCATGAATCCTACCTTCTGCCATTATATAACAAGGGGATAGGTCTAAAGAACTGCTGTAACAAAGCTTCTCGTACAGAAGCTCGCCATCACTAAGTAGAGCACTAGTCAGAATCCACTACATGCCATTTTTTGAAACTTCAACAACCAAACGATGAGGTCCAGTGGAGGGAAAGCTCATCGAAGGAAGAGGTAAGTTAGAAAAAAATTTCGGCAAACACCAAGGAACAGGGGAAGATCCAATTTAAAGGAGCGAAAATGAACAAAAACCCTGAACACGAATCGAAAGAAATCTCCACAACCGTCAAAATTAAATATCAAATGAACAAAAAACCTAAACATGGATCGGAATAAATCTCCACAACCATCAAAATTAAATATCAAAGTACTTGAAAGAGGGTTATATGAAATTATGATTTAGATACCTTACCTTGACCCACGGGGGGTTCACTGGTGAGCCAATATCATATCACGTCCATTCATATTGGGGGGTTGAATACTCTTAAAAACCTCAAAAATATATTGCCCCGTATTAAGGGGTCAAGGGTTTTTTTTTATTTTACATAGTAATATAAATATTGGGGGTTATTTTATTCGGGAGTGTAAATATTTTCAATAGATTTTTGGTATATTAATATATCCCATCTCTATCTTTGTGATTGTGAAGAACAAAATAGGAGAAGTTAAAAAATCGACCGATAAAACCAAAACCGCAATGATACACGTGGTAAGATTCCATTCGTCTTATAGATAAGGAATCTTATAATGCGACAATACACTTGGCAAGATTCCATTCATCTTATAGACGAAGAATCTTGGTACAGTGCCAAGGATTGTCTCTCCCAAAAAGAATGCCTTGGACATAATTATGAAGAACAAGATAGACAAGTTATATTTTTTTTAGCTTATCAAGCCAAGGCTGTGTAGATGCATTTCTTGCACAAAGTAAGTCGGTGCAACAGTGGTGACAATGTTATGAGTGCTATTATATTGCGTCTCCAAATCATTGTCATGGACTACTCAAAATATTACAATAATCATTTGTTTTCAACTCCGCCGTCTACAGGAATAACACTTCAAACTCGATGGCCAATGCCAATTGAAATAAATAAATAAAATTTATTATTATTTATTTACAAAAATACGGCCAATCGATTACCATATTTCAAGGGACTAATAAGAGTCGATGTCTAAAATATATTTTGTACTAGCAAATTTAAATCAGTTCACACTTCGTTCATATGAATTGAATTGAAACGAACATGGCTTGATTGTTGAATGACCAAATATGCCACAAATATGGCTTCTTAAATGAAATGAAGCATGCCTAATGAAATCTCTAATAGTTTCAATGGCTACAATTAATGTTCATAAGTGCACCCAAAATATAAATTTCTTTGATCAAGGTCTTCCAATTGTAACGACCAATGTGAACCAAAATATAACGTTTTCTAAGTGTAAGCTATTTTTAACTTTTCTAATTAGCCAGACGATTATATGGCAGTGGCACGGGGTCAGACTTCAAGCATGTGGATTTATTATATGAATGATATCTAACCATCACTTCAATGAAAGGCCTGGTTTTTGGACATGCCGGCACCTGCAAGGCTGCGAACAAATGGACTGTACCTTTCAACTTTCAACCTTGCCTAATAATCAATGACGCTAGAAACAAGGTTTGTATTGGCTTGTATCTCGCTGCAGAGGATGACGAATTTCCGCCGACGAAACCCCACTCCAGAACCCGATAAATGGAAACTTAAATGCCGATAAGATATCTCAGGCAAGTGAATGTGTCACCTCAAGATAACTAAGGTAAGTGAATTTGTCACCATTAATTCAGAGATTCATATTTAAAAAAAATCTCTCTTCACATTACGAATCCAGAATGCACTAAATGGAAATTTAAAAGCCAAAAAGACACATTCAAGGCACTTGAATCTGCCAAACACAAGATAATGTCGGTGCAGGCATTCCTTCATTCAGACGTTTCTCTGTGTTGTTGTACATGCATGGAAAATCCGAAGTCGTAGCTGTGTTTTGCGTTGTGATGATGTGACGCGGTGGAATCCTCTCCATACCCAAACAGACAGCTACAGTCTAGCTCACGTCCCTATTTCAACATATTGTGTTTATATAGAGAGCTGTCGAGCACGGCAAAGATTGAAGAAATATGTTTATATAGAGTATTGCACTGGGGCGACTGTAGAATTCTGTGGATAGGGTGTCCTCCAGGTCCAGGTCTTACCTATACACAGGTAAATATTTACAACTACGTCCTCCTGTTGCTAGAGTTCAGTTTCAGTCAAGCATCATAGTTCTTCTCTATTTAGCCACATTTTTCTTTACAGGGTTTGCAAGGAGATCTTCCTCTTACACTCAAATCTTATTCGATCTATGCTTGCAATCAGGTAATCCTGGTTTTATCCCTTAGAGGCCTTCTTATTGTCTGAAATTAGGTCTTTCCTTATTGTTTTATATAGTATTTCTCAGGGTTTTGAGTCTGGCAGCCCTTCGAAATTTTATTTGGTCAGAAATAAATAGTATAGTTATGAGTATAGTTTTGAGTCTGGCAGCCGTTGGCATAGTTAGGACTTGCTATCTCACACTCTCCATAACTAAATATTTTAAAGGCTGGATATGCCCTCTGAATTCGAAATTTCTACTAGGGATGTCTCTGTTTACCCGTGAAGGCTCTCTGGGTTGAAACCCCCCTCGGTTACCCTTATTTGCATATGAAGAGAGAGATGTAATGGTGACCACCATTAACACTTGGTGTTTTCAGATGGCTTGACAGCAATGTAAATTTTGTTTTTCTTTTAAGCTGGATCTTCCATGTACCCTTAGGAGCCGTTTATATATTTAAACATCTCCCTACAATAGCCTGATGAAACTTTTAAAATTACAAGATTTGGATTTTGGTTAATTTTTTTTACTAATCTATTTAACCAGGTTAATAGGTACAATTATTTCCTATTTCCCTTCCCTTCATGATTTGAGCTCCATATCATCTCCGTTTCAAATAGTTTGGTATTTTCTTTATTTGATATAAATTATGGTGAGTTTTCTACCCAACTCTAGTCAGATTTGAAACCTGTACTCGCATTATATGAGCTCTTAATGAGTAGTTAACTTGTCAACTCTACAACGATCAGAGTTTAAGTTTTAATACGAATCGGTCGAACCTATTGACCGATTCCTCGATCCTCTTGTATATTTATATTTATTTTTCTTGAGTTGTCTATCCCTTGGTAACTCCTGCTATAAGGGTTATGATTAATAATTTTAGAGTATGATAAATATATGTGTACACCCATATGTGTTTAGCTATTATCTGAGATTTTGGATTTTCTTGAGTGGATCAACATGTTTAGCAAGTGTACAATGGAGATTCATTTAATGTTTGTTATCTTGTTATGCTCAAATGCATATTGATTAAGAAAGATTTAAATAAGTTTAAATGCATATTGATTAAGAAAGATTTAAATAAGTTTAAGTTAAGAGGTGGATAAGAAAAGATTATGTTTATTAAATAGCATTTATTGTAGGTTCATATTAATTAGTTTAATGTTTAATCTTTGTCTAACAACTGACTATCTACACAAGATTAAGTGTTTAACCCTGCCACTTTACTTTACTTGTGACTGCTAGTTATATGTTGTATTGTAGTTTTTGACTTAAACTGTATAAATGTATGAGTTTTAACTAAACAAAAATGGAGTAACCAGGATTTGCATAAATGTAGTAGTTTTGACTAAACAAAAATGGAGTAACCAAGATTAGGGTCCTTGAACTAATGGCTTGATTCTCTTATATATATATATATATTTTGAGTTCACCAGCCTTATATATTGTATTGTAGATTTGACTTAAACGCATAAAAGTAGTAGTTTTTGACCTAAACAAAAATGGAGTAACCAGGGTTAGCACATGTACTGTAATTTCATTCTCTCTTTAGAGAGTTATACGCAGCACTCTAACCTGGTTGACTTTCTCGCTTACTGTGTTTCGCTTTTATATTTCATAGAATCTGTAGTGCTAACGTAGTTTTAATCCTCTACTGTTTATTCTCGTAACTACGTTCTCTATCTCTCTCCCTCGAGTATAGGACTGGGTTAAATTGAGCATACTCCCTATAGTCATACAGGTAAAACGTTTCACGGTAGCATAATAAGATTTGTTTCCTACGATAGATTCTCAGTGAAGGGGAGTTTCCTCGGTAATTAATCATAATTTCGATTATTTTTATTTATTTTTTCAATGGGAATATCGGTTCTTTTTATGTATTTATTTATTTATAATAGAGTGAGGCAGTCTGTTTGTTTATATAAGAGATTGTGAATCTTCCAACAGTGTGTAAAACCATCCCAATATATTAATAAATAACCAATAACAAAGCGCGATATGCATGATGCGACCTGGGGTAAGTTACCAGAGCATGGTATTGAAATCTCTAGGATAGTATGAGAATTTTCACAACATAAAATAATTAAAATAGTAGTTTATATATTCCCTAGTCACCCATAGAAAATATTAATCGGAAAATACTTATCAGCATATAAAAGCCGACTTTCACTAGTCTCACATGATTGATGATACACAGGAAAAATCAACAACAAAATTGTAAACAATTTTTGACTTGACCCAATGGCACATTTTTACCCGGCTTGGTGTGCTAGGGTTATTTTTCATCGATTCAATGGTGTCTTACTTTCTCTCATTGTTTTCAAGAATCCCCATGCATCAGTTCATTACCATACTTTTTCTTGAAAGGAAAATTTAAATGATGTATTAAATGTAAAATTCTGTATAATTTTGTGCACATTTCAGTGTCAGCATGTTAAAAACTGGGTGGTTAATGGATATTTCTATGTCATAACTATGGGGTTAGTGTACCAGAACAACGTTACATTTATCAATCTAGGTTGAATGTTCGGGCATTGCATTTGTGATTGTGCATGCATTATGCAGATAACAGTTTCCATAATGTCCTACTGCACAATTGCAAAGTCGAGCATGTTTATTTGTTTTCTTGGAAATTGTTTCACCACATTTACGTGTTTTTAGTTTTCTTTGGAAATAGTTTTACTACATATACATATACAATATCCATGTTTCGGTATTGTTAATGTTTTATTATGGTTACTTACGTTTAATTTCTTGTGTGCATACAAGATTAATTAACTTGAAAACATGCCAATACAAAATTTCTCCTATTTACCCCATAATAGTCAATAAGGACACAAGGCCATAATTTATCGACCTATAATCCTATAGGTTGGTTTATATGCTTCACGGATGTAACCTCATTCACTTTAGAGGTCTAATATGCTTCATGGTTAATTAGTGGCAATGCCTTTATATAATATGGCATGCACTATGTTAATGGCTGGTGGATGGAACCATGCATGATGGATAACCGCACTGGTTTTACTCGAATTGAATCTTCCTTGAATAATTATAAGAAATCAAAGTTCAATATAGAGTCAAACATAGTCAAACAACCAACAAAATTATTAGTATTTTAATGTATTATTGCATAGTGTTTGAATTTTTAATAAAGAGACTTGTTGTCAATAACAGGTCTTTGTGTTCTTTATAAATTATAGATAATAGTTTAAATCTCTATTAAATAAGAAGGGGATATGGCCAACAAAATTATAAGTATTTTGATGTATTATTTCATAGTGTCTGAATTTTTAATAATAAAGGGATTTGTTGTCTTTAATAGTTCCCCTAGTTACTTTATCAATTATAGAGAATAGTTTAAAAATATTTTGAAAATGTACGAATCAATATTATATTGGCTCGACCAGACAAAAAGGTGCATGGTACCTAGAAGGTGATATTGTACCAAAATTCAAAAGGTAAGGTATGGAGTGGATTTGACAGGCAGAAGAAGACCTTTTGGTTGGATGGAAAGGAAGGCTTGCTTGGTTGGGCACTTAGAGTCTATTATAAAGGAAGGGGACGCGATGGAAATGGGCGAAATGGCTAGTGAATGACATGGGATAAAAATTGGTTTGGTAAAATGTTGTGAATGATATGAAATGAGTGTCCCACTTACCTAAATTCCTAGTGATACACCTAACCCGTAAGGTTATACAAGTAATCTAATGAAGAATTACAATGACACCCTGTTGCATCTTTAGCTATGAAACATTAATCTAGTATACATGAGCCATTATAGAGTAACACCGTAAGCCCCCTATGGTCATGTGCTTGCATATATTATGGTGGATTGAGGAATTTGAAAAGGATACAATTTGATATCAATGAATGGATCAAAATTCACACATAAGAACCTCCTTACCCTAATATTTTTGTGAAATCAAAACCACTAAGCACACATACACTTTATCGAGGGAGGAGGAGGATACACTATTTTGTTTATAAATGAAGAAAGGAAAGTCAACCTTCATCTAACTAAATCCCAAACACAACATGAGGAATGTTGGCATCTTAAATCTTACAACTTTATTTAAAGGTAGGAGATCAAAATACCACGTGCCTCCATAAGAAAGCCAACTAAAGAAGGATATCAAATTCCATTTGTGAAATATCTAAGATATCAAACTTTAAACAAATCGTAGATTAGACACATAAATTCTACAAAGACCACTTGAGAGAGCCAAATATACGTAGAGCTAAAGAACGAGGATATTCATGCACTTTGCAAAATCTTAAACAAGATAGATACAACAAAGAAATATTGAAACAAATATAAGAGGAAGAGTTAGAAAATCCATTCTCTATGTGAAACCAACAAAGTCCCAAGGCAATATGTCTTCTCACCAAGTTTGAGCAATTAAAGGATTTGAAATTATATTGAAGCCGTTATAAAATTTCAGGTGCAATAAACTCAAATTTTTTTGTCTCTTATTCAAAAAGAGAAAAAGCCAATAACTTCTCAAGCTTTTGCCTCACTTCCTTATACAACATTCACTTACGTATCTAGCCCTTGGGGTCCGTGGAGATTAAAAAATAGAAACTTATACTTACGTATCTAGCCCTTGGGGTCCGTGGAGATTAAAAATAGAGAAATGATGCTGGTACCAGCTAGGGTTCCTGACAGCCTCTGGTCTATCTAGACCTCCGATCATAAGGATGACCTTACTTTTTAAGCCATTTAACCAACTACCTACCCCATAGACTTAGACCTGTAGCCTTATACATCGAATTAATCACCGAAGAGGTTGGGCTGGTAAGGAAGTGACGGTTCTTAATGTTGCTGCTATCCATCTGCTTCGATCTGGTAAGGAAGTGACGGTTCTTAATGTTGCTGTTATCCACGTTAAGGAAGTGATCTGCATCGATCTGATGGTGTCTCGTCCAAACCTTCTCGCTGTACCTAAACCACTTAATGTTGCTGCTATCCACGTTAAGGAAGTGATTTGCATCGATCTGATGGTGTCTCGTCCAAACCTTCTCGCTGTACCTAAACCACTTAATGTTGCTGCTATCCACGTTAAGGAAGTGATCTGCATCGATCTGCATCGATCTGATGGTGTCTCGTCCAAACCTTCTCGCTGTACCTAAACCATAAAGGCCTTGACCTCGATGTTCAAAAAATATTGTAATTTTCTTGCTCTTCTTTATCACTAGAAGGTATGATATTATTGCTAAAGCGCGATCTCTGCGAGGCATGTCGAAAAAGAAGGAGCTCTGTGTGCAGGAAGGTTGAGATCTCTACGATTAGCAAAGTAATGGAAGAGTTTTGCATAGGACGAGTTGTGATCTTGGTGAAGAATGTGACAGTGGAGAAGATCAGAGAATAGAGAAAGGGTTACGCCAGTTCAATAAGACTACGGCGAAAAACTGAGGTCTTGTATATCGTTCTTTATACTCTTTGAATATTTTAAACTTCGATAGTATACCCTAGATGAAAGCTTTGTAGATCTGATTGAACGCTATTAGTTTTCCTTCTTCTAATATTTAAATTGCTGAATGATTATGTTGGTTGTTCGTCCATCTGTTCGTCATTATGGTAACTACACTCGATTAATTTATGGCCTATAACATCTTCGTTCAGGCAAAAATCCTTCCGAAGTTATCATCACCTAGTTGTTTCCAATAGCACCCAGTTCTGGAATCACTTATCAATAGCACTCAGTTACGACAACAGTAGCCCAGTTAACAAAAACTGCCCGAAGTTTTTGAATCACGCCCAGTCAGTTACACCATAAAAAGCCTTTAACCTTTCACCCTTCAACAGAATACATTGAGCCACATGTTGGTGTCATACGTGATATTGGTTTAGTTCCCTAGTATACACCAGAAAACATAGTAAGATATTGCCCTCACCGTTCCACAGTTAACCCCTCACTGCACGGTGTTAAAATTCAATATGCTAAGACAGAAAATAGCAGCATTACATTCCATTTCACAATAATAGCATATACAGGATCACTGAAGAAACAACAAGCATAGCATAAACACAAGAGACACGGATTTATCCTGGGAAACCCTCATGGGGTAGAAAACCCAGTAAAGCTTCCTCAATATAGATGACCAGCAATATACAAAGATGCAAACCAAAGACATGATCTCCTTCTCCACTGTAGCAGACCTCTCCTCCAATAGGTGCGCCTCCCTTGAATGAGTGAGTGTATATAATGAGGAACACACCTCCTCTATTTATACACTACTTTGATATGTATTTTACACAAGTACACGTAGGCTCGTATTTAACCAATAGGTTAAATAACCCACTACAACTAACTGGGCCGACCCCTCTAGGGTGGTCTAATAACCCTTTGACCCACATAACACATTTAGGGCCGACCCCCACTAGGGAAGTCTAATAACCCGAGTTACCACATTCCGACAGAGGAATAAACATCTCCGGATATACAATAAGATCTTCACGGAGGAATGAATCATCTCCGGAATAATAAAGTACAAATATAATATTCTTTGAAGTTACAATATTTAACACTCCCCCTTAACGAGAAGGATATTATAACAGTATCTGCACGAGCAAGGAGTCATCAACATCATACATGATACATCTATAAATCATTGGAAGCTTTCTCAACATCATCAGTAACTCAAGCAGTTACTGGAACATCTTCAATACTGGAACATCAACATCTTCAGTACTGAGTCTTTATCTTCTGCAGCACTCGAACAACTACAACAACATCAACATCTGGATCCTCACGATCATCAGTATCGTCATCTCACGACCATTAGCATCGTCATCACACGATCATCAAGATCGTCATCACACGATCATCAGCATCGTCACACACGATCATTAGCATCGTCATCACACGATCATCAATATCGTCATCACACGATCATTAGCATCATCATCACATGATCATCAACATCGTCATCACACGATCAGCAGCATCGTCATCACATGATCATCAACATCGTCATCACACGATCAGCAGCATCGTCATCACACGATCATCAGCATCGTCATCACACGATCATCAGCATCGTCATCAATACAGGTATCCATAACAATACAAGTATCCACATCATTAGTACACGTATTCATGCCAATACAAGTGTACATATCATCAATACAAGTATCCACACTGATACAAGTAACCACATCATCAATACAAGTATCCTACCGATACAAGTAACCACATCATCAGTACAAGTATCCTACCGATACAAGTAACCACATCATCAATACAAGTATCCTACCGATACAAGTAACCACATCATCAGTACAAGTATCCTACCGATACAAGTAACCACATCATCAGTACAAGTATCCTACCGATACAAGTAACCACATCATCAATACAAGTATCCTACCGATACAAGTAACCACATCATCAATACAAGTATCCTACCGATACGAGTAACCACATCATCAATACAAGTATCCTACCGATACAAGTAACCACATCATCAATACAAGTATCCTACCGATACAAGTAACCACATCATTAATACCATCACTTTCTCGGAGACCATTCGTCTACGGATCAATTCAGGGACCGAAGTCCGAGGATGATACAATCCCCATCACGTACATTTTGAACTAGCAGTTCCGGGATGATGCAATCCCCATCACGTACATTTTGAACTATCAGTTCCGGGATGATGCAATCCCCATCACGTACATTTTGAACTATCAGTTCCGGGATGATGCAATCCCCATCACGTACATTTTGAACTATCAGTTCCAGGATGATGCAATCCCCATCACGTACATTTTGAACTATCAGTTCCGGGATGATGCAATCCCCATCACGTACATTTTGAACTATCAGTTCCGGGATGATGCAATCCCCATCACGTACATTTTGAACTATCAGTTCCGGGATGATGCAATCCCCATCACGTACATTTTGAACTATCAGTTCTGGGATGATGCAATCCCCATCACGTACATTTTGAACTATCAGTTCCGGGATGATGCAATCCCCATCACGTACATTTTGAACTATCAGTTCCGGGATGATGCAATCCCCATCACGTACATTTTGAACTATCAGTTCCGGGATGATGCAATCCCCATCACGTACATTTTGAACTAAGGTCCAGGGACGATGCAGTCCTATCCTCTATTCTCGGAGACCTCACGTCTACGGCTCTCTTTAGGACTGGAAGTCCAGGGATGATCCAATCCCCTCAAGTCCACCAAGGACTTCATTCTCGGAGACCTCTCGTCTACGGCTCTCTTTAGGACTGAAAGTCCAGGGATGATACAATCCCCTCAACTGTCCACTAAGGACTTCATTCTCGGAGACCTCACGTCTACGGCTCTCTTTAGGACTGAAAGTCCAGGGATGATCCAATCCCCTCAAGTCCACCAAGGACTTCATTCTCGGAGACCTCTCGTCTACGGCTCTCTTTAGGACTGAAAGTCCAGGGATGATCCAATCCCCTCAACTGTCCACTAAGGACTTCATTCTCGGAGACCTCACGTCTACGGCTCTCTTTAGGACTGAAAGTCCAGGGATGATCCAATCCCCTCAACTGTCCACTAAGGACTTCATTCTCGGAGACCTCACGTCTACGGCTCTCTTTAGGACTGAAAGTCCAGGGATGATCCAATCCCCTCAACTGTCCACTAAGGACTTCATTCTCGGAGACCTTACGTCTACGGCTCTCTTTAGGACTGAAAGTCCAGGGATGATCCAATCCCCTCAACTCTATTCTCATCCATACAGGTACAATCATATATCACATCAAAACATGTATACATCACATCAAGACATGTGTACATCAAAACATGTATACATCACTTAATCAACACATGTACACATCACATCAAAACATGTGTACAACAAAACATGTATACATCACTAATCAAAACATGTACACATCACATCAGAACATGTATACATCACAACTAGCATGTATTCTCACCAATACATCTATCATCAAAAGCATGTATAAGTAAAGCTAAGTATTCTAAGTATAAGAGTCCTAAATCTAAATATTTCTAAGTAACTGGGTGTAGAGAACAGGTTACCTCATCAACGACCTTGTTGTTTGATGAGACAATCTCATCAGTAGTGACTATACTACTCCCCCTTTCGAGGACGGTCCTTTTGAACTACACCAAGCTTGTCTCGGAAGTATTCAAACTTCACTCGAGACAGAGGTTTGGTTGGTAACTTCTTCACTTGACGTAGGGGCTTGGTTAGTACAATGGTAACCTGTTACAAATTCAAACTTTTAGAGTTCATTTCTGTGACATATCTTGTTAGTTCCCTATGTTCTTTGACTTATCATGGAACACTAGATTCTATGTCATCTTGATACAACTCTAATTATCACATAGGATCTCAGTTGGTTCTAACTCTAAGTCAAACAATCCTAAATCCAAACTTCTTCACAACTAGCAGAGCAAGCAGCCATATATTCCGCTTGTGCTGAGAGTCACACTAGACTGCTTCCAGCTAAACCACGAGATCATGGCTAATCCCAGACAATAACATCCTCTCGAGGTGTTCTTCTTGTCTGATACACTTCCTGCCCAAACAGAATCTGAATAGCCATCTGAAGTCATGATCTTCAAGATAGCATAGATCAAATTCTATCGTGTCCTTTATGTGCCTCATCACATACTTTGCAACTATCAGGTAAACACATCTAGTTTCCACTAGATACTAACTCAAGGTGTTCATAACAGAGCATATATCTAACCTAGTATATGTTAGATATATCAAAGACCCAATAATTTGACTGTACAGAGTTATATCCACTAACTCTGATGAGTTATCCCCTAACGGCTTCAAGCTGGAATCCATAAGAGTGGCCATTCCAACACCTCAAGTCATATTTCTCATCATACTTTCCCTGATTGATAAATATTCCTTCTGAGCCTTGCCATACTTCCATACCTAGGAAGTAAAGCATCAAATTGAGATCTTTCATTTTTCATTTCTGCATTGAATGATCTTCTGCATATCTATCTGTGCCATCTCTCGTTAGATGGGTCTACTGATATGAGCCTCAATATCATTCGAACTCTGTGGTGAGTTCCTTCTTGCATCCATGTCATATGTGTATCATATTCAACCTTGTAGCAAAGGTTGAGATCCACATCACCCATGGTGATCATTAAGCTTAAATTATTATCGATCCTAGGTACCTATACAGAACCTGATTCATACCTCTTCTTTAATTACACCATACTTGGAGCAAACATCTTGTCATGATTCTCTTCCCCTTTCTAAGAGAATCTTCTAGCCATGAGCCTTCTATATTTTGTTTGATTTGTAAATCTTCTTGTTTGAACATCCACCACTTGTACGGTGTCCATCATTCTTCATGACCTTTCCTACAAATCAAAATTAAGTACATGATTAGTAATACTTCATAATCATCAAAAGATAACCCATTATGCATACAAATATCATTTACATAGTGATGCAACTATTTTGACCATTACTTTGGCACAACACTTTCCCATATCCTGTATGCATACAGTGGCTATCTAGATGCCTTCCATCTCTACCAGAACATACTATCGAGAGTGTGCACAACTCTCAGCATGTCAGCAAAGAGGTTTCATTCTAGACAAGCAACAATGGAATGTTTGTCCAAGCATATGCACATTAGTTGTATACTGTTCAATGCTCTATGAATGTTTACACTCAGCATTATATATTCTAGGAATACAAATATGCATGCAGGCAATATCATTACTATTTCAAATAGCAACTCAAATACTTATCTTTTATGTTTGTGTGGCTGCCTCCCGCTTGATCTTCTGTATGTCTTTTGAACTTCTATTCATTCTGTACCACTGTGCATGCTCAAGAGTCATCCTCATGATCTCATATACAAACATACACTCATTAGTATATTCTAAATGCTATCAAAACATTATAGTACTAAATAATCTTGAAAACGTATAGTCATGATTATAGTTAATAAACATTAGTATTCAAGATTTCAGGGAAGTCTTCTTTTACTCATGCGTATCATTGATAAGAGATATAATATGCATAATCCCTTGGTTACTAACTTTATGAATGAGCATAACCAATCATTCCAAGTATACTTATATAAGGGATCCTAACACAAGGTAAGATTCATGGGAAACATACCTGGATTATTATACCTACTTGGTTATGTACAACATACCTAAACAACCTCTTCAATGATTTAGAGATCCTGAGCTAGAACCTGCATGTCTCATAGGTTAAGCATAATATAACAAAGTCATACATACCTCGTAAGTAGAACAAAGATTATGGATGAGTCTTTGTCTTCATGTTTTCATGGTCATGAAGCCTGATTTGTCTTTTGTGATGTACCTGTATCTTGTTAGCAGACAACCTCAACCTCACACAACACCATAATGCATTAGTACAATCATAAGTGTCAACACCCTAACCAATGAATATCTTCTATCATGCATTCATAATTTTGTTAAGGTGATACAACAAATCTAAAATCAAGATTGTACTAACTGTAATAATCATGAAGACAAACATACCATAAACTTAATCATGAACAAATCTCAAAACATACCTCGATGAGTCATACCTATCGAGATCGCTTGTAATCTCCTTATGTAAAGCCTTAGCCTCATCTCCCTCTGAAACATGAACTCCTTCACTTATGTAGGTGACCAATCTATCTTCTTCTAGGATTAACCCTATCCACTTGATTTGCAAGAACTGGACCTGGAGCTGGATATGGGTTTGTCAGAGAAACCCCAAAAATTCAAACTTTGAATTTCAGACTTCCGAAAGGATAGAAATATGTGCCTTGATGAGCTGATCAAACTGATATATTTAGAATTTGAAAACTGCAAAGTTTTACTCCTCAATTTTGCCTTTGAAACTTTCGGATTCACTGGACGTGACCCTGAACTGGGGTTTGATGAAGCCCACTCTTTTGCCCCATCAAAAATTTTGAACCAAAGCTCTAAGCTTCTATTTTTCTGAGGAGCTTCCAGCCGTGGTCACAGATTTCAAAAATTCCTATTTTTACAGAAGCCCTAATTTTCCACTTTTCTGATCAAAGTCCCGAACTAGGGTCTAATCAAGCCCGGCCTTCTGCCCAACCAAAAATTCTGATATTGGTCTCTAAATTTCTATTTTGATGAGTAGCATCCATCCGTGGTCTCCGATTACAAAAATTCCAACTTTCTTCAAAGCCCTAAATTTCGGAAGCCATGAATGAAGGTACCAAAAAATAATTCTGTTTTGACAGAAATATGTACCTGATTGTTTCTGGTGTAACTCCGAAATTTTTGATCCACAGGGTCTGAAAAAGTTTTCTGAGATAGCCTGACCTGTTAGCTTTCCATCCTGACAGGTCTGACCTCAATTGGATGTTCTGAGAGAGAGTTATGCCAAATGTCGCAACGTGATCTGTTTTGGGAAAATACAGGAGAGCGAACTTGTACGGCGTGCCACGTGTCACTGTTTGACCTTCGGCCTCTGAAAAAGTTTTCTGAGATAGCTCGGCCTGTTATCTTTCCATCCTGACAGGTCTGACCTCAATTGGATTCTCTGAGAGAGAGTTATGCCAAGTGTCGCAACGTGACCTGTTTATGGGATAATACAGGAGAGCGAACTTGTACGGCGTGCCACGTGTCACTGGTTCAACTTCGGCCTCTGAAAAAGTTTTCTGAGATAGTACGGTCTGTGTACTACCTGTCACTTTTCACGAAATTTCATTTGGATCTTCCTATCCCAAGTTATGACCTTTTTCCCAAGGTCACCTGATTTTGACTCAGATCTGGAAGAGGCAGAAACCCTATATTGTACAGATCATAAATCACAAAGTACAACGAATTAGAGGTTGTCCTTTGGACACAAGGTACCTGGAGATCTTAGCTTCGTCCTGTAACAATTTCAGATCCGAAAAATTCGCCAAAACGGATTTATAGCGAAAGTGCTACGATGACTGGTTTTTGCTATGTAAAACCCTAACCTTCAAATTGTCGTAAGTAAAGCAAGTGTCTTTAGTGCCATACCTTGTCTTCCTTCAGGTTAGCTCTGATACCATGTTAAAATTCAATATGCTAAGACAGAAAATAGCAGCATTACATTCCATTTCACAATAATAGCATATACAGGATCACTGAAGAAACAACAAGCATAGCATAAACACAAGAGACACGGATTTATCCTGGGAAACCCTCATGGGGTAGAAAACCCAGTAAAGCTTCCTCAATATAGATGACCAGCAATATACAAAGATGCAAACCAAAGACATGATCTCCTTCTCCACTGTAGCAGACCTCTCCTCCAATAGGTGCGCCTCCCTTGAATGAGTGAGTGTATATAATGAGGAACACACCTCCTCTATTTATACACTACTTTGATATGTATTTTACACAAGTACACGTAGGCTCGTATTTAACCAATAGGTTAAATAACCCACTACAACTAACTGGGCCGACCCCTCTAGGGTGGTCTAATAACCCTTTGACCCACATAACACATTTAGGGCCGACCCCCACTAGGGAAGTCTAATAACCCGAGTTACCACATTCCGACGGAGGAATAAACATCTCCGGATATACAATAAGATCTTCACGGAGGAATGAATCATCTCCGGAATAATAAAGTACAAATATAATATTCTTTGAAGTTACAATATTTAACACACGGGGGCCGTCGAATCCAATGGCGCAAAAGCGATAAGTAGAAGGAAGTAAAGGGAGGCGTAAACGGAAGGAGTGGAAGGAGTACTCGTAGGCGTTGTCTTTACTTTGACTTCTCCTCAGGTGTTTATTAACTATATGCCGATACTCACTTCTACTCCATCCTGCCAAGAGGCGATCCAAGTGTTTATGCCAGGTGTTGATGTCGATGCTTACCTTTATTTATACTTTGGAATATAGAGGAGTTCTCCCCATTGAGCAAAGGCTCTATTACGCTATTGGAACTGCTCCTTCGACCGCTTATTCAAATGCTGTTGGTTCAACTTATGCTTATTTGAATTATCCTGGGAATGTTGGCTGATAAATGGTTAACACAAATAGAATATTTGTTAACGTATAACTGGTAACACACACGTATACCCACCTTCCTGGGCACGGTTAATAGAGAAGCATGTAGAACAATTCCTATCCCAACGTACTGCAACAGATAAAGTACAAAAAAATCCATCCTATTATCCATCCTGTGCACGTCGAACCGGTAACGATGGATCTATAATGGCTAATGCACACAGCTAACTCAAGCTGTCATTTTTCTCGTCCGTTGTACCCGCCTTACCTCCGAATCAGTTGCACTTAATTGAAGGGAAGGTAGAATAAAGTAAATAGGAAGAGTGCCTGCCTTGCCTACTTCCTAAGAATCTTTCCCTTCAGCAAGTTATGAGTTTTAGCCCGTGAATGCTTCTGTCGAACGCGGGTCCTCTTAAATGAATGAATGCTCTTGCTCTTTCTTTGTTGGAACGTCTGTGCAATGCTATAAAGTAAGTAGTTTATGGATTATTAAGTCTCTAAAGGTTTGTTAATATGTAGTACGCCAGGTGGTTTACAAGCCCAATCCCACCAAGCACAAGGACACGTCATCAAGTTGCCTAGTCCGCCAAGGAAGGACACCCTGTGAGTAAATCCGCCATATGCTATAGAGAGTGTGACTATGCAATTGACAGGGAAATGGAAATGATAAATGACTTGTTTTTATCTACTTGCAACCCCATGTATTCGTACCTCATAAATGTCCCTCCGGGTCCTCACCCTCGTACCTCAGGTGAGCCCCCTACGGGTCATGTTTAAGGAAGGGTTTACGGAATGATCCCCAGAAGGAAAGCGGCAGGGAAAGATTGAACACATGATAAACTGAATTAGAGTGATAATTACCCCATGTTACCGTTATACAAGAGAGACGGGTTCACTAGAAGAGATTTATTGTGCCAAGTTCTTACCATTTGTTGCGGAAATTTTTGGTGTTGACCTTTTTACATAAAATCATGAAGGTCCCCCCGCACATCAAAGGTCCTTCCCCTAGTGCCTAATATGGGTTCATCAGATCCCATTCTCCACTATGAATCCCCGCCATTCATTTATGAGTCACCTCCTCGTTGTATTACGAGTCTCAAAAAGGAAATCATATCATGCCTATGGGGAATTGATATAGGATATAGGATATTTTGTAACGCTGATATCATATAGGAATATCACATAAATATTCATATAGGATTTGTTACGTATTCATAAGGTATTTAATAAACAATTGAATAAGAATATGAAGAGATAGATGATAGAATGATTTACATTGATCTTTGCTGACAAGGAATACCACATAAATATAATTTGTGTTTAGCTTGTGAACAAGGTAATTTTGGAAAATAAGTAAGATATGCATTGTGTTGGAAGATCATAGAATCAAAGCACGTATGTTGTTTGCCTAAAAGAATCCAAGTAGAATTAGGAGACCTACTAGAGAGGAATTTATTTTAATTATCTATTACAAAAGAAGAGAGATCCAGATCTAAACACATCTTTTTAAAATATGATTTAGTTTAGATGGGTTTATCCTACTTTATTCTTTAATATATATATACTTCGTTTAGTTTATTATTATTATGGTAGAATTATTATTATTATTATGTATTTTTAAACATTTTAATTCTTTTTAATTTAATTTATTACTATTGTGATACATCTACTTAGTTTTTAATTGTATTTTATTTTTGCAATAATTCTCTTAAAAAATACATTGCATATTTATATATTTTATGTACTTTCAAGCCTCCTCTTTTAGAAGATTAAGTTTATTCACACATTCTTTGATGAAGATAATGATGACCTTATTAACATCCCACTTTAGTATATAGACTTCAAAAAATGTAAGGAATCACTTGGTTTTCTTTAAAATTATATTTATGTGTTTGAAAAACTCGAAGAAAATCATTTCTAGATTGTCATAGTTGTGACAAGTTAAAAGGTTAGAAATGTCAATATTGTAAGAGAGTATCCCAAAGCAAGGAAGATGCCCCTATGCACCCATTGCACCCAAGGAAGTGGCCTGTGATCAATATAAAAGTGATTATGAGTTCTGTCATTTCTGCTATTTCGCATATTTTTATTAAGTAATTGTTGCAGGTGCATCACATCTGGTATCAGAGCACTTTCTTGGGCTCGCTGAGTGAATTTCTGCCAAATTTTTTTTTTTCGCATTTGTTGCAGGTTCAGATTTGGGAATAATCCCTATCCGCTTAACTGTGGGAAGTACTTGGGCATAAGCCCTAAAACTCATTGTGAGGAGTACCACAGGAACCCCGAAGTAGCTGGCCCATTGAGAGGACCTGCCAGCGAAAAGGGCAACGACCCTTACCTGATTGACTAGTTCCCACCCGTGAGGTAAACCAAGAGCTGTCGTTTGTGGCAAAGCGGTTATCAGTTTTACCTGAGCCGTGGAGTGAGGGGTACTGCCCCAATACGCAAGCCGTCAGACAGCATTGGTGGCCGAGTGAAACCCTTGAACTGTTAGGAAGCCGCACATACCTGGGGTCCATATTTATTTTCAGCTGAACTGTTGATGATCGTTGCTGCGCCGTTTTAGATCCAGTCGTTCAGATCCATTTTGAAAGCCGTTCCAGATCCAGCGATTTTCAATCCATTCGGCACTGTTTCAGATCCCTTCTGAGCCGTAGTCGCTCCAGTCTGAAAAAAAGAGTATAAAATTTAGTTTTTTCCCCATATCTCCCTTGTTTTCACTCTGTTTCCCTTGAAATTTTTGGGGAACCCCTGTCATTCCATTCTGCATATTTCATTCCTGAGGACCCTATCCTCAATTCCCCTTCCCAAAGCCCGAAATCCCACATTTGTCTATTTTTAGGGTTTGCCATAACTTCCTCAGATTTCACCCAATCATCTTCAAATCAAGAAGTCCCCCCCCCCCACCTCAAAGGTCCTTCCCCATGGGTTCATCGAATCCCCATTCTCCACTATGAATCCCCACACTTCATTTATGAGTCACCTACCCATTGTGTTACAAGTATCGATATGGAAATCATATCATGCCTATGGGGGAAAGATTCCATATGTAAGTCTTGTGTGATGGCATATTGGGGCATGCATATCCAATGAATGGGACTATTATGGCCCACCCATTTGTTGAATGTCTAGTGGATCTATTGGGAATGTTATTTAATATCTACAAGAGGCTGTTAATTATCTATTGAATAAACCAAATATTTATCAGTTTTTCTAGTTCAATGAATTTCCTTCTATATAAATTCAATTTTAGTTTGAATGTTTCAACGCCACTTTGACAAATGTATGTTATATCCAATCTTTTGAAAAATGTTTTTATATATTTATCCATTTTTATCTAACTAAAAGGTACATGTGGATGGAAATGCAGATGGATCCAGACAATCATTTCGACTTTGTAATTGTAACTGGTGAAGAACATTCTACCCTTGGCATAGTTAGGTGTCAATCAGATGCTACTTTTGCAGAAATCCGTCAAGAAATTGTGCTTGATAATATAATTGGATATCCTTTTGAGTTTACCAACAATCAAGGATATACTTTAAATGAAACACAAGAGAAAAGATGGAAAGCTACAAAAACACCTATAGGCATCAAGAGGAAACTAGACACATTGGATACTGAAGCGTTGCAATCAATGGTAATGGAAAGAACACCAAATGTTGAAATCATCGAAGAGAACATGGAGGAACCTATGCATAAACAAGCAAGAGTTGAAGTTGAGTGTGATTCGATAGAACAAAACATAGGTGTTGATTCTACTATATTGGCATCTTGGGAAGAAAAAGTGAATAGTTTAATGGAAGAGTTTGTTGAGGAGAAGGTTACTCTTAAAGTATATTCAGAAAATGGAACATCTAAAATAAAGATACGTTGTGAAAGTTGTGGTATTGATTATGGAACAGGGGAAATATCTTTAGCAGCACGGACACTTCGCAACTTCAAAAACAATCACATGAAAACAAGGGCCCATCAACGTAACATTTCAAGGGTGGGAATTAGTGAAACTCCTTCATGTAACATAGAAAGGAAGACATCAATGGTTGGAGATCGAATTGAGATTGATAAAGCCATCAAAATACTAGATGATTTCAACAAGACACAAGATCCAAATTTGTTCAAAGTGATGGAAGCAACACTTGCAGGATACGAGGACAAGAGAAAAGTAAAAGTGGAATGTACACGGTGCAATAAATGGTTTTATTTAGTACCAGCAAGTGGTAATATTGTTAGTTCTCCAAATGAACATATGAAATCAAACAAGCACATTTCTACTACAAATGAGGCTTCACATAATACAGTTGGGTTGAGGACTGGCATAGTTGGGAGACCCAAGAAGCCTACCAATGATAAGTCCCAACAAAGTTTGACTAGGTTCTTGGTCCCATCATCAACACCACTATCACATAGGGGTTCTACAAGTGCAAATCCTTCTACTTCAGGTATGTTAATTTCACAAGCTTATTTAATTTGAATATGACATTGAACATAATTTTATTTTTTATCTTCAAATTTATTTGCTTTTATTGTATTATTGTAGATCATTTATCTCCCTTGATACTACAATGTTGGGGGTATTGGTATCCATATATTGATAGAAATGGGGAGAGATTGAACACAAAAATCCTAATGGATGATCAAAGGGGTGGGAAATTATGGGCCATAGAGAAGCATACCAAGAGGATGCTATGTTATCATGGTACAGAATGCCGTATTGATGGTACATATAGGCATATTCATTGTCAGAGGGCTTCTGAAACAGGGATACCTTTTGAATCATTGACATGCAAGTTTTGTAAGTTGATTCCAGACTGTGATGACTTTAGGATGCGTTTATATCGTGAATCAAGGAGCCCCATTAAAAGACATGGGAGAGATACAGGGAAAGGGAGAAGATTAGACTTTTTGACTCAAACTGAGCTCAGAAATGTTGCAAGGGTTACAAATACTAGCTATAGATCAACAATGAGGGCTCTTTGGTGGGAGAGGACAAAGGTTGCTATACTCTCTATTAGAATAAGGTCCCTAAAGGACAAGTTGTTCGAATCTACAGAAAGGAAAGATGTATTTAGGTTTTGCAAGGATGTGTGTGAGGCACATAGACAAGGAAAATTACAAGGTAAAGATGCCGTTTGGGAATTTGTCAAAGATATCTTTCACAACCTGACACGTCCAAAAGCAGGGAGAAGGTATGGTGCATCCACTAAATCCATTTATGAGATGATTAAGTTATGGGGGGGTCCTAGATTGCATAGCTTCATTAGCTTGAATTTAGATGGTCCTTCAATATCTAAAACTTTAAGGCAAGTGAGAAAATCACTGTCATATATCCCAGGGGAGCATGAGTACATTTTTGAGGCACTTGGAAAGGTTTATGCTTCTTATAAATCCAAACATGGTATAGAGGGTCCGATTCCTGTATGCCTTGCTGAAGATGAGACCGTTGTGAAAAAATATGTTAGGTGGGTAGCAAAAAGTGATACTTTGGTTGGTTTTTGTGGTAATAAAGAAAATCATCAATGCCAATCACATTTCTTAGTGACTGTGGGCGAGGGAGCTGCAGGCTATGATGTTATTACAGACACTTTTAAGAACAGTGTAATTGGTCATTATGCACGTGTCATTATTGCAAACCCTTTACATGAAAAGCTTCCCCGTTTGGTTGTGGTTGTTCATCCAACATGCAATAGGTTCGATGCAAATTTTGTTGCCAAGCAATGGGAAAAAATAGAAGTTATGTGGAGGAAACACGTGGAAAATTGTTTGGGACCTATTATTGGTCATTCATCTGATGGGGATAGTAGAAGAAGACAACTTATGTTGAAGGCTTATTCTTCAGCAAAAGGTATTCGATATCAAATCCCTTGGGAAGGGTGGAGGCTGTCTGGGTTGCATGATGGTGGCAACGTAATAGGACTACATGACCAGGATTACATACACAACGGGAAAAAGCTAATCAATCCTTTGTTTAGTGGCCGACGAGATTTGATCCTTGGAGAAGAGTTGGTAAGTTTTAATCATGTCAGAATGGTTTATAACACTTTTAAAGTGGATGATCACAAGCTTAAAATTGAAGATATAGAGAGGATGGATCGACAAAATTGGGGTTCAGCGCAACGCATTGCTTCAAGGCATGTTCAAAGGTGTTTAAAAGAGATGAGAAGTACAACAAGTGGTAGGGCAGAGAGAACACTAGGTACAGAGATTTATCTAATGATTGTTGCTGACTACATTGACATTTTTATGTCTCATAGTTTGACTCTTTGGGAAAGAGTGCGAAATGCTTCAAGAGTTCAACATTTCTTTTTGTTATGGTTATGTTGGGTACGGAAACAATCTCATGTTAATGCCAACATAAATTTCATTAGTAGAGAGGCATATCAGGATGTGAAAATTTCATGCCACTTTGCGGTTTTATTGATGAGATTGTTTCGAGACCACTACTCTAACTTGCCATGTGTATTGCACTTGACTGGGTCAGATGTGTGTGAGAAATTCTTTAGCAAAGTTGGTGGGATGGTTGGATCAGAGAGGGCCTATGATTTCACTGACTTGCTTCATGCTGTTGGAACTCTTAATAGAGTTGCCGAAGAAGAATCAAATCCACAAGGGCTTCGCTTTAATAAATCTCATAAAAAACAAGAAAGCATCTGGAATAAATTGCACCAACAAACAACAGAGAATCATGATGTATTATCTGATTATGGTCCAATATCTACAGATGATAAAATTATAGAAGCTCTGAAAGTAGGATTGAATGATGCGCAAAACCTTTTATCAAGATTTGGCATGCAACCAGAAGGACACACACAATCTTCTTGGTGGTTTAAACCATGGACAGAGGATCAAAACTATGCAACATTCCAAGTAGTGGATGAAGTAGTGGATGAAGTAGTTGATGGTTCTACACTGAATAACTCCAACTCAATATTCCAATCTTCATCTTCATCCATACTCAATGTTAGTGAATTGCAAACAATGGAAAGTGAGTGGAGGCATGAGTTGGATGAAATTTTAGATACCATTGATGATAATGTGAAAACAACTACCAAACCAGTGGTAGAGCTTGATGGTAAGGATATGTTCAAATCTTGTTTGGTTAGTCAGTTGAATGGAAATCCAACATTATCCAAAGATAGGTTGACTAGAGTGAGAAATGGGGTCTACTTTAGGCGAGATGAAAGGGCTTCAAAAAAGGGTGTTTCAATCGGCTTTGGAATTGGATCGGACTGCGGGGTGTTGTTTGAGAGCAACTCAATACCTATAGTTGAACGTGCCACAAGAAAAGGTGTTTCTCGAAGTACCAAAGAAGGTGTTTCTTGTGGAACTTGGTACATTGGAAGGGTTCAAAGAATAAGAAAGAAGGATGGAAATAGGGTGTTTGATTACCATAATGACATTGATCTTTTGGATAGGCCAGAAGGTGTTGAGCTTCAGTTTTGTTGGTACAATAAAATAAAAGGGCAACGCTTGTACAAGTATGATTTGACAGATCATCTTTTTGTACAACTTGAATCTGTTATAGCAATGGCCAACTTATCATACAACAATAGGAATGACACATACAAATTAGAAGAAAGAGATTACAAAGTTTTTTCTGATTTTGTCAGAAATCTCAACAAGGTTAATTTAAAGTTTATTGTAATTTATTTTTCCTTATTCATTCCCATTTAATAGATAATTTATAAATAATTATTGGTTGTATTTTTATTGATTTCATGTAGTAATACCATCTTGATTTTATATTTTTTGGCCTCAGGTGCAGTGAACCCTTCGAATGGTGAATTTTGGGATAAACCAACCTAATTTTTTCCACCTACTTTTTTGTGTAAGTTTCTTTGACCATTCATCTTTTGTAGTTGTATTTCAGCTTTCAAGATAGATATTGTGCTAGTGTAACCATCCATCTTATGATTTTAAATCGGATTTCAATACAGATTTGGATTTCACATGATGATTTGATTGTTACAGGTACCCGGGTTGATGCAAATTCATGTGTCATTCATGATGTCAACCTCATGTCAACGAGATTTAAAAATCAAGGCTAAAGGTGTTGGAAGGTTTTCAATCAAGCAAATTGACATTTTGGAAGTTGGATAACTTGCTTTCCTCTATACTAGTGGTCATTTAGAGCTGATGTCAAGATCATTTGATCAAATACTTTATATTTACATGTTTTCAAAATTCAAGGCAATGCCCTCTTTAAACTTTTAGTAGTTTTTTAGTACTAGAAATGGAGAAGGTGACTCTTTTGAGTACAATTTATATCATACATAGCATCATATCTTTAAGATAAACTAATACTCTTGATTTAACAATGATTTTGACTTATCATATCTTCCGTTTTGCTTAATAAAAATATATGTGAATGTTTTATAATTAATTTAAACTTTATGGATTTATGTGTTAGTTAATTTTTTTCATCCTTTCTTCTTCCAGCAAAGACTTGAAGGTCTTTGTAAAGATCTCGGAGCAAATTCTGCAATGTATTTGGATTTTTAAAATTTCGATAATATTGCAACTATTACTATTAACTCTGCTCTATGTTTTATTTTTGTGGGGTTACTCTTTTTGTTGCTTGGCGAAGTTATTTAGATATGAGGTATGATTCTTGGAATAGCATGCATTACAATATTAGAATTTTGTGGCACTGAGATAACCATGGTGGTAGTATTTTGTTTTTTTTATGTAGAATGTTATTGATGTGATGTCCAAAAGGTCAATGTTACCACTTATGAATATGTATGCAAGATTTTACGCTTTCTTTGTAATTGAGGTTGAGTTTTCTAGTGTTAAAAGTGAGTAAAGCTTGTAACATTATACCTTTTGTTGTTCTATATGAGGCCAATTTCCAAAGTGTGTTTCTTTTCTAGCTATAAGTCACGTTGTAGCCTATGAAACTGTTCAGTATGTTTGAGTGTGCTTTTGGTTCCTTGTCAACTCCAAGGTTAAGAGATGTAGCTAATCGAGAATTCTGGAGTTGAACAATTATATTGTAATTTTTGTAGGCATTCTAGTAAAAGATCTAACTCTTCATTTTTTAGGTTGGGGTTTAGGTGGGTATTGAGATTCAATCAGACCTTGTTCCATGACAAGAAAGAAAAGTGAGATCAATCGTTCTTGGATCACTGGAACCAAGAAAAGTTAGATCAATCTTTCTTGACTAATAATTTATTTCAACTTTTTGTATTCTTCTTTAACATTTTCACATTTCCAGTTAAGAATAGTTATTAGATTGAGTTATATTTGTCACATTCATAATTGAAATTTCAATTCTTATATGCAAGGCATCCTTCTTAATATTGTATTGGAACTGACATGAACATAGGTGAAAATCTAAATCCTTGTTTACATACATTATATGTTATTATTACCATGAAATGGTATCATATAAGTTTCACCATCTGTGTATTTTTATATCTATTGCATGATTGAAACTTAACAATGGATATTTTTTCCTCTCCCTTAAAGATAAAAAGAATTAGATATATTAACCCACGAAAAGGTAACTAAATGTTTCTAATTCCCTTGATTGCAAGAATAAATGTAGAGGAAGTAGAGGTAATTCATTGAATCTTGTGAATGACCCAAATCCAAGATATGCACATGATCATATGGTGTTATTGGAACGTAAGAGGAATTTTTCTATGTTCATTTGGGTTCAAACATCAATGATGATTGTTTTAATAGGAAGGTAGGGAAGTCCATCCATGAAATGGTTTCAATTTTGTATTTTTATGGAGTTTATTTTATTAATCTTATAAAAAACATGAGCTCTCTAAGGCTATATTTGTATTTACATGATATAAAATTGGTAGATTGGTAGGTTGTGGTTTGAAACATCTGTAATTCTCATCTTTTATAAGCATTGCATTGACTATTGGACTATCTATCTTGTACTTTCTTTGTTACATTGATCTCTTAACGGGTTTCCTTTTACTCATTTTACCTTCCCCATTACTATTTCATTGGGTCTTACACTATCCAATGCTACAAATTGATCAGTCGTCCCTACAATCTTAGTGGGATCATTGTTAGCATTATACTACTACTTTCTTTAGCATCTTGTTTGGTTATACTAAGATGCATTAGGATCCTGTTTGTTACACCTTGATAATATGATATAAAGGGGGTATTAAAAATGGGTTGATAAAAATGGATACCTACAATATCTGGTGAAAATAGAGGTTTTCTTAATTGGAAAGGTATATTGGGAGGGGGGTTCAACAATACAATTTCAGGAGGGATTTTTCAATATTTAGTGAAATTAGGGATATTCTTTAATATCCTGCGAACGATGGTGCTATGTAACAATTTCACTGAGTGAACCCCCCGTGCCTTGACCGAACTTTGGATTAACTGATGAGACAGAATGAATACTAGGGTTCGCCGATATAATCAAGGGTTGAAAGAGGGTTATATGACATTACGAGTTAGAGACCTTACCGAGACCTTACCCTAACCAACCTTTGGATTAATTGATGGGATAAATTGACTACTAGGGTTTTTCGATATAATCAATGGTAGGGTCCCATTTCACTTTGAAGGGCTATGAGATATTGAACCATTCTTTTCATTTGAAAATGTAATAGTACATCAAAATTTCATTATCGTTTTTACAAAATTTTTAATATAGTGACAATATTTGCATTGTTACTCTCTATAAACTTAAATAAGCAATGTTATATTAATATGTGCTAGTTAAATAAACCAAGAATCCATATAGAATAAATTTAAAAAACATAAAGACAAAAAAGCTAACAATATGAAGAAATCACTTGTTTGATCAATTATACCAATTCTAGACATTGTTTGTAGATGGGTTTGTAGAATATCTAGTGTAACATGGGAAAACATTGATGAAGAAGAGGGAGAGATGACCATAAGAGATAAGAGAAGCCTAAACAACAAGATCAATCTTCCAAGATGGCATTGAGATGAAATATAATTAGGAAAAGAAGGAGAGATAACGTGTCGTAGGAATAACATCTAAGGTTGGTGTTAATTTTTTACACGACCCATTTCATATTATCTACATAATTCTACCGTTCAAGGTTTGTAAATTGCGAAAAATGGCAGTGAGGTTTTACAATCTGGGAAGTGTAATTTTTTGTTGGTTCATTAGTGTGGGTCATTTGAGACTTTGTCTCCATAGAATAGTCGCATAATGCATTACAAATTTCAAACAATTTGGTTGTGGAAAGTTAAAGCCCTACATCTAACTCTGTTCTCCACATACAAAATGCTACACATATTTTAAAATCCAATCCATAGTGCAAAATTCTGCACATACATGTAAATTCACAACAAACCAGTCATATGAGGATCCCACTGGATGAATCACGAATGCAAATGTTGCAAAATATGATTGTAAGGAGCTCATTGGACGAATCACAAATGCATAGTGAAGAAAATGAGGTGGAAACGACAATGGGGACTAATTACCCACGATAAACTCTATTTCAAGTTTCACCCCTACGCAGTTGGAGTATTGGGCATGGTTGCATCCAATTTCTCAAAAAAATGACAAAATTTTCATCGTTCCACTCTATATCTTTAAGCAATGTCTAACCCAAATAAACCAAGAACCCATACAGAGGAAATTTTAGAAACATAAAAAATACCCGACAATATGAAAAAAAACATTTGAAAAACCTTTATAACCATGGAGATTGAATTGACAAGTAATCAAACTTCTAATAGAAAAATCAAGGTTGGATGGAAATGAAATACAATTTATGCAATTTCCAATGAATATAGAGATCGATAAATACAAAAGAGGGAGTGAATCTAAAAAATATGTTCATGAATACAAAAACTATTATCTTGAATCACTTCAATAACATACTTCACTCTGAATCCCTTTGGCAACTTGAAAGTGGACGACAAAGTGCAAAGGTATTTGGAAAATGAATGCCACAAATTACCAATTGGGAATTGGTGGTCCCTTAAGTACTCTAATGTTATTTCAACATTAGTAATATTCTCATAAGATATGGGATTGAATCTTTAAATTGAGTGTGCTTTTAAGATTTATCCATATTTCAAGCTGTCTACCATTGCATCATCAATTATGATTCCTTCTAAATAATAAAACTATGCAACATCATCTCTCTTTTGAGTTAATATAGTGGATTTGTACTCATCCTTCTTATACATATCAACATTCCCATCCCATGGATAAGGTAAACTAAGACTAAATTATGCAAGACTTTTCTTTATAAATGCCTTTCAATCTAATAATCTCTTTAGGCAATGCTTTAGCTTTGTCTTGAGTTCTAGACATGAAGACCTCCTTGGTAATCATTTGGTTGGCTATATTTATCATATGAGTTCCTGTTTTCAACCTACAAGTCCTCCAATTGCTTCTTAGTTATACTAGTATTCAGGAAATTTATTATTTCAGCATCCTACTCAGTCATTTCTCCAAGATGCTTTTCAACATCTTTGATTTACTTTTGAAATGTTTCATACATCTATAACTCATATTGTATAATATCAAAATAATCCCATCTATCTAGCATTCCAACTGATATTTTGTCCCAAAGGGCCTTTCTAGTTCTTCTCAACAATTCTTTGTGAAAATCCTCACAGCAGATCTAAGAGATGATGTATACCTCACAAGAGTAATTATGATTAAGCAGGAAAATAGAAGAAGAGTGGTCAATGCAGTATAATGAGCAACAGAATAAATAATACAATAGAACTCAGATAGAAGAAAAAATACTTCACACACACTAATTAATTAATCACAGTATGGAAAAATAAATAGTACAATGGTAGAGAGGATTCGAATGCCTAAGGTGGCAATTCGAATTAGCCTCTCGGAGTGATCATAAGATCAATAGAGTGTCATCGGAGCACAACTAGGTGTCCTCATGATCATCGGAGCACAACTGGAAGTCTTCATCATCATCAGTGGAGTCATCAATGCTCAAGTAACTGTCAACCATCAGTCAAACTAACTCTGGTAGGTGTAACTGAGTGTAATTGACTGTAACTGAGTGTAACTCAGTATAAACTGAAGACAACTGGACTAGTAAGTGAAGAAGGGCAAGTTTCTCCCTAAAATCAAGGAAGAAGGGTGCATTAAGCAACTGGAGGGCTAAAACTGAATAGTGAGAAGCTCCTGGGGGCTGGCTAACTGAGGGCTAGGTGTTGGACTGATGACTGGGATGCATGCAAAATGCATGCAAACCCTAGAATGCATGCAAACCCTAAAAGTGCATGCATGACTGAAAATGTAAATGATCAAAATACTGGTGGGACTAGGATGGAGTATAGGAATATCCTAACACCCCCCCTTAATCCATCCTAGGCCCTGGTAACTAAGACCAAAGGTCACCCAATACAATGAATAATAACAATCAATAAACCAAGGAAGTGGGAAAATTTCATGGGAAACATACCCCCTCCTCAAAAACAGACTGTAAGGCACACACAAAAAATTAAATGCTCCAAACTCAAGCAAGTGTGATGCTTGGTCATATGTATAGAGGTATCTTCTTCTTGGGAAGAAGTGGATCATGCTCAAAAGCATGTGCTTGTACTTGCTCTTCAAATCGAATGTGATGAGAACAAATCCAACAGTATGAGAATGATCCTTGAACCTGTGATTCAAATCAGCTGAGGTAGGATCAAATCTGTGAAAGTGCATATAGTCTTTTGTCTTCTCCTTCGAACCACCATGGGTGAGATTATGCCAAAAATAACTATTACATGTTTGCTTGAAATAAAAATCAGATTTAAGACTTAAAAACAGTTTCTTGAGATCTCCTTTGAACCAGTAGGGGTGAGATAAAACTATCATATGCATGAGAAATTATCCCAAGCAGTAATTGCTTAGAACCCAATTTAGATACAAGACTTGAATCATGGTTTCTTGAGATCTCCTTTGAACCATGAGAGGTGAGATCAAAACCAGTAATTGCATGAGAATTTATCCCAAGCGAATGGCAATGGCCATAATATTCAATAACCTTCTGAAAGCATGAATTTATGATCATATAGTAGTATAAAAGAGGGGATAGTTGGAGAGGAGTGAATGCATTACCTTTAATAGTTGTTTTGACCTCCGAAATAATCATGTGATCATGATGCAAACCAACAGACTCTGGTGCAAGAGAGGATTTAGGACCTTCTGCAATATCTAGAGTGTGAGCTGGCACAGAAAGACAAGAAAGTTTGAGCATGAGTGTAGAATCTGCAAGTTCTTTGTGAACAACTTCAATGTGAGATGATACTGGTTCATGATCTGAGAGACCATCAAGAGGAGTGAATGCATCACTTTGTTTGCTTTCGAATGGGTTGGGACCAAGTCCTTCATTCTCTCTGCCAAATATTTCATCCAGGTGAGCCCATAGCTCTTTTGGTGATGAAAAATAAGGGAGGTCATACAACATCCAATCAGACATAGCATCCAACCTTGATCCAAAGGCTTCATCAACTTTATTTAACCAATCAATCTTCTCTTCAGAAGATTCAAACTCTCTTTCAAAACAACAATCAAAGAGATCATGGCTCTTCAAGTATGCTATCATTTTTGGTTTCCAATCATCATAGCTGAGAGGAGAGAAAGGAGAAAGAGGAGTGATTTCTTTTGAATTCATTGAAGCTGTAGAAGACCTGCAAAAACAATATAGAATAACTGCAACTACTACTGCTGCAAAAATGCAGAAACTGCTGCAACTGCTGCACTCGAAATCTTGGTAATAACCTGCAAAAAAATCTCAAGAATGGAGATAAACAATACTCTCAACATGCTCTGATACCATGTGAAAATCCTCACAACAGATCTAAGAGATGATGTATACTTCACAAGAGTAATTATGATTAAGTAGGAAAATAGAAGAAGAGTGGTTAATGCAGTATAATGAGCAACAAAATAATAATATAGTAGAACTTAGATAGAAGAAAAAATACTTCACACACACTAATTTATTTAATCACAGTATGGACAGATAAATAGTACAATGGTAGAGACGATTCGAATGCCTAAGGTGGCAATTCGAATTAGCCTCTCAGAGTGATCATACAATCAATAGAGTGTCATCGGAGCACAACTAGGTGTCCTCATGGTCATCGGAGCACAACTAGAAGTCTTCATCATCATCAGTGGAGTCATCAATGCTCAAGTAACTGTCAACCATCAGTCAAACTAACTCTGGTAGGTGTAACTGAATGTAACTGACTGTAACTGATTGTAACTGAGTATAAACTGAAGACAACTGGACTGGTAGGTGAAGAAGGGCGAGTTGCTCCCTAAAATCAAGGAAGAAGGGTGCATTAAGCAACTGGAGGGCTAAAACTGAATAGTGAGAAGCTCCTGGGGGCTGGCTAACTGAGGGCTAGGTGCTGGACTGATCTCTTCACCCTGGACATCTAGTTGCATCTTGGTAATTTGAATTTTTAATTCATTTATCGCTGACTCTTGATCATCAGTACCTTTGCACTTTGTTGTTCACTTTCAAGTTCACAAGTAAGGGTTAAGATATACTCAAGATAAAGCTAAAGGATCTTAAAGGGTAACAATAAAATATTAAGATAAATCATGCTCTTAGAGTATGTAATGTCCCAAATTTGGCATTGGGTCACAATGGCCTAATCACATTGTCCATATTCAGTAGAGTTTGTCAAATTGATGCTAAAGTTGAAATAATTGCCAAGGAGGAAAATTACTAGTTTCCTAGGTTTGGGGTGGAAGCTTTGGGATTTGGAATAATGGGGATAAAAAATGATGTTTGAACATTAGAATGGAATAAATATTTAATAAAGGATATAAATAAATATATACAAGTGAAAATCAAAGTGGCATTTGATCATGAAGACACATGGAGGAAGTGGGACCCACATATGGCTAGATTTCCCCACTACACTTGGCATCATTCTCTCACCAATTCGAATTCAAGGTGAATGGTAACATACTTGGGGGATTCCAAAAGGTATTATTCATGGCATGAATCATCCAAGGTCGAAATATAGAGGAAGAGCAACTCCCATGGAAGAGGAAGAGGCAATTTGGAGCTAGTGAGACACTTGGGCTAGATTCCCTAGCTCTATGACAACAATGATGAAGATGCTATGACACCTATGACACAAATCAGACCTGAAGGCTGACATATTACATATATGACATGTCAAGTCTAAAAATAGACTCCAAGACGGTGCTCAAGGGTGTTAGGGCAGCTAAGATGCTTCCACATGTGATTTGGTGGAAGTGGGAGACTAGGAATTGTTGTACAAGTGGCGTTCTTTGGAATCTCTTCCCAACTTGAGTTGGCATGAGTCTCTTGGAAGGAATTCGACCCATGTAGGAAATTAGAACTTTATAAATGTCAATAACAAAGAATGAAACCAGATTTTGATCATTTGTAAAATTTTCAATTGCATTTGTGAAGAGGGAGAGCTAGTGGATGACTAGTTTCTTGCCTTGGCCAATTTCGAGGGTGAAATATTCCCATCCAAGTTGGTAATTGGAAAGGCCATTCAGACCTTTAATTTGGAGCTTTAATGGAGTCTTTATTTTCAGGTGTAAGCTACAGGGCAGCTCATGGTTTCTTCTATTGCAGCTCACTCCTTCAACCATTTCCAGTTTTGATGGCATATTCTTAATCCTTGAGGGAGGGCATTTTTGGTGAGATATTGTACTCTTTGGGGGAGATTTTAGTGCCCCATTTCTTTTGTAATATGAAGTAAATACTCTGTTCTTAATCTCCAGAAAGTTTCAGGTCGAAATTCCAAGTAGAAATGTATAAATCTCAATTTTAATGAAAGAACAGTGCCATTTCCCCACTACCTTGTTGTGAATCAATGTAATGCTGATGATTTCGAATGAATGTATTATTCTCTGATATATTTGTGATAAATATACTGCCATGTATGTCTTATACAAGTTTCATGTACTGTACTTGAGCATTTGAATCATTTTTACTCAGTTTAGTTGTATTGGGAGGTGAAATAGTGCCATTTCCCCAAGGGTTGAATTGGGGATTTTTGCAGTTGAATGGGAGAGGGTGAGAACCGTTGTAATATTCCATTAATGGTGCATATGAGACTTTAATAACATACTTAACACATTACATACCTCTGTTCATAAATTTGAGTGGGTTTGAAGGCATTTGGGAAGCCATTTTCAGTACTTACCCCAGGGGGATTTGAACCCCAAATTAGTAGTAAAATTGCATAATTGGTCCAGAATCTTAAGAGAGTTTTAAGAGGTATTTTGGTGGCCATATGTCATATATAAACATCATATTCAAGTTATAATATCATTCATACACCTTCCTTGAAGCTTTGAAGGCATTTCGAGTCAATTTGAGACCTAGAGACCAATACTAGTCAAAGGGAAATCACTAGTAAAGTTACCTACATTGATCAGAATTGAAAGAGGATTTGTAGAAGTATTTTAAAGGTCCAAAGGCATCCCTGAAACACATATTTATGTTCTAATATCATTCATATACCTTCTCATAATATTTGGGATCATTTGGGGCAAATTTGGGACCTAGAGATCAAAACTAGTCAAAGGTCGAACTAGGGAAAAAAAGTGAAAATTGTCATTTTAATAAAATTCCCAACAAGGGACATTACAGTGGTATCAGAGCATGGTCCTTGCACCTGTGGATTAGGTACATACATTCAAGAATAATAGGTAGCCATGTCTTACTATTATGATGAATCCTATGAGTACAATTCTTATGAGGAATATGCAGATGCTTATGAGCAATATGAAGCAGAATGTGAATGGTACGAGGAAGAGATGCCATCATGCAACACTTCTTACAATTTCAAGAGAAATGAAGATTATTCTTATGACTTTAAATCTGATGAATATGAGTGTGTCACACCAACCAAGGATAATTCTATGAGTGAGTTCCAAAGATGGAGAGCAAAATATAAAACCTTGCCCCAACAATATCAAAAATATCAAGAATATCTTGCTTTTAGCAAAAATACACAAAATGCCATGTCTTTTGAGTACTTTGCTGAACATGTTTTTGAAAATAGGCCCAAAAATGATGATGTGGAGTTAGTAAAGAAAGGTTTATGCCCTTCTTGTAAAGAACCTTGGAGTGAGTATCATACATATGTGCATGAAATTATGTCCCACTTGAGGAGAGCTTTTGGGAATTCTTCAAAAAGAGATTCCAAAGATATTGATCATAAGGAAAACAAGGGGAAAAATGCATCATCTTGCTTGAAGGATAAAAATGAAAAGACATCACAAGAGCATGAATAAGATTCTATTGAAAATATGGAATATCATTTCGAGACACCTTCTAGCTTAGACATGAACCAAAGAGCATCTACTGATGGATGATTAAACTATGAAGGAGTACCTACTTATGGGTGCTCACACCTCTATGTTGGTGACATAGAGATCACTTTTGAAAGTGTTGCTGCAAGCCCAAGTTCCATTAAGCATGATAATGAAGACCTTGTAGCAGTTGAAGAAGAACCAAGATCAACTTCCCCATCACCACTTGAGCTTCATGAAGTTGGTCCAAGCAAAATTGAAGAAGATGAGGAGGTTCATTTGCAAGAGCCTCATTTTCTTGAAGGGTCCTTAACGATGAATGAAAATAAGATCCAAGAGTCCCTCAACATTCTCCATGACACTCAAGCATTGGTGTCAAATTCTTGTTGGAGAGCTACTTCATTGGAGGAAACATCCTTCCTTGAAGACATGGAGAAGATTCAAAGAGCAATGTGCCACATCAAATGTAATTTCATGTCTTTTATTTTTGATAGAAACCATTTGTTTGAGCTTAATGAATTGTTACATGATGCATACTTGAAGAATAATGAGGATATTCATAAGCTCACAATTCAAAATGAGCAACTTCTTGAAAAGTTGCAGGATACTTGTTTTTCCTCCTATGTTTCAGACTGTCAAATGGTAGATTGTTTGGAGGATTCTCATGACATGGTGGATAATGAGAAATGTGGGAATTTGAATGTGCTTAATGTGTTTGAAGATGAACTTGAAGAGATCCAAACACTTTATGTGGTGGAAGAGGAACTTGAATTGTTTCTTGATGAAGGTTATGCAATTTTTAAAGAAGAGCATGATTCCTCTACATTGGAATCAATCTATGACAAAGGTTTCCCAATTTTGAAGGAGATGCATGATACTACCCACATGGATCCTTCCCATGATGAAAATTCTGCACTTTTTGATCATTTGGGTGAGTTAGTTCATTCTCCTACATCCTACAATTCCATGTTTTGCAGTATTAGTCTTAATGAAGTATGGGTGAAAGGGTTCTTTTTTATGGTGCCACATGAGGAGTATGGAACTCCTAGATTTACCTTTTATGATGACATGGTTGGAGCACATTCTTATTCACATTTGCAGCAACATTATTTGTCACTTTATGATGATGCAAATCTACGTGGATGCACCTATGATATGCATTTGAGTCACTTGAAGACTCATGGTTTTTCTTGCTCAACACTTGATTCATTTGATGTTGGAGGAACTTCATCCAACACTTGGGAGAATAGATTTATGATTGGAGAACATTTTTGTTGGAAGCCACATACTTTGTTATATTTTGATGATTCTCACATTCATGGATGTATGGGTGAGACTTCTTTGAGTCATTTGAAGTCTCATTGTTTTTTCTGTTCATTATTTGGTTCAGATTTTAGTGGAGATTCTTCATTCACTTCTTGGATGAAAGAATACATGGCTGAATATTTTGATGCATATCACATCCTTTTGGAGCAGCATTATAGGACATGGGATCCTCACCTATGTCATTGGAGCATATTTGATTGGTCACTTGAAGCTTGTATTCACTTGGAAAATGGTGGTCTACTTGCTTGGAGGTATAAGCACTTTCATGACTCTTTGATGAAGCATATCCTTGATGTACATTTTAATTATGTTGTTATGTACTTTGATGATATATATTTGGTACTCATGATGTTTGAAAGAATGCATACAAGAAAATGAGATCCAGGAATCCTCTTATCTAATGGTGTGGGTTGGAGAGCACTCTTAATTGTTGGGGTGCAATACAAGCAATGGGACCCTGGAATAATTTTTGTCTCATTGGTTTCATTTTTTGGGGGGAAGCAAGCAGTATGGGATATGGATTCCCCACTTAATAAAGTGATTTTAATCAGAGTAGTGCAGCAACAAGCATGGTGGTTCCTCTCTAAAATCTTCATGGAAACTCAAAGACTCAAGGTTGGGCAATTCAATGGCAACTTCAAAGAATTATACAGAAAGCAGGTTCTTCAACACCCATGTTTAAAATTGCTTGAGGACAAGCAATATTGGGAAGGGAGGATTTGTAATGTCCCAAATTTGGAATTGGGTCACAATGGCCTAATCACATTGTCCCTATTTAGTACAGTTTGTCAAATTGTTGCTAAAGTTGAAATAATTGCCAAGGAGGAAAATTACTAGTTTCCTAGGTTTGGGGTGGAAGCTTTGGGATTTGGAATAATGGGGATAAAAAATGATGTTTGAACATTAGAATGGAATAAATATTTAATAAAGGATCTAAATAGATATATACAAGTGAAAATCAAAGTGGCATTTGATCATGAAGACACATGGAGGAAGTGGGACCCACATATGGCTAGATTTCCCCACTACACTTGGAATCATTCTCTCACCAATTCGAATTCAAGGTGAATGGTAAAATACTTGGGGGAGTACAAAAGGTATTATTCATGGCATGACTCATCCAAGGTCGAAATATAGAGGAAGAGTAACTCCCATGGAAGAGGAAGAGGCAATTTGGAGCTAGTGAGACACTTGGGCTAGATTCCCTAGCTCTATGACAACAATGATGAAGATGCTATGACACCTATGACACGAATCAGACCTGAAGGCTAACATATTACATATATGACATGTCAGGGTTAAAAATAGACTCCAAGAGGGCGCTCAAGGGTGTTAGGGAAGCTAAGATGCTTCCACATGTGATTTGGTGGAAGTGGGAGACTAGGAATTGTTGTACAAGTGGCGTTCTTTGGAATCTCTTCCCAACTTGAGTTGGACATGAGTCTCTTGGAAGGAATTCAACCCATGGAGGACATTAGAACTTTATAAATGTCAATAACAAAGAATGAAACCAGCTTTTGATCATTTGTAGAATTTGCAATTGCATTTGTGAAGAGGGAGAGGTAGTGGATAACTAGTTTCTTGCCTTGGCCAATTTCGAGGGTGAAAGATTCCCATCCAAGTTGGTAATTGGAAAGGCCATTCAGAACTTTCATTTGGAACTTTAATGGATTCTTTATTTGTAGGTTTAATATACAGGGCAGCTCATGGTTTCTTCTATTGCAACTCACTCCTTCAACCATTTCCAGATTTGATGACATATTCTTGATCCTTGAGGGAGGGCGTTTTTGGTGATATATTGTACTCTTTGGGGGAGATTTTAGTGCCCAATTTCTTTTGTAATATGAATTAAATACTCTGTTATTCATCTCCAGAAATTTTCAGGTCGAAATTCCAAGTAGAAATGTATAAATCTCAATTTTAATGAAAGAACAATGTCATTTCCCCACTACCTTGTTGTGAATCAATGTAATGCTGATGATTTCGAATGAATGGATTATTATTTGATATATTTGTGATCAATATACTTCCATGGATGTATTATACAAGTTTCATGTACTGTACTTGAGCATTTGAAGCATTTTTACTCAGTTTAGTTGTATTGGGAGGTGAAATAGTGCCATTTCCCCAAGGGTCGAATTGGGAATTTTTGCAGTTGAATGGGAGAGGGTGAGAACAGTTGTAATATTCCATTAATGGTGCATATGATACTTTAATAACATACTTAACACATTACATACCTCTGTTCATAAATTTGAGTGGGTTTGGAGGCATTTGGGAAGCCATTTTCAGTACTTACCCCAAGGGGATTTGAACCCCAAATTACTAGTAAAATTGCATAATTGGTCCAAAATATTAAGAGAGTATTAAGAGGTATTTTGGTGGCCATATGTCATATATAAACATCATATTCAAGTTCTAATATCATTCATACACCTTCCTTGAATATTTGAAGGCATTTGGAGTCAATTTGAGACCTAAAGACCAATACTAGTCAAAGGGAAATCACTAGTAAAGTTACCTACATTGATCAGAATTGAAAGATGATTTGTAGAAGTATTTTAAAGGTCCAAAGGAATCCTTGAAACACATATTTATGTTATAATATCATTCATATACCTTCTCAGAAGATTTGAGATCATTTGGGGCAAATTTGGGACCTAGAGATCAAAACTAGTCAAAGGTCGAACTAGGGAAAAAAAGTGAAAAATTGTCATTTTAATGAAATTCCCAACAAGGGACATTACAGAGTAGTATAAATAGGAGAGAAAAATTTTCATCTTTATCATCCAAAATTGAAGAGCTTAGATGCAAGAGTAGAGGGTCAAATTTAAGGGAAAGATGAAGTGAAGAAGGCCGAAATTCTAGTGGAAGATGAAACCTTGCAATGATTTCTACTTGTTTTTTGTTTTGTTTTAGGTCATCTTGGAATTTTTAGTATATCTTTGTTTCTGGGATTTTCAGACCATGAAATGTTTATGGGATGGAGACATGTCAAGACTTGTGAGTTCCTATGGTAAATATTTCATATTTTGATTTTCTATAGTTCCGTAGATATGACCTCATAAAGTTAGGGTTTTTGAATAACCTTCAAACATGTCAATTTGGCATTTTCATTATAAGGTTTGATCCAGAATGTTTCAAATAGTTCCCTTTGTAGGAGATGAAAATATATCTTTAAGAACGTATGGTTAAAATTTCAGATCTTGGTTCTCTATATTTTTCGAAGATATGAACTTTGGAAGACAAGGATTTTAAATGACTCAAAAATCATATTTAAACAAGTTAGTTTGGCATTTTCACTATAAATTTTGATCCATGACGTTCCATAGAATGAACCTTAGAGGAGATGTCGTAGAGATATTGAAGAATATGTGGTAAAAGTTTCATATATTTATTAATTAAATGTTAAGAGTTATACTTGTTGAAAGTTAGGGTTTGTGACAATGACAGAGACAATGAAAATTCAAGAGAAGATTGACAAAATCTTGCATAAGTTTCTCATACGGTATCATAATCACAAACTTGTTGGCATGTTGGATCAACATACTTAATGATGATCTTGGTAATTATCTTTTCCCATTCTATGATGATATTGGCATAGATATTATTGGTGATTGTATTGAAATATTCCATGGTAATGTTATTGGCACAAGATACTTCTAAGATTTTGGAATGTACTATGAGGTCTATGATGTAAGGGTTTGAAGGTGCAAATAGATGAAGTCTTTTGGTGATTATTTTTGGGATTTTATTACACTCTTTAGAGGCATCTTTCTGTTCTTTCTATGTATCTGAAGTATATCTTAGAAGAAGTTGTTGGCATTCTTGGAGGACAAATTTGAGGCATGTACAGGTTTACATTGTGACGGAGATAGTTTTTGTGGCATTGTGACAGAGACAATGATTGTGTCATTGTGACGAACAGAGATTTTGATAGTGACATCAATACAATGATTGTGACAATGATAGATATAGGTACAGGAAATTGATTCAAGTACAAGGACATAGATACATGTATAGGTTGATGGAGACAGTGATACAATGACAGTGGAATATTGTTCTTCTTATTCATATCAGGGTGGAAGGATGGAGAAATGATAGGAGATTGAAGTCTCCTTTAGTTTGGTGTTTGTGATCTCAGGGAGTTGGGGATTGCTTCCATTTGGTGCTAGTAAAACTATTGAGTTGAAGCTTACTGAGGATTGGAGTCCTATATTATAGGTTGGAAATTATGAAAACCAAGGGGTTGTAGCCTCCTTCTAGTTGGAGCTAGTAAACCAAGGAGTTGGAGCTTCCTTCAGGTTGGAGCAAAGTCATGTTTATCAAATTCTAGGTAATTCAACTCTACACCTTTGAGTGCATAACTCATGAAAGATATTGGACATTCATACCCATTTTGGTTTTTCTGTAATAAAACAACCACATAGGAGAAATCAGATGCAAAGGTATATAAGATGAACTGTCTAGAAAAATCAGGAGTAGCTAAAGAGGGAGCTTATGATATGGATTCCTTGATCCTACAAAATGCCTATTTTTCTATATCTCCCCATTTAAATTAAACATAGTTTTTTAATCATATGTTTTAATGGTCTAACAATTTATGACGAACCAGGGATGAATCTGCATACAAATTTTATCTTTCCTAAGATGGATTGCATTTCTATCTTAGATAAAGGATAAGTAATTTTGATAATTGTTTGGGTCTCATCCTGGATCTATTTTCATTCCTTCTTTGGAAACAACCAAACCTAGCATTTTACCTTCTATAACTGAAAAGATGGATTTTTTGGAATTGAGGGAACACCATATTTCCTACATCTATCAAATACCTTCTTCAAATGAAATATATGGTCAACCCTTTCCTTGGAAAAAAGTGTGATGTCATCGAGGTAAATGACAACTGCTTGATTAATGAAGCCCTTAAAAGAAACATCCCTCTCTCTTTGGAATGTTTCCCCAACATTAATTAATCCAAAGGGAGTTTTTTCATATGCATACATCCCCCATAGTGTCCTAAAGGTGGTTTTAAGCTGATTAGGACGTGCAACAAGCACCTGGTTATAACCAGAAAAGACATCTAATAAAGAGAGAATTTCTAAACCAACAACTTGCTGCAATACCTACTCCATAGGAGGGATAGGGTAATTGTCTTAATCAGATTCCCTATTCAAGTTGTGAAAGTCAACGCACAGCCATATATCCCCATTCTTTTTCCTAACTAGGAATAATTTTGCAACCCATTGACCATGTCTTATGGTAAAGATAATACTAACAACCAATAATTTGTTAAGTTCATTCTTTACTAATGGTTGTAGGTTGCGGTGCATTTACGCAGTTTTTGCTAAAAAGGCTTGCATTGTGGTTTTAAAGGGATACCGTGATGAATAGTGTTTGTATCAAATGTTTTTAGCTCATCATAAGTCCAAGCGAATACATCTCTGTATTCCTTGAACAATTTAATGAATGCTGATTTTTATTTTGGTGCGCAATTTGAGACTAAATTAATGTTTTTGGATCATCTTATGTACCTAAATTTATTACATCAAATTGCATGGTAGAGATATTAGTTTTGCAATTGATTTGTTTTCTAAATCTGTCATGTAAATCATAAAATTTCTCAATCTTAAGCACAAATTTCGGTACATAATTTACCTTTTCGAATGCATCATCTACTGAATGAGGAGTATTTATTATCAAAAAGTCATGCATATTTTTGTCATGTTTTATTTCATCAATAGTGAAGTCCTAAAATGTGTCCTTTTGTGTGAGAAAATTAATCACTCGTTCATCAGAATAAAAAAATTGCCAATTAACAATATTATATGGATGAAAAATCATATCTATAGAAAAATCAATAGAGAAAAACCCCTTAGTTGGTATCATCCTTGTTGCTACATTGGCTAACAAATCAACTTCCTTATTAAGGTACTTGGGAATGAAATTTATGTTAAATGCATCAAATTGAGACATAAGGTTCCATACCTCGGTTTGATAGTTTTTTAGATGAACATAATTGCAATGAGTAACATTCTTCACCTATTTAATGATAATTTTAGAATCACCATAAGCTGTCAGGATCTTAACGTTGAGTTCGAATGCCTTCCTAAGTCCCTCAATCAATGCTTCATATTTTGCTATGTTATTAGTGCATTGAAATTCTAATCGGATAACAACACTTTATTACCTTTTGGTTCTATAAGTAGACACCCAACACCGATGCCTTCATTGGATTGAGACCCATTAAAATAAAAATACCAAACATGATTATTTACATTAGTATCTACATTATTTACATTGCGAAAAAAGGGAACAATATGGTATATCCTATGCAAAATGGCACAATTTATACTGTTGAGGCCTAAAAATTTCCAAAGAAAGTGTCAAAACCAAAGTTTACAAGAATGTTTTCAGCAAACATGACTGGTTCAATTGAGTCATTTAATTTAATCGCAGTATGCTTCATATACCTTTCTCTGTCGAATCTAATTTATTTTTCTTACCATTCGGAGGTAGCCACATATGTGACGAATCAGTCACAAAATAACCTTGAAGTTTCTCCAACCAATCTCTATTGAGAAAAATCCTGCATGCCTCTAGAATATCAACCAATACAATGTCAATGATTTGATGTACCTAGTGGTTTGAGGAAAATATAATTAGGACTTGTTTCAATTCCCCTAATATCCTAACCTTGGAGGAGTCTAGGGTTATAAATTGGGTTTCAGATGGTGTAAATTTAACATTCAGCTTCTTGCAAACTGAAAGAGGCATTAGAAGATGTGCCTGAATCCACCATATAATTGTGGAAATTTTTGTTAAATATCTCAAATGTAAGAAGGAAAGGTGGGGTGGTTGAGCAAGACATTTTCCCAATCAAGGAAGCGTTAACTGTTGACTAATTTTATTTTTTTTTTCAACATTTGGGACAGTTTTAGGAATATATTAATTATTTGTCGATGGATAACCTTTCCCCTTTTTAGCTGAATTATCATACCATTTGTGTAAAACCATTTCTCTAATTGGAAGCAATTTATAAAGGTCATAGAGAAAAGATTTAGGTTTTAATTTTTTCATATCCTCTATGGGATCATAATCAATCTCAAGCGAAACTGGTTTAACTGCAGCGATCTGATTTTTATGGCGTTGGAATTCTTAATGATATTGAGAGGGGGGTGAAATAATTAGTGAATCAATATCATGTGTATATTAAGAAATTTTCACTTTTAAAATATTCACCAATTGCTATTTAAAACCACATCAATAAAATCAAGCTGTGTGCAAAATGTTTGAAGAAAATTATATCTATATCTATCTATCTATCTATCTATCTATAATGAAATTACATAGAAATATGGGATACATCAATCTCCACTGATGTGAGAACCAACTCACTCAGACACCCGTCTTATTGGGACACCAATCCCACTTGTAAAAACCAACTTGCATACTACAGGCTTCAACATGTGAGGGCACCAATCCTTCACGCAATGTTAGGAAACCGTGTCAACCCTTCTCTTTACTTTGTTAGTATATTGTTGTTGGACGCATATGAATTGTAAGTCGTACCATAGTATTATGTTGATCCATAGCTTGTATTATCCCATAGTATTGATCCATAGTATTGGATGCATATGCTTTGTAAGTCGTCCCATATTATTATATGTTCCATGGTATTGATCCATAGTATTGGCGCCTAGACTTAGTATATAAGTTTGTGTTGAGACCAATGAAGGCACCGTGAAGTTATTTGTATTGAGCTTTCTCAAAGGAGGTTTCCCCCTCAATGTGTCCTGCGATCAATAAAAATATTATGTGATCTAATATATCATGCATTTTATCAATTAATTGTTGCAAGTTCCTCACATCTGGTATCAAAGCACTTTCTTGGGCTCGTTGGGTGGAATTTTTGCCAAATTTGTTTTTGCATCTGTATTTGTTCCTATCAATTGTAGGTTTGGATCCGGGAATAATCCCTATCTGCTTAACTGTGGGAAGTACTTGGGAAGAAACCCTAAAAATCATTGTGAGGAGTACTAGAGGAACCCAAAAGTAGCTAGCCCATTGAGAGGACTTGCCAGTGAAAAGGGCAACGACCTTGACTTGATTGACTAGTTCCCACCCGTGAGGTAAACCAAGAGTTGTCGTTGGTGGAAAAGCAGTTATCAATTTTACTTGAGACATGGATTGAGGGGTACTGCCCCAATACGGAAGCCGTTAGACATAATTGGTGGCCGAGTGAATCCCCTGAACCATTAGGAAGCCGAACATATCTGGGGTCCATATCTATTGCCAGTTGATAAATTTCATATTACATATGTTTAGAGCTGTTTCAAATCAATTTCAGATCCATTCCAAAATCCGTTTCAGATCCATTCCAAAAGTTGTTTCAAATCCAACCATTTTAGATCCATTCCAAGCCATTTCAGATCCCGTTGTTTCATATCCATTTCGAAAGTCGTTTCAGATCCATTCTAAAATAAATAAATAAATAAATTCTTTTTTTTTCCAGATCCATTCCGAGCCATTTCAGATCCCGTCGTTTCAGATCCATTCCGAAATCCGTTTCAGATCCATTCTAAAATAAATAAATAAATAATTTTTGTTTTTTCACCATATATTCCTTGATTTAACTTCGTTTCCCTTGAAACTTCTCTGAAACCTATGCAATCCCATTCTGCATATTTAATTCCTAAGGACCCTATCCCAAATTCCACTTCCTAAAGCCCGAAATCAAATATTTGTCTATTTTTAGGGTTTTCCATAACTTCTTCTATTTTCACCCACTCGCCTTCAAATTTTCCCACAGTGTTCATCTCCTATTTCTTCTTGTTTGTCCCTCTTTGACAAATTTTCTCATTCTTTCACCTCGCTTCTGAAATCCCCATTTTCTACTTCCCTGTCCATCAGAAAGTGTCCAAAACATAGTCAAACCTCAATTACCCATCAATGTTTTTCCCAATTCAAAATTTTCCTTACTAAAGAAGTTTCTGTTTTTGTTTTTCTACCCATCCCCCCCCAAAAAAAACAAAAAACAAAAAAACTCATGGTTATGGTTGTCACCCGTGTAGGAGCACAAATAATGGATGAAGAACTTGCAATCCTCAAAACCAAACTCCAAGATCTGGATGAAAAATTTCTCAGCCTCCATCTTCAGCATTCAACCATGAACAATAAACGACAACCAAAATCTTTTGCAGCCTCTGGGTTCTCTTCTTCCAACAATTTTCATGGGCCGAAGCTTGATTTTCCTTGCTTCAATGGTACTGATCCGACTGGATGGATATACCAGGAAGAAAAATATTTTAGTCTGCATAATAATTTTGATGTTGACAAAGTTCCACTTGCATCCTTTCATTTGGAACATGAATCCCTTCAATGGTATCGTTGGTACATCAAAGCTCATGACGAGCCAAACTGGACAGACTTTTGCCAACTCCTTTTGCAACGATATGGTCCTAGTGCTTTTGATGACTTCATAGGAGCACTCACTAAAATTCACCAAATTGGCACTGTGAGAGAGTATCAGACAGAATTTGAGAAACTAGCCAATCAAACAGAAGGATTGTCTGATGAATTCTAGAGGAGTTGTTTTATCAGTGGTGTCAAGGATGAAATCCACTCAGAGGTTAAAATGTTCTGTCCCAACACAATGATGGAATTCTGAGGGTTGGCTAAGTTGGTGGAGGATAAGATCACATCCCAACAACGCTCCAAATCCACTTTTGTTCCATTCATAAATATGGTTTCCCAACAACCTCCCATCATGCCAATTCCTCGACCAACTACTATCAAGCATTTGTCTGAAGTAGAGATGCGAGCACGTAGAGAAAAAGGGCTTTTTTATAATTGTGATGAGAAATTCACTCGGGGACATAGATGTGTTGAGAAAAATCTCTATCTCTTGGATGTGGATTCTCCTCTGAACTTGGTGAAGAAGCTCCAGATACAATAGATGATCAGTTCGACATTCAACAACCGCCTGTTGACCCTCCGTCTCAGGATGACCTGTTAGTTTTTCAGCATTTAATTCAATCTGATCTAGGATCTTAACTGAGAGAACAACATGTAAAAAATATCAAACACAAGAGACACAAAGCATTTCATCGAGGAAAACCAAGAAGGCGAAAAACCTTGAACTTCCTCAAGAGATAGAATGAGCACCAACACAAAGATCAAACCCCAAAACAAGATATAGTCTCCTAGTAGCTACTCCTCCTCCACTTGTGCGCACTTCTCCTCTCTCTCACTAATGCGAAGTGAGCGAGTGTGTGAATGAATAAATGAGAGAGTCACACTCTCTATTTATACTTTACTTCACTTGAATTTTAACTCCAACTAGGTCGGCCCCAACTTAACCACTTAACATAATGCTAATTGTGCCAACCCCACTAGGGTGGTCTAATAACCCTTTGACCCACACAACTTATACAGGGTCGAACCCACCAAGGTGGTCTAATAACCCATCAAGTATAAGTTGCGACACTTACAATAATACTTGCGACACTTGCAAATACAAATGACAACACTTCCAATCGGAGGAATGATACATCTCCATTGGGGATACAATAAAGTACAAATGTAATACATAGAAGAATATCTTCCGAAGTTACAAATATATCAACATGACCACCCAGAGATATCTCTCCATGCTTTAGCCGGAGTCACCACCCCACAAACAATGCGGGTAAGGGGTTACTTCAAGAAGCTCCCTCTTATAATACTCATTGATTATGGTAGCACTCATAACTTCATTGACCCTCAGATCGCCAAAAATGATGATTGTTTTATCCATCCTTGCTCCAACTTTGAATTCATGATTGCCAATGGGGGCACCTTAACTTGTAAGGGAAAGTGTCGCAATGTATGTATCTCTATGGAATATTATAACTTGCACTCTGACATGTTTTCCTTGGCCTTAGGAAGATATGATGTGGTTTTGGGCGCTCAATGGTTACGCACACTTGGCCCCATCTTATGGGATTTTGCTGAACTTTGGATGCAGTTTTTAGTCAATGGGAAACAACACACATTTACGGGCTTACAACCAAGGTATCTCCGCATCATCAGTTCACATTGCCTGGAAAAGATCCTTAAGAAGAATTAACATGGTGTCATCGATCATCTCCATTCCATTCAGATGCACCCATCAAAGGTGTCCACTACTCCTTTGGATCTACAACACATTTTGGATAGATATGCAGGTGTCTTTGTTGAACTAGTGGGATTTCCGCCTTCAATAGACCTTTCCGGTAGGAATTTAGTTGCCGCTATCTATGAGAAGGAAATGATGGCTATTTTGCATGCAGTACAAAAGTGGTAGCCATACCTATTAGGGAATTATTTCTGCATCAAGACTGATCAGCAGAGCCTGAAATATTTCCTGGAAAAATGGGTCTCCTAACCAGCACAACTGAAATGGGTTAGAAAAATCATGGGTTATGCCAATGAGACCACTTACAAGAAGGGTAAGGAAAATCTGATGGCATATGCTCTTTCTCGCACATTTTATGTCCAATTTTGTCTTTCATATATTTCTATGCATGTTCCACATTGTTTGCAATAGGTTCAACAGGGCTATGCCAATGAATCCCCATTATCTCACCTCATCTAATGGTTGGCTAGAAACCCTTCTACTGTACCACATTATTTTTGGGATGGTACTTCCCGGAGATACAATGGTTATCTCGTGCTTCCCCAAAGCACATATCTTCAACAAGCTATCTTCTATGAGCTCCAGGATTCGCCATCGGCAGGGCACTCTGGGTTCCTCAAAACATATGAGCGGGAAAATAGTAACTTCTTTTGGCAGGGAATGAAAAGGAAAATTCAACAGATGGTGGCTAAATGTGATACTTTCCACCTCCTTCTGGGATTGCTCGAACCCTTTCCCATCCCTACATGTATTTGGATAGATATTTTTATCCAATTCATTGAAGGGATCCCTACATCTAGAGGAAAGACCGTGATTTTGGTTGTGGTTGCTCGCCTCTACAAAAGTCAATTTTGTTCCCTGGACTAGCTTTTTCGTCCTCATGAAATCCATTCTTCCATTGTCTCAACTCGCGATGCAACTTTCACCAGTCATTTTTGGACAGAACTATTTTTCCACACTGGCACCAAATTGAAGATGAGTTCAGGATCTCACCTAGACACAGATGGTCTGACTAAAATTACCAATAAATGTTTGCAAAATTATCTTCGTTGCTTCACCTCTGAACAACAAAATCAGTGGGAGAAGTGGCTCCCTCTCACTGAATGGTGGTACAATACTGCATCTAAAATGACTCCATATGCAACAATCTATGGTCAAGAACCTCCGTTTCTTCTTCCATACACCCTCAACCGTTCACTAGTTCAGGAAATTGACACAATTGTTCGAAACCGCGATTATATTCTTCACATTTTGCAGGACAATCTTGACATGGACAGAATTCGACTAAAACAACAAGCCTATCAACACCGTTCTGAGCGCACTTTTCAAGAAGGTGATATGGTTTTTCTTCATCTACAACCTTCCAATAAATCCTCCCTGAAACTCAAAGGGCGTCAACTTCTCTCTCGATCTATCACAAAGGTATTAATTCAGTGGCATGGAATGCAACCAAAGGATGCTACATGGGAACCACTCCTTCAGATTCAACATCAATTTCCACATCTAAATCTTTGAGGACAGAGCTTTTTCTAAGGGAGAGGGGATGTTAGGAACCCGTGTCAACCCTTCTCTTTACTTTGTTAGTATATTGTTGTTGGATGCATATGCCTTGTAAGTAGTCCCGTAGTATTATATGTTGATCCATAGTTTGTATTAGCCCATAGTATTGATCCATAGTATTGGACACATATGCTTTGTAAGTCATCCCATAGTATTGGCGCCTATACTTAGTATATAAGTTTGTGTTGAGGCCAATGAAGGCACCGTGAATTTATTTGTATTGAGCTTTCTCAAAGGAGTTTTTCCCCCTCGAAGTGGCCCGCGATCAATAAAAATAATCTGTGATCTAATATATCGTGCATTTTATCAATTAATTGTTGTAGGTTCCTCACACGCAAGTGCCAACTTGCTGAATCAAGATCCAACCTGTGAGGACACCTGTCAGAACCCGTTAATTCTGAAAAATTTAAAAATTTTTATTCGTAACAATAAATGTTAATTAGGTAGTATTTCTGATATTGTTTTAATTTAAACAACTAACATAAACTGTTTAAAGACTCTGTTTTATTAAAACTTTGATTTCGGTGATTGTAATTAATGATTGTTTTGTTTTGAACCGCAAGGGAAGAGCTAGTCGTAGTTGACTGGCTTACTTAGCTTACGAGCTAATGCATACGTCGTCTTTTGTTTCTCAGGTGCGTCAGTGAAGTAAGGATCACTGTATGTTAAACTTGGTGAGCATCAATACTCCCTATACTTCAAAACTTAATGATCGTCATGATATTTCTTATTCAGCTAGTATCGTCAAGTGTTACGAAGATTTACATTGTCTCAGTTATAATTATGTTTTTATGATTATTATGCTATGTTACTGTTGTAACTAAAATGAAACATTTGTGATATCAGAATTTTTGGCTGTAACAGTGTCTTTGCATCATGTGACCTGTTGTCAACTTAATACCGGTGACTACTGTTTTGTTCATGCATTGATAATGCGAGTTGAGAAGGTGACGCCTCTAGCGTTGTTTCAATATGATCCTATGCGTTGAAGTCCAATGTCCACTTAGAGTTTAACTTATGTTACTTGACGGTGCCTTGATTTTAACTATCTTTACGATGTACACCTGTAGATGAAGCTCTATTTCAACATCTTAATAATAGAGGTTTATTTTTCATATTGTTACTGTTAACAATAGTATTGATAGCAATTCTGATGCTAGTATATAATGGCAATATATTTATTGTCTTAAAGACTTGGTAACATTCAAGTATTAAATAACGAGGCATTTTAATTTGAAGGTTGACTACCTTGGTACTTATATGAACATAGAAATGTAATATGCACCTGGCATTAATCTATGACTTGGTATTAATTTATATATATAATGATTGTACAATAATCATAATATTCCATACATTGGCAAACTTTATATTCTATATAGTGTTATGGTTGTATTTATCATACTAGGCCATAGAGAAAACTCTAGGGTTGAAGTTGACCAACATCTTGTGTAAAGTGATATGCGAAAGACATTAACCTATGCCCTGGTTTCATTGTAAATGTGCATTAACTTGATTTTGTCATAGTCCTAATGTTCTTCCCTTACCATGGATAAGATTTATAACTAAGTTATGTTAAAGTATTATCCACCCTATTAAGTTATGGAATAATCCATATATGATGTTGACTAACTCTTATTTCTATCATTGTAGTGATTATACATTCCCATTGCTTGGGATTCTCGACGATTCAATTGCAAGGCTATATGCCAAATGATTATATATCATTTGTTATCTCATACGTTTGACTTATATATGACATGATTTGGAAAAGAATCGGTGTATAATTATTTGGTTGGCAATGAAACTATAGGTTCTCGACCCATGCTACGTTGATTTATTTGAGTGCTACGTGGTTGCATCTCCTCCATGCGATGGGCGATATATAAGCTGCTATTGAAACCCTACAGGTTATTGTAGTTGCCTTCGGGCTCGGGTCCTAAGGATGAAACCCTCCCTGTCTGAGTTTTGTAATGAAGGCACTGTAACAATGTGCAGAGTGTGGTGGTTATGGCCTTGAGGTTCCATTCGGCAATAGGGTATGTCCTCGGCTCTGGGGATAGCGTCTGCTATAGTTTTATTGCTTCGTGGTCTCGTTGTTCTTTATAAGTTTAAGTCCCAGCTATTTACAGTTCGTCACTGTGCTGGTGTGGGTAAGAGATAGGGTTCTCGGTAATGTCTTTAGGTTATGAGAGAGTTGATGCCATTGGGCTTTGGGTTTGCTTCTCGACTGATTCAGTTCCAGTTTGAGGTCTCCGTCTGCAAGGTTTGTCTGTCGTGGCCGTCATTGGAAGAGTTTGAGGGTGTTCCTTGCTCTTTCAACCGACGAGGGTGATGGGGGTTTCAGTGTCTGCTCCCACCGGTGGCTTCCAGAATATCCACGGCTACATTGCTCAGGTAATAAATAACCTTATTTTCGCAATTTCTGTTTTGCAAGCAGTGTAGATATACAATTATTTAAAACTCTCGGCATAAACAGTGTATTAACATCTTTCAGCATTGAATGTGCAGGTCCACGCGGCTCTGAAGGTGTACAGGGTTCTTTCTCCAACGCTGGCTCAACCGGGTAAGCCTGGTTATCCACGGCTGTCTCTTCCTTTGCTGGTTTTGTGGTTAGGGTTGTGTCATGGAGGAAAACTCCTGTGTAGTGAGGTCGTTTGACGACTTGATGTTCATGGTTGCAATCATCTGTATAAGTTATTTTGTTTGAATGAAAGGGTTGAAACCTTGTTATGTTTATTGGAGAGCCCTTCACGGCTCAGACTGTATGAGGCCAGGGTTTCTGTTATTGTACTTTGTAATTGCTAAGCGTAGGGTTCCATCCTCGCTGCATAAAATTTATACTTAATATATTACTGGGCCTATCATGGCCGTGTTCATTTTTGGGTTTCGTTAAATTATTCAAAAGTATTTGAACTGTAAGGATAGATGAATTCTTCGGTACCTGCAATGGATGTTAACTCTGTTATAAATGAAACCCTATGATTGTCTCTCTGCGTTTTTCTTCGTTTTGGAGTATTAAATAAAAGATTGTGGAAGTTTATCCACTATGTCTGTAATAGTTAATAGCATAGGGTTATTCTGGCGAATTGGGGGTTTTGTTTTGTGTTCAATGCATAAGTATGATATTGTTAACTCGGTGGTGACTGGGTACGAGTTGTAACAATTTATTTTGAATCTATATAATTATTAAATAAAACTATGAATAGAATAATATATACATAGAACTATGTGTTAAGATGCTGTAGGTTCTGTCTGTCATAAAAAAAAACATTCTTTTCAATTGTTTTCAGTCTGTCGAAGGAATAATATAAGGCTACGGCCGTGTAGGGTTTGTGGACTACCTAAGGAAGAACATTTGTACAGAATAAATATGATTACTGTGTAAACTTAAGATGGTTTGTAACAGCCAAAGATGGTTGCGTTCATCGACAGTTTCTCTGTTGTGTAATATGTTTGTTTTTGTTTAAAACAACTTTGTTAATTCTATTATAATAAGCATGGCTAATGTATTATAATTACTAGGTTGAAGGAGAATAATACTATACAGTTGCTAAGTGTTTGTGTTTGACTACTGTGTAGATGATTAAGATTATGTGGAAGCTTGTAACAATGAAATATTATTACAGTCACCTCTTTAGATAATCGATAGCTGTCAAACATGTTCTGAGTATAAACAATATATTTAAAATGAGTTTTGTTTATCTGTTAACTCAATATAAGAATGACCTAAAACTAAAGTTGACTGAAATATGCTATACATATATATATGCAGGTATATTACTGGAATATCTATTGTTTAATATTTCTGTCTATTATTGAACCATTAACAGGAATTCTAGAATATGCCTAAACATGGTAATTATTAACTATAACAGTAACAATTAGGTTCTGTATAAGATAAATACTCTATTTAAATAAAAATAGGAAATCTCTATAACATCTGCGTTTCTGAAATTTATAACAAAAGGGAGTACAGAGACTGATTTACTGAAGTTGAATACAGTCAAAAACATAGTTGTACTAGTCTATCTCATATGAAAATAAATTAAATCAACAACAGGAAGAGTGGCAGAACCTGTAGCTATGGTAGACAATAACAGCAATGGGAGGCTGTTCCTCCCTACCAATTCCTGGAGAGTGCCCAGACAACACTTCTCAGGACCCCCGAGCTTGCTCTGGTCTAACTGGCTGGAATCTAGGTACGGCCAATAATTCCCTCAGCCCAAATTAGCTATACTGGAACCAAGTTACTGCAACTTCCTGCTTCAAAAAACACTTCCTTACTGTTTTCCCACTTCCTCAATGGGACTCCTGAATAGCATTCACCTGAATGTATTCTCCCTCTAGAACAATTGCTGCACCCCCAGCTCAGTTCATTGAGTAGTATTTAAAAGATTGCCTAGGTCTTAGTTGGGCTAACTGTCATTAATGAGCCACCTGCTCAGATTCCACTTTCTTGGGGAATCATGACCCCAAAATATAGGGAAGTTGCCACCTGCAACTCAGGAAGTGTTTGAGGATGCTGCCACTTGTCTTTTGTCCTTCCACCTAATTCCATCCACCAGTTAGACCAGTAACCTCTTTTAACAGCTCTCCCATGCTGTTGTCTCCATAATTTATTTATTAATAATAATTATTCAGGTTTTACATTCCATTTCTGGAGACTCTGCTGAGTCATCCCTTCCTACTTAGCATTTAATTTAACATAATGTTCTCAGGAATATTAAAAATAATTACATTATTTTAATAAAATTGGGGTATGTGACATACACACCCCCTTAAAATGTAACATCGTCCTCGATGTTACTTATTCTTCTTCTTCAGCTACCTGCTGGAATAGATGGGGATATGCTTCCCGCATCTTACTTTCCAGCTCCCAGGTAGATTCTTCAGGACTAAGGTGCTTCCATTGCACCTTCACTTGTCCAATTATCCGGTTCCGTAGAGTAATTTCCCTCCTCCCGAGGATACAATCCGGTTCTACCAGAACTTCCCCTTCTGGTTCTACCTGTACAATGTTCCAATCAATAACATGAGTAGCATCATGAATATACTTTTTCAAAACAGAGATATGAAAAACATTGTGTACTTTTAAATTTGGCGGTAATGCTAACTGATAAGCAACTTGACCAATTCTGGCTAAAATTTCAAATGGACCACAGTAACGTGGTGCTAATTTTGCACAACTTCCTAATCTTAGGGAGCTTTTCTTTGGTCTTACCTTGATGAACACATGTTCACCTACCTGGAACTCTTTAGGAGTTCTTTTCAAATCTGCTTGACTCTTTTGCCGATCCTGGGCAATCTTCAAGTTTTCCTGCACTTGTTTCACAATCTGTTCCATTTCTTTCAATAAATCAGGTCCTAACACTAATCTATCTACTGGATTACTCCAAGAGATAGGAGTGTTGCATTTTCGTCCATACAAAACCTCAAAAGGACTAAACTTAGCTGATGATTGATAGCTGTTATTGTATGCAAATTCAGCTAAGTGTAAATAATCCTCCCACTTACCTGGTTGATCTTTAACATACATCCTTAACAGATCTTCTAATATTTGATTAACTCTTTCCGTTTGTCCGTCAGTCTGAGGATGGAAAGAGGTGCTGAAATTTAAAGTGGTGTTTAATCCTTTGAACAAGGATCTCCAAAAATTTCCTGTAAATTTAGGATCCCTGTCTGATATAATAACCTTTGGAATACCGTGTAACCGAAAAATCTGTTTTAGAAAGATATCTGCTATGTTTGCAGCCTTGTATGTGGTTTTAACAGGAATAAAATGTGCTGATTTACTTAATTTGTCTACCACTACCATAATTGAATCATTCTGATGTTGGTTTTTGGGTAAACCCGTAATGAAATCCAGGCTAATTATTTCCCATTTCCAGCTAGGAATAGGTAAAGGTTGCAGCAATCCAGCTGGATGTTGATGTTCTGTTTTTACTTGTTGGCAGTCCAAACACTTCGCTAAATATTCAGCAGTTTCAGATTTCATGTTAGGCCAAAAATATTCTTTTCTCAACATAGTGATAGTCTTTTGATAGCCAGAGTGCCCGGAGTAAGGGGTTTTATGTATTTCGTCTAAAATTAACAGCTTAACTGTAGGTGCATTAGGGATATACAGCCTGTCTTTAAACAGCAAAAATCCGTTTTCATTTAAACTATACCCTTTTAGCAAACTTTCTGTGGGCTGTTCTTGGGCTGTAATTTGTAAATGTTGATAATTTTCGTCTAAATTTATCCCTTCAGCCAGCTGTTCATTTAAATCAGAGGTGTAAGTGCTGCTAGCTGATATAAAATTCAGTTTTGCATTCCTACTCAAGGCATCAGCCACCTTATTCTCCTTCCCTTTTATGTGTTGGATTTCAAAATCGTATTCACTTAGGAATGCCAGCCACCTGGCTTGTCTTGCATTTAGATTTGGCTGGTCTAAAAGGTATTTCAGACCTTTATTATCTGTTAGTAAGGTAAATTTTCTTCCTATTAGGTGGTGTCGCCACATCTTTAAAGCATGAATTACAGCAGCTAATTCTAGGTCATAAGTGGCATAATTCTTTTCATGGATTTTCAGCTTCCTAGATTCGTAAGCAATGACATGTCCTTCTTGAGTCAGCACTCCGCCTAAGCCATCATTACAAGCGTCGGTACAAACTATGAAATCTTTATTTGGGTCCGCTATTCTAAGAATAGGTGCAGTTGTCAATAAAGTCTTAAGTTTCTTGAAACTTTCTTCACATTTCGCATTCCAATCAAACTTCTTGCCTTTCTTCTGCAAAGAAGTGATTGGGTTGGCTATTTTTGAAAAGCCTTCAATAAACCTCCGGTAGTAACCGGTAATTCCCATGAAAGATCTAACGTCCGTCACATCTTTAGGTACTGGCCATTCTTCAATCGCCCGAATCTTTTCGGGATCCACTGAAATCCCTTCCTTAGTAACTACATGTCCTAAGTACTGGATTTCATCTTTGAAGAAGTCACATTTGCTAAATTTCGCAAAAAGTTGTTGTTCTCTTAGTTCTTGTAAAACGATACGTAAGTGTTCCTTGTGCTCCTCCTCGCTCTTAGAATAGACTAAAATGTCGTCGATAAATACAACCACAAATTTATCTAAGTACTTGTGCATTATGTTGTTCATTAAGCACATGAAAACCGCTGGGGCATTAGTAAGTCCAAATGGCATTACGACAAATTCGTAATGTCCATACCTGGTTCTAAAGGCTGTTTTGAAAATGTCTTCTTCTTTAATTCTTACCTGATGATAACCCGATCTTAGATCGATCTTAGAGAATACCGTAGCGCCACGTAGTTGATCAAACAGATCATCAATACGAGGTAACGGATACCTGTTTTTGATCGTCATCTTGTTTAGTTGACGATAATCTATGCAAAGTCGCATAGTTCCGTCCTTCTTTTTAACGAAAATCACTGGTGCTCCCCAAGGGGATACACTGGGTCGGATATAGTTCTTATCTATTAACTCCTTCAACTGAGTTTTCAACTCGTTAAGCTCCAAGATATTCATACGATACGGGGCTTTTGAACTGGGAACAGCACCTGGTACCAGCTCAATGGTAAAGTCAAGCTCTCTCTTGGGAGGCAATTCTGGAATTTCCTCAGGAAAAACGTCAATAAATTCATTGACGACAGGAATGTTCTCTACTGTTTTCTGGTTGTTTTCAAATTTATCTGTCTCGTTTGTAATAGTTACAGCATAGGTCTTGCATCCTTTCCTGACTGCTCTTTTAAGTTGTAATGCAGAAATTTGCCTCACTACTGTTTTCCTAGGAATACCCCTAACAGTTACAGGCTGTCCACTACTGTTTATACACCTAAAAGTTTTGTCAAAACAGTTTAAAACGACCCTATGTTGTTCCAACCAGTCCATTCCGATAAGTATGTCATATGAGCCAAGTGGTAAAACGTTCAGTTTAACTGTAGTTCTAAAATCAGTCATGTTTAAGATGCATTCTTTTACATAGCAGTTTACTTTCTTCTTAGCCCCAGTAGCTAATTGTACAGACCAAGAATTATCAAACCTTTCAACAGTCAAATTACATTTTTCTACCAGCTGAGGTGAAATATAACTAAGACTAGCACCGGGATCTATTAATATAGTAACTGGGGTTTTGTTAATCATACCTCCTACTTCCACCATGGAAGTTTGGTAGTCAGCCTGGCGGTTTTCCAACGCTGCATTGATTCGGGGCATAGTTCCTGCAAAATCTCCAACTGTCATTTCGTCTTGAACAGTATGAATATTGCTGACTTGTTTCTTTCTGTTTGGGCAGACTGAAGCATAATGTGGCCCATTACATTCCCAGCACTTGACAGGTTCTTTTCGCTCAAAATTTTTGATGTAGTTTCCATGGTTATTAGGAGTCTCTTTGCTGTTTTTGTAATTGTTTGAATGGCTGACAGCTCCATTTTTGTTTCCTTGGAAACTTTTACTATTAAAGTGGTTCCCGTTTTTGCCATTCTTGAAATTTTTATGGGGAACAAATTCCTTTTTCTTGTACTCGATCAGATTGCTGTTCTTTTTGGCTTTCCAACTGGCTATCCCTTCTTTCTTTTTATTCTGTTCGTAACAGAAGTTTGCCTTGCGCATAGCTTCTTCCAGTGTTTTGGGGTTGTCATATTCAATTCTGTCCTTGATATGATAAGGCAGGCAACTAAGAAACCGCTGTATTTTTGGTTTCTCTTCGACAAAATATGGTACATAACGCAACAGACTTAAAAATTTACTGTTTAAGTCCTTCATCGTCATAGATCCGAGTTTTAGTTCATAAAATTCTTTAGCCCTTTCTTCATAATACTGCTCGGACAGGAATTTCTTCTTGAAATACCTTTTAAAGGTACTCCAATTAACTTCTCTTTCTTTGATCCCTTTGACCCTTTTCAGGTCTTGCCACCATATGTCCGCCTTTCCCGAGAGGTTGTATATGGCCATTCTTGCCTTTAGCTGATTTGAGTAGTTATAGATCTGAAAATATTTTCTCATCCCGGATAACCAAGATTCTGCCTCTTCTCCAGTTTCAGTTTCTCCATTGAAAGTTGGGGGCTTTATCTTCTTAAACTCCCCGGAAATCTCTTCATAAGGCCTGTACTTTTTCCTTCGGTTGTGCATCTCAGCTTCACTGCTGTCACTGCTAGTGTGATAACTGGGTTGTCCCTTTCTTTCTTCAGATGAGGAACTGCTGTCAGATTTAGTTGGTTTTGTCCTTTTTGACCCTCTTGGATGATTAACTTCTTCTGAGTCAGCTGGTTTGCTCCTTCCGTCAGTTTGAAATTTTTCTATCAATAGCTGATTTAGCTGTTCCTGAGTCTTTAGAATTCTTTCATTATCCTTCTTAACCGTTTCCATTTCTGTCTTTAATCCTCTTATAGTCTGCATCAGCTCAGTGGTGTGAGCAATTTCTTCTTCTGCCTCTAGTTCTTTTGACATCCGTCTTGTCCCAGCATTGGGAGATTCCTCCTCAGCATATTCTCCCAGTTTTTCCATATCTGTCTGAAAAATTCAGAAAAGAGAATTTTTCTGTACTGTACATTAAACCGAAATATATGTTAGTATTTTATAAATAAAACAAAATCTTCTTTTATGATCGCTGTTTACGGAAGTTTAGTGGAGTCACATCCAGGCCTAGTGTCTGAACCTCGCTCTGATACCACATGTCAGAACCCGTTAATTCTGAAAAATTTAAAAATTTTTATTCGTAACAATAAATGTTAATTAGGTAGTATTTCTGATATTGTTTTAATTTAAACAACTAACATAAACTGTTTAAAGACTCTGTTTTATTAAAACTTTGATTTCGGTGATTGTAATTAATGATTGTTTTGTTTTGAACCGCAAGGGAAGAGCTAGTCGTAGTTGACTGGCTTACTTAGCTTACGAGCTAATGCATACGTCGTCTTTTGTTTCTCAGGTGCGTCAGTGAAGTAAGGATCACTGTATGTTAAACTTGGTGAGCATCAATACTCCCTATACTTCAAAACTTAATGATCGTCATGATATTTCTTATTCAGCTAGTATCGTCAAGTGTTACGAAGATTTACATTGTCTCAGTTATAATTATGTTTTTATGATTATTATGCTATGTTACTGTTGTAACTAAAATGAAACATTTGTGATATCAGAATTTTTGGCTGTAACAGTGTCTTTGCATCATGTGACCTGTTGTCAACTTAATACCGGTGACTACTGTTTTGTTCATGCATTGATAATGCGAGTTGAGAAGGTGACGCCTCTAGCGTTGTTTCAATATGATCCTATGCGTTGAAGTCCAATGTCCACTTAGAGTTTAACTTATGTTACTTGACGGTGCCTTGATTTTAACTATCTTTACGATGTACACCTGTAGATGAAGCTCTATTTCAACATCTTAATAATAGAGGTTTATTTTTCATATTGTTACTGTTAACAATAGTATTGATAGCAATTCTGATGCTAGTATATAATGGCAATATATTTATTGTCTTAAAGACTTGGTAACATTCAAGTATTAAATAACGAGGCATTTTAATTTGAAGGTTGACTACCTTGGTACTTATATGAACATAGAAATGTAATATGCACCTGGCATTAATCTATGACTTGGTATTAATTTATATATATAATGATTGTACAATAATCATAATATTCCATACATTGGCAAACTTTATATTCTATATAGTGTTATGGTTGTATTTATCATACTAGGCCATAGAGAAAACTCTAGGGTTGAAGTTGACCAACATCTTGTGTAAAGTGATATGCGAAAGACATTAACCTATGCCCTGGTTTCATTGTAAATGTGCATTAACTTGATTTTGTCATAGTCCTAATGTTCTTCCCTTACCATGGATAAGATTTATAACTAAGTTATGTTAAAGTATTATCCACCCTATTAAGTTATGGAATAATCCATATATGATGTTGACTAACTCTTATTTCTATCATTGTAGTGATTATACATTCCCATTGCTTGGGATTCTCGACGATTCAATTGCAAGGCTATATGCCAAATGATTATATATCATTTGTTATCTCATACGTTTGACTTATATATGACATGATTTGGAAAAGAATCGGTGTATAATTATTTGGTTGGCAATGAAACTATAGGTTCTCGACCCATGCTACGTTGATTTATTTGAGTGCTACGTGGTTGCATCTCCTCCATGCGATGGGCGATATATAAGCTGCTATTGAAACCCTACAGGTTATTGTAGTTGCCTTCGGGCTCGGGTCCTAAGGATGAAACCCTCCCTGTCTGAGTTTTGTAATGAAGGCACTGTAACAATGTGCAGAGTGTGGTGGTTATGGCCTTGAGGTTCCATTCGGCAATAGGGTATGTCCTCGGCTCTGGGGATAGCGTCTGCTATAGTTTTATTGCTTCGTGGTCTCGTTGTTCTTTATAAGTTTAAGTCCCAGCTATTTACAGTTCGTCACTGTGCTGGTGTGGGTAAGAGATAGGGTTCTCGGTAATGTCTTTAGGTTATGAGAGAGTTGATGCCATTGGGCTTTGGGTTTGCTTCTCGACTGATTCAGTTCCAGTTTGAGGTCTCCGTCTGCAAGGTTTGTCTGTCGTGGCCGTCATTGGAAGAGTTTGAGGGTGTTCCTTGCTCTTTCAACCGACGAGGGTGATGGGGGTTTCAGTGTCTGCTCCCACCGGTGGCTTCCAGAATATCCACGGCTACATTGCTCAGGTAATAAATAACCTTATTTTCGCAATTTCTGTTTTGCAAGCAGTGTAGATATACAATTATTTAAAACTCTCGGCATAAACAGTGTATTAACATCTTTCAGCATTGAATGTGCAGGTCACGCGGCTCTGAAGGTGTACAGGGTTCTTTCTCCAACGCTGGCTCAACCGGGTAAGCCTGGTTATCCACGGCTGTCTCTTCCTTTGCTGGTTTTGTGGTTAGGGTTGTGTCATGGAGGAAAACTCCTGTGTAGTGAGGTCGTTTGACGACTTGATGTTCATGGTTGCAATCATCTGTATAAGTTATTTTGTTTGAATGAAAGGGTTGAAACCTTGTTATGTTTATTGGAGAGCCCTTCACGGCTCAGACTGTATGAGGCCAGGGTTTCTGTTATTGTACTTTGTAATTGCTAAGCGTAGGGTTCCATCCTCGCTGCATAAAATTTATACTTAATATATTACTGGGCCTATCATGGCCGTGTTCATTTTTGGGTTTCGTTAAATTATTCAAAAGTATTTGAACTGTAAGGATAGATGAATTCTTCGGTACCTGCAATGGATGTTAACTCTGTTATAAATGAAACCCTATGATTGTCTCTCTGCGTTTTTCTTCGTTTTGGAGTATTAAATAAAAGATTGTGGAAGTTTATCCACTATGTCTGTAATAGTTAATAGCATAGGGTTATTCTGGCGAATTGGGGGTTTTGTTTTGTGTTCAATGCATAAGTATGATATTGTTAACTCGGTGGTGACTGGGTACGAGTTGTAACAATTTATTTTGAATCTATATAATTATTAAATAAAACTATGAATAGAATAATATATACATAGAACTATGTGTTAAGATGCTGTAGGTTCTGTCTGTCATAAAAAAAAACATTCTTTTCAATTGTTTTCAGTCTGTCGAAGGAATAATATAAGGCTACGGCCGTGTAGGGTTTGTGGACTACCTAAGGAAGAACATTTGTACAGAATAAATATGATTACTGTGTAAACTTAAGATGGTTTGTAACAGCCAAAGATGGTTGCGTTCATCGACAGTTTCTCTGTTGTGTAATATGTTTGTTTTTGTTTAAAACAACTTTGTTAATTCTATTATAATAAGCATGGCTAATGTATTATAATTACTAGGTTGAAGGAGAATAATACTATACAGTTGCTAAGTGTTTGTGTTTGACTACTGTGTAGATGATTAAGATTATGTGGAAGCTTGTAACAATGAAATATTATTACAGTCACCTCTTTAGATAATCGATAGCTGTCAAACATGTTCTGAGTATAAACAATATATTTAAAATGAGTTTTGTTTATCTGTTAACTCAATATAAGAATGACCTAAAACTAAAGTTGACTGAAATATGCTATACATATATATATGCAGGTATATTACTGGAATATCTATTGTTTAATATTTCTGTCTATTATTGAACCATTAACAGGAATTCTAGAATATGCCTAAACATGGTAATTATTAACTATAACAGTAACAATTAGGTTCTGTATAAGATAAATACTCTATTTAAATAAAAATAGGAAATCTCTATAACATCTGCGTTTCTGAAATTTATAACAAAAGGGAGTACAGAGACTGATTTACTGAAGTTGAATACAGTCAAAAACATAGTTGTACTAGTCTATCTCATATGAAAATAAATTAAATCAACAACAGGAAGAGTGGCAGAACCTGTAGCTATGGTAGACAATAACAGCAATGGGAGGCTGTTCCTCCCTACCAATTCCTGGAGAGTGCCCAGACAACACTTCTCAGGACCCCCGAGCTTGCTCTGGTCTAACTGGCTGGAATCTAGGTACGGCCAATAATTCCCTCAGCCCAAATTAGCTATACTGGAACCAAGTTACTGCAACTTCCTGCTTCAAAAAACACTTCCTTACTGTTTTCCCACTTCCTCAATGGGACTCCTGAATAGCATTCACCTGAATGTATTCTCCCTCTAGAACAATTGCTGCACCCCCAGCTCAGTTCATTGAGTAGTATTTAAAAGATTGCCTAGGTCTTAGTTGGGCTAACTGTCATTAATGAGCCACCTGCTCAGATTCCACTTTCTTGGGGAATCATGACCCCAAAATATAGGGAAGTTGCCACCTGCAACTCAGGAAGTGTTTGAGGATGCTGCCACTTGTCTTTTGTCCTTCCACCTAATTCCATCCACCAGTTAGACCAGTAACCTCTTTTAACAGCTCTCCCATGCTGTTGTCTCCATAATTTATTTATTAATAATAATTATTCAGGTTTTACATTCCATTTCTGGAGACTCTGCTGAGTCATCCCTTCCTACTTAGCATTTAATTTAACATAATGTTCTCAGGAATATTAAAAATAATTACATTATTTTAATAAAATTGGGGTATGTGACAACACCAATCCCCTGTGCAAGCACCAACTCGCAATGTTCATGCACAAACCTGATTGGATACTGCAATATCCTTTCCTTTCCCCATCCAATTTCCCTAAGATATAGATGTTGTTGTCATTCTGTCACACTCGCTTTAGATCTGCGCACACTATGTTTTGTTTTACCGACCGTTGCACTTAATTACGATGTATTCTGGTTCAAATTCTATTTACTGCTTCTCTTACACTGTATTATGCTATAGTTCCAATTACTGTACTAATTCTATGCCCATACACATTCACATGCTTCTTACGTCCTTCTCACAAATGATCCTTATGTCTACGGGACTGATCATTGTTCTTTTGCATGTCTTGTAACCTTGCACACTTCTTCAGATCATATTGCCTCTGATTCCCTTGAGCATTTCATCTAACTCGAAGCTTGCAAATTCAGACTATTACTCCATTTTTTCTTTCAATCTTAATTCTCATTCATCAACTTAAATCTTATTTATAGTCAACTTACTCAAATGATGTGCCCATAAGTTGGGGCATCTCTAAGACGATAACACCCCTTCTTCCTTTCTTTACAGTGAAGCTTACCCAAGCATCTTCCACTTGTCTTATCTTGTATGAATGAAGTACCATGACTTTGTGGGTCTTGCACACACTAGTTCATTGGCTTAGTGGGACTCATGCGCACTAGTTCATTGGCTTAATGGGACTTGTGCACACTAGTTCATTGGATTAGTGGGACTTGCACACTAGAGTACCATGACTAGGTGGGATTACAAACTTGCGCACACATTTTTATATACTTATTCAAACTTAAATTTAGACACCAAGTTCAAAAACCTCTTTGACATCAATGAAAACACCAACTTTAAACAATCACCCCCTTTGGAATTGATGTCAACACTAACCAAAAACTAAGATGCCCCTGAATGTGAGCTATTATTTTATGTGAAACATGCCAATTGAGCCTTTGAGTATTTTTGTGCAAATAGCAATTCAACATTTATCCGCAATACCTTTTACCTAGTATCTCTCCCCCTTTGATATCAATGGAAAAGGGATGACCGCCTTGTCTTTATGCTTCATTCCCTTTCTTTCTAATTGCTTCTACTGCACTGTGTTGAGTTATCCCGCGACCTGTATCACTGTCTCTGTCAACATGTACATATATCATTGTCTTTGTATCTATCATTATCACAATCACAATTACTAAAGGTATGCTCCCCCTCCACAGTTGCAAATTGTCCCTGATCTTGAGCTTCTATTCCTATATTTTATGCCGAACACCTCTAACTTCTTGTATCATTGCTACGTTTCAGTCGCTCCTCCTTAGTCACACTAATCTCTTTCTTTATGTGAATTTCACTTTTTGTGTTGGTTGCTTCTACATTGCATGATCCTTTGTCTACTTGTCTTTGTGCGCAATCATCTATTGCAGCTTCCTGGATTCATGCTTCCCATTTATTTATTTTTTCGTTTTGATTGTGCCAAGTCTCTTCCATGTCATAGATGCTTTGAGCTAATGTGAAGTGGGGAATTACATATATGTAATGTGCCATTCTTATTCAAAATGCGGGAGTTCCAGAAATTCATATTGAATTGAGTTGACATTCATAATATCGTCATATTTGTTATTCCTCGTGTGTATCTTTTCACATTAAATTCAAGCCATCATCTTACCAATGTTGTTAATGCCACATTCCTTATGCGTTTTTTCAAGTTATTCAAAGGCGTATGGTCATTATTAATTTCGATTACAACCCATCTTGCTTACGATCTATGTGAGTGGCTCATCCTATTTCATTGACGTTCACTTGTTGAGCTTGTGCAATTTCATGTATGAGAATTCTGAGAGTTAGGTGATCATAGCTGCATTCAATAGTTTCATCACCATGTCCATACATTTGCAGTAGATATACTTAGGCAGTATTAATGCATTAGTTCGATCACAACAAGTTGATTTTTCAAGACTCAATACCGAATCAGGAATTTGGAAGTCACAAATGAAAGAGTCCAATGATATGGATTGGTATGCCTAGGCCTAGACAAATCAAAGTAATTCAGAAGAAATCTTGGCTTTGAAAAGATGAATTGAGTGACTAGAGAATTTCATGATCATGTTTTGGTGTTGCTGAATCAATTGCAGGAAAACTCTCAAACTGATTATGGTAATGTTTGCCATTTTTTTCTAGCTCTCAGACTGAGTCAATCTCTGACGGATTTTGACCTTGTTAGCGTGTCAATGAGAAATATTCGCCAGACCTCGAGCTTCGACTGTAAGCTCCTGAAAAATGACCTTTTTGACTTTATTTGTAGCTATCAGTTCTGTACATGCTCGGAGAACAATTTTGTAAAGGCACTTTTTGAACATATGTAGACTTGTCGCTGTTGTACTTCTACGATCATGATGTTTAAGTATGCACATTGTCCTGTGCGACAACAATTATATTTACCATCTATGGAAATTTTGAATCTGTGAACCACCTTTTGTAACAACTATACTTTCAATATATACAAATATTGATTGAATATGATTTTATGCAACATTCTTTGATTTAAAACTCTTATTGCACTAAATATGATTCCCTTGAATTCACAGTAGATAGTATATTATTTTTGAATTCAAGGATTCTATTTTAAACTTTGAAGGTTAGCAACAACTTCCTCCTGCCCGAGAAATATTTACAATGTTGGATTCAACTGCACATGAGTGTGAATTTTTCTTTACCCATTTTTGTGTAGTGCAAATTTTGGATGACTATTTTTATTTTACGCAAAGTGCTCTATTTCTCTTAGCTAGTTATCTATAGAATCAATTTTTTTGCAAATTACAACTTTATGGTCAAGAATACCACAATTATGACATGCTAATATGGGGAATATTTTGCAATGCATCTAGTGCATTTGCATCTCCAACATTTTCCACAGTTAGAATATTTGTGGCCATAATAATCACAATTGTAACATTGAATATTCAAAGCAATCATACCTTTGGTTCTTGACTGAGTGAATCTTCCCCAAGGTCTGTAATCTATAGATTTATGTCCAAATTCATTGCAAGAATAACAATAGCCATAGAATGCATGATGACTAGATTTTTCCTGATTTTTGGAAGTGGTTGAACTTCCTTGAAATGGAGAAGTTTGCTTCTTAGGCTTTGGTTGGTTATGAGTTTATTTGTTTTTGTCTTCTACACCATACCTAAGTCCTTTTAGGATATCTTCATAGATTTTAGGAATCTCTTCACTCCTACTTTCCGAGAGCTTGGAGTCTTCCTTTTCTTCAACGTTCTTTTCTTCAACATAACCAAACCCATTCTTGACATGAGATGATCTTTGGTAGCTAAGGATGCCATCAAGGGTCGATGAACTCTTCACTTTGTAGCAACTATCCTTTTTATTTCCTCCTTTGGAGAGGCAATCTCAAGCTCTCGTACCTGACAAATTTGGTCTTTTTCCTGTATATGAGCGTCTACAAATTCCTTGATCTCCTATAACTGACCTCTTAGATCAACTATGGTATTTTTCAGATTCTTTTATACCAGTCATTTCATTCCTCAATATATCAACCTCTTCTTTTCCTTTATGTTACAACGTAATCTTCCACCTTGTGAGAATCAACACTCTTTGGCCTAGAGGATCCTAGTTATGACCAGAACTCTTCTTTTCTCTTGGTTGAGCCTTGTTGGTTTTTTACCCATCTTTGGATTTAGCCTTATTTGTTTTTTCCTTTTGAGCTCATTCCTTTGGCTGAGTCTTACTATTTGGTATCTGCCTAGTTGTCTTAGTGATCTCCTTGGCATATCAGTGACTAGATAGTAGGATTTTGCTTGCATTTTTCATTTCCATATATTGAAAAATACAAAAATATACACATAGTTTTGCATTTTCCTTTTGTTTATAAGAGAAAATACATTTTTTTTTTGCTTTTATGTATTGCATCTTTCATTGAGTGCTTTCTGCCTTCATTTAGACTTTGATTTTGCATTGAAAAATATAAAAGGATTGCATATTTATTTTGAAATCGTTGGTTTGATTGTGCATGTTAGTGGCATTGTTTTCATTAGATAGATGAGTCTAGGATTTGACGATTTTGCATACTATTGAGTCTTACACATCACTAGTTTCATGATCATATCCCTTGAGTAATCACAGCCATTAAAATTAACGCTTAATCTTAAAATTGATTAGATCATTGTGAGTTAACAATCCAAGACTACTAGACGAAACATTAGGTGTCTGACCAGGGAGTGGAGGAATCCATGGTATATATCAATATTCTCAAGAAGCTCTACTCAAGCCAGAGTTAAGCACGAGGTCACGGGAGGTTGGTTGAAGAGATATCCCTCTGATACCAGTTGAACGTGGGAGATATTTCAAGGGTTTGTTCGTATCTGGGAGTACCGGAGGTTTGTTCGTATCTGGGAGTACCGGAGGTTTGTCCTCTTGTGCTTCGGGCTTAGCTACCCTTCCCATACGACGGATCCCACCTGCGACTGTCCCCCTGAGCATTGGTTATATTGCGGTGACCATAGTTTCCTTACCTAGGTATTGCATAGGGTACTTGCAGTGGTTATGCTGTTTGTGTCCTAAGTCAGATAGGGGTCAGACAACACAGTTTCCGTTGTATAAGGACTTGACCCTGTGCACACAGTGAATTCTAGGGGCTGTTATAACTGATTCTGTTACCTCCGTCTATAGTTTGGGAGTCTCAAGCCTCTCCTAGGAGAGACATACCATCTCTAGTATTGGGAGCTCATTTAGCCACTCTATTTGTCTGCTCTTAGATGTAGTTTCTCTAGGTGTGTGCTTTTGATTTACTGGTTTTGATCGATAGTTGGCCTTTAGGGGACGTTTTGATTCTATATTATCTCCAGAGATATCGTGGCGCGGAGCCCTACTCTCCGCTGATCCCGTCGGTTGGCTAGTTTAGAGCCTACCGAGATTTCATTCCGTGTTGCTAGGGGATGCCAGCGGGCTCCCTCTGAGTCTTCAGATTCTTACGAGACATACGTCCAAGATGTCATGACTGTTACACATTCTGATACTGAAGAAATACCTTCGACTCCATCGGGTAGAGTTGAACGCACTTCGGATTCCCCTACTCCTCGTGAGGCATGGGGAGGTGATCCACCTGAGACTCAACCTAGTTCGATTTGGCCGAATCCACTTGAACAAGATCCGTTCGATCCTTCGAATCCGGATAATTATCTTCACGGGATGCCAACCTTACCCGAGGACGAAGATCAGGACAACACGTTCGTTCCTTCGTTTCCACGCAGTTATAGACACGGGATGCCAAAGTTACATGATGACACTAGTCTTATGGTCAACCCAACCGCACTCTCTTTTGGTATGCCTAATTATAGTACAGTTGAACCTTCCACTACGTTTGGTAGTCATGCTGGCACTAGTCATGGTGTTAGCCATACTATATCCACTGGGGGCACTACGTTGTCCACTCACACACATAGTATGGGGACTAGTCATGTTCCTCCCAACAATGCTAATGTTCGAAGAAGACCACCTCCTAGGATTTCCCAACCTAATAGGAATGTTGTTCGAAACATGACTCGCCATCCACCACCTAATACACATGCCGCTACTCGTCAACCCAGGACTACTTTTGTGAATATTAATGCTCCTCCTAACCACGGGGGTGGACATATACCGCATACTTTTGCGTCCACTGCCACCACTAGTAATGCCAATGTAGGGGGTGGGAATATATCCTATACACATGAACATAATGCCACCATCCCTGCTACTAGTAACACCAATTTTGGGGCTGGGAATACATCTCATGCTTCTGGTCACCACACGACTGCTCAAGCTAATCCTAATGCTGGGGGTGGGAACATACCATACCATTATGGTCATTACAGCACGGTTCCCACTACGAATAGTTCGTATATGCCCCATCCTCATCGTGGAAACCCTTACTACAACACAGTCGGTGCTGGCCACAAGTACAACCCACCACCCCAATATGGTGCCCAAAACACGCACATACCTGCTTACTCTCAACTGGGTTAGGCAGGAGGAGGTTATCAATCCTATGGCCATGGGAAAGCTTATGGTCCATCAGGTCCTTATTATTAGCAGTTTAATCCTCATGGTCAAGATTTTGGTCCATCTTATAATTCGGTTCCGTTTAACCAACATTTTATGGGGGCTTATAATCAAGCTTTCTTGCCTCAGCTCCCGTTCCTTGCATGCTTGAATCTTCTAGATCTTTCGAAGCTCACGAATGATCTGGTGTGTCACGACCCTACTTGGCCCCGGTCCCTACCAAGCTCCCTTCGGACATTCCTAAGTTTGAGGGGAAAGGTGGTGAGGACCCGGGAGATCATGTCACGACATTTCACCTTTGGTGCTCCTCTAACTCATTGAATCACGATTCCGTTAGATTGCGACTATTTCAACGCACCCTCACGGGGGAAGCCGCGAAGTGGTACGTCGAGTTGTCTGGAAACACTTATAGGGGTTTTAACGAGATCGCTTTGGTTTTCTTAGATCATTTCCAGTTGTTAGTTCGTTATGATACTGGTACTGAACTTTTATCTACCTTCCGTTAGAACAAGGCCACACATATTTCTGACCACGTTCAAGAGTGGCATCAACGGAAGAGGTTAGTGAAAGCCAACATTCCTCCAGAGTTCCTGTTGGAATGGTTCCTCAAGTCTCTACTCCCATACATTGCTAAAGATGTTTCGATGTTCGGCATTTTCACTGAGGAACAAGATATCTTGAAAGTCCAGCAGTTAGACTTATTATACTCTCAGTCTGCCATTTTGTATGAAATTATTCCTGACGCACCGAGAACACGACATGAGCCCACGTCAGTTCCTTGACCGCATGTCGATGGCATGGTAGGATCTGCAAGCATTCACCCTGTATATTTGGTAGCTAATCAAATGCAAAATTTGTCGCTAAACTAGTCTACTCCCGGACAGGTTCACACCTTGTCCACTTCCACCCCGTCGTCTGATGTACACAGTGTGCAAACGACGAACCAATCAGGTAACCAACAACCTGGTGGTAAGAAAAAGGGGATAAATAATCGTAAGGGTGGAAACAATGGGAATAACAATAGCAATCACAATACCCCCCGTAAGGATAATGCCAACCCTCCTCGAGAAGGCAAAAATGCTGGTGAGGACCGTAAACCTAGGCGTAAGGTGAAGTTTCCTTGCAAGCTTTGTGGAGAATACCATCTTACTCACTTATGTCCTTGAATTGAAGAAGCATCAAAGCATTTGGCACAGATCCCAGCTGTGTTGAAGGATCCCCTACCTCATCACCAAAACATGGCTTTGCATGGTCCCACCATTGGTTATGGACCTACTGAGACGATAATGTCTTCTTCCAATACTGGTGGTTATGGATGTGTGAACATGGTTCAGTTAGAGGTTAGTGTTGCCACTCGTCAACGCGATTATGATGTACCACAACCCAATTTGGGGAGTGAGCCTCCCCCTCCTCCTAACAATTCCTTGCATATTGAGAATCCCTCTATTATGCCATGGATACCGAAAGGTGTTCTTAAGCGCTCTATGCATAATCCTAATGCTCGAGCCGCCGACAACTACTCTATCGTAGAATATTTGGGCCAAACTCCGTGTGCCATGTCGGCTCTTGAAGTCTTGCAAGCCTATCCTTCTCAGAAGCATGCTCTTTTGAGTGCATTAGGAGTTCAGGATGGGGGAAGTCCCACTGTTATCAAGTTCGACATGACTGATGTCCAACCTCACTTACCCTACCACGTGGATTTTCAAATCCAGGTGGTGTGCCTTCAGAGTTTTGTCAAACGTACTATGGTTGACGAAGGTGCCTTTGCGTTAGTAATTTCGTTAACTTGTTGGAAAGCTCTTGGCTCTCCTCCTCTACTCGCATCTAGAACCATGCTCACTGCATTCGACGGTTGGTCATTTAAGCTGCATGGAATTATCCCTTCCCTTGTTGTCTCCTTGAGAGGTAAGTCTCTTCCTATTGAAGTCGAGGTGGTTGATGCGCCCATCGACTACAACCTTTTACTAGGTCGGAATTGGATGTATGCCATGAAAGCTGTCGCGTCCAGTGTATTCCGAGTTATCTGCTTTCCTCACGAAGGAAAGATAGTGACCATCGATCAGTTGGATTACGTTAACTCCTCTTCCACAGCATCCACAGGATCCATAGTCCCGCAGGTTACTCATTCTCAGCCGGAAATTGGGAACATGGGTGTTGGTATGTAGCCTTCATTGATGGGAACTTATGATTTTTCCGCACCTGTGAATTTTATTGGAACCATTACCGACGATGCGTCTCCTCCTTCGCATAATATGTCATTCCGGACTTCCTATTTTGACGATCCGTGGACTTTACCATCCACGAGTGCCACGTCTGGAAACATTACGCATATCGGGATTTCTATGCCACTGTCTGTAGCTGAGCTTGCTTACCAACATATTCAACAAGCCACTGCAGAGCCGGATCTCTCTTCTTCTCAGACAGTCGAGGAAGATCCCGTTACGCTGCCGGTTTGGGCAGCCAACTCATCTTGTTCATGATTTCATCGATGATATTTTTCCTTTTGATGAAGCTATTATGGAGGCCATGTGTGGTAGTGAGAGACCCTGGGAAGATATGCACCATCGCTCTTATTTCCTTCCCAACCTGAACTTGCTGAACAACAAGAGTTTAGGATGACTCTAGCAGAGATGGTTGGTCACCCGGTGGCTCTTCTAGAGTCGCATGATGTTTTTGCAGAAGGGAATATGGCTAGCATTTCCCCAACTACGTCGATCAATATCTCTCGTACTCTCGAAAAATTCAAGAATGTCTACATCAGTGATGATTGCACTCCTAAGGAGATTGCTATTTACACTGAATTGTTTACAGAACTCCGGGAAGCTTTCGCCTGGTCATATGAGGAGATGCCAGGAATAGACCCCGGCATTATTGAACATGATATTAGAACGTATCCTAATGCTAAACCGGTTCGACAACGCTTACGTGCTGTGAACCCTAGAAAAGCAGTCGCTATCAAGGCAGAGGTGGAGAAACTACTCAAAGCTGGTTTCATCTACCCCGTTCCCCTTACTGAATGGGTGTCAAACCCCGTTCCTGTGGATAAGAAGCAGGGACCGATCTGTGTATGCACCGATTTAAGAGATTTGAACCGTGCATGTCCGAAAGACAACTTCCCCACACCATTCATAGATCAAATCTTGGATGCTTGCGCCGGAAGTGAGATTTTTTCCTTCATGGATGGATTTTCCGGATATAACTAGATTCAAATCAAATCCGAGGACCAACATAAGACAACTTTCATTTGTCCTTGGGGAACATTTGCATATCGGAAAATGCCCTTCGGCCTTAAAAATGACGGAGCTACGTTTTAGCGTGCCATGACCTACGCCTTTCACGATCTTAAAATGATTATGGAGGTTTTCTTGGATGATCTTGCCGGCCATTCTCGCAAGAGGATGGACCACCCCAAGCACCTTCGCATGATTCTCGAATGATGTATACGATACAATATTCGATTGAATCCCAACAAATGCATCTTTGATGTAAGGACGGGTCACCTCCTGGGATTTATAGTTTTGAAAGAGGGTATTAGAGTCGATCCTCTCAAAGTTAAGGGAATAGTTCAGTTGCCTCCTTTACGCAATTTTTTACAACTTCAGAGCCTCCAAGGGAGAGCCACTTTTCTATGCCATTTTGTAGTCAATTATGCTAATCTTACCAAAGGTTTCGCGCGCTTATTGAAGAAAGACACACCCTTTATCTGGGATGAGCGAGCCCAACAGTATTTCGATTGCCTTAAGAAAGCTTTGGTATTGGCCCCTGTGCTTAGTCCACTAGACTTCGCACGAGATTTTATTCTTTACGTGGTCATGTCTCAAGAGATGATTGGAATGGTATTGGTTTAGGTTGATGATGCACTTGTCGAGCATGTCATCTATTACCTTAGTCGAAATCTAGTAGACGCTGAGCTAAGATATAATCATGTGGAAAAGATGGCACTTGCGATTGTTCATTCCGCCCAATGGCTACGACATTACATTCTACTCAGAACAACCACAAATGTCTTGCATATCAATCTGTTTCAATTCGTGCTATCATGACGCCTTATCGGGGGGAAGTGCAATAAATGGATTGTTATCCTTCAGGAGTTCGATCTCGATTTTTCTTCGACGAAGTCAATGAAATCATTGGTGTTTGCTGAGCTTATGTCGGACCTTCTGAGACTTGATGAGGATGTCATTCATGAAGATTCCTTTGTGGATGAGCACTTATTTCTTATCTCATCCGAGGACCCTTGGTATGGGGATGTCATTGTATATCTCCAAACTTTGAATTTTCCTCTGCACGATTCACGAGATGAGTGACGACATGTAAAACATCACTCTAAAGATTATACTATCGTCGGTGACACTTTGTATCGCTGAGGAAAAGATTCTATCCTCCGTCGTTGCTTAACTCACGAAGAAGCGGAGCGGGTGCTTAATGATTTCCATGCTGGGGCATGTGGTGGTCACTTATCTAGGCTTGCTACAACCCAATGTATTATGCGAGCTAGTTATTTTTGGCCTTCCATATTTAAGGACTGTGTTAATGCTGTGAAGAGATGTCACCCTTGCCAGGTGTTTTCTCAAAACATATGCTCGCATCTAGTGCCCCTTCATCAAGTCGTCACCATCGGTCCCTTCACCAAGTGGGGGGTGGATTGAAAACCAGCTTCGGCTGGGGGGCATCGCCATATCATAGTGGTCGTGGACTACTTTTCCAAATGGGTTGAGGCCATGCCTACCATTAAAGCCGATGGTGCTACAGCAGCCCATTTCATATTCAATCAAATTATAACTCAGTTCGGTATTCCGAAAGAGATTGTCACTAACCATGGCAGTCACTTTCATAACAAGATGATGGAGGATTTGTCTCTCAAGCTTGGGTTTCATCAAGAACACTCATATTCTTATTATCCCCAAGTGAATGGTCAATTAGAAGCAGTTAATAAGTCTTTGAAGACCATTCTCCAACGTACCATCCAACAAAGGAAGACCAATTGGCACATCATGTTATACCCTGCTTTGTGGGCGTATCAAACCGCAGTTAAAACTGCCACCGGGTTCTCACCGTTTCAGCTAGTTCACGGTGTGGAGTCACTTTTACCGATTGAATGCGAGATCCCTTCACTTAAACTGGCCATAGAGCTCCTCCCTGATACGACGAGTCTTGAGCAACGTTTAATCCACCTTGAGCAACTTGATGAGCAATGTCGAGATGCCGCTGTTGCTATAGATGCCAATAAACGTCGGGTTAAGGTTCAGTATGATAGGTCTGTCCGTCCCCGGCAGTATGCTGAAGGTGACTTGGTCCTCTTATATGACCAAGCTAAAGAACCCCTGGGGGCAGGCAAGTTCAACCCCATGTGGCACGGTCCTTACATCGTGAGGCGTGTCCTGGAAAAAGGAGCCTATGAATTCGAAGACTATGAGGGGCCTATCTTGAAGGAGCCTAGAAATGGGCTCTACCTCAAGCGGTATTACGCTTGAACCTCTGGTTCAGGCTGATACTTTTGTATACTATTGTATAGTTGCTTCTGTACATAGTTTATATTTCTTTTGGTTTTCAGGTCTGCTGATTAGCTTCCTTTTGATTGACAGATGTCAGCAGATTTTCCTACGTTCTTAGGGTTCACGGATAGTGCTAGTCGTCATACGCAGCAGCTTGCTTCTACTGCCTGGGTTATTTTCTCACCTAACCACCTAGTTGTGTCCTCAAGAGGTTCTTGTCTTGGTCCTACATCTAACAATGTGGCTGAGTATAGTTCCGTCATTGAGATACTTCAGGATGCTATTTCCCATGGCATCCAGTCTTTAGAAGTCTGCATGGATTCATAACTAGTTGTGTCTCAGCTGAATGGGCAGTACTGTGTGTGAGATCCTATGCTACTACGGAAATTCCTAAGGGTAAGACTCTTGGAACGACATTTTGTTTCAATTACATACGTACATGTTCCGAGAAGTGTTAATCATATATCTGATGCATACGCTAACTATGTATTAGATTGGCATTTGTCACATTCACCATGAAGCACACAAATAAAAGAAGACATTCATACATTTGTACATACACACATATAGTAGAACCGGAGAACCAAAGTTTTTTAGAAATATGTCCAAAAATGGTAGTGTCATACAAAACTGGAGCCCGTAGCCCTAAAAAATATACATATCGATACAAAACTGGAGCACCTGACTTCCCACCATGTGTGTGTTTGCGGGACAATAATGCGCTATGTAGTTAAGGATGGTGATCCCACCACCCACAGTACGAGACCAAAGACTGGCCTCCTCACCTCGACAGGACAAACCGATAATGAAGTAGAAGTCGTCCACTTCCAGTTTGAGGATTTGCCCATTGAGATTGAAGTTCTGTGCATCAACATCCCAATAATCGATCAAGCGTCGGAGTAGTAGGTTTTGGGCCCTCAAACCCCCTATACTCCAGAATTTGTACAACCCACATGCTTGCAATGCCTGTTGTGCTTGCACATCGTTGTGCACGGCCTCATCTACTTAGTCATGCTCCCTCTCCCTCCACTCTAGAACCATCCTAGAGTGAGGAAAAGCAAAGATTTTAGTCAATTTCTTTTGCAATTTCAACTTCACGGTCGTACCCACGGGCTAATTTGTATATAGGTGCGGGTACCCGTGGTTAGCTTGTGAGTTGACTGCGAGTATCATGCCATACCCGCGACCCGCATAGCTGTTGCAACGTAATCTTCCACCCTGTGAGCATCAACGTTATTTGGCCTATAGGATCCATTTCAGTGACTCAGATCCACCTATATTCTTCAGACACTATTTTTCCCTATTTTTATTCCTACCCACATGTTGCATCATTATAGCATGCATACCCACGAGTTGCATCAATATAGCCTACGGGTATCAAGTAAAATGGTAAAAATCACTATTTATTACTTTTTACTCCTGGAAAGCGATCATTGGGTGACCTTTTGCTCTCCATTTTCCCGAGTAATGCCTCGATGTGTCCTTTCACCTTCCTTTGAGAGGACTATATATTGAGCACATATGGCATATGGATGGGAGGAAGAAGGGAATAGCAAGAGAACTCTAGTGGATTTTTTCCCTATCTTGAGTCTACACTCATTGATCCTTGTAGTTGTGAACCCTTTATGTTCACCTTCCAAACTCCTATCTAGTTTGAGTTTGCCATTCATGGAGGATTGAAGTGGTGGAGGCACAAGTGGATTGATCTAGATCTTGGTTCAGATTGGTTGCCATCAAGAGGTCGTATCACTTTGTACTTCTTCTTGTTAATTAATAGAAATACTCATATTCTCGTCCATCATATTGTGAATGTTGTTTACTATACATTGGGTTACATTTGCTTGTGATATTATGGACCATTGTTATTAATAATGTTAATGTAATTTATATATTATATGTACTTGTTGGATATTGGCTGTCAAGACTAATTTGCAGATTTCAAGTGCACAGATTGAAAGCTCCAACGGGGGATCTACATCAAACGTTTGGATCGAGGTTGGTTACATTTCTCCATTATCTTAACATTATCATTTATAATATCATTGTTTTGAGAATTGAGTTGATTTCTGGTAGTCATCTGTCTGTTGTGGTATTCCCAAGCCATAGTGAGTTTTCTCCAATACAATAGCTATAGCTCGCAAGTAGCGCCGAAGCCATTTAGGGCTTGGCCAAACTAAAAATCCCACCACTGAAAACTAAAATGAATGCATTGAAATTAAAGGTATGGATGAGACTACCAACCTGCTCTGGATGGTTTGATGAATGGACACTTGTAGCTCCCAGAATCGGCAACTGAACTTTCAGCTGAAAACTAACCACAAAGCTCCAGATAGGTGAATAGTAAAAATGAATTGTAAATTGTAAATTTTTATTACTATTTATAATTTTCAGGACCCACTTGTCTATAGTTTTTACTGTTTGATGCCGTTATGGACTAATATAATGTCATGGAGTAGAATTTTTAATCAGATTTCTTCGGCGAAAGGTGTTGTGGACAATTTCACACCTGGCATATAGGTTAGATGCCATTTCCACATGCATTATGCATTTGACCTTTTGACCACTTTCATAAACCCTAGGTATGACCCCGCTTCTTAACCGACACAGAACCTTCACACTGCTATAGAAGTGTCGTTATGTGGCGGTAGGGATTTTCCGAACATGGGTACCCTAGTTAGAACCCCTTTGTGCATTCTGGTTCCCATGCCGTTGTTTGTCCTTAGGATTGGGAGTCCTTTGTAGTTACGCCATGACATTGCGATAAAGACTCATACTCTACTTTGTCTTATGCTGGCCATCTCCCTTGAGGAATCCCCTCAATTATATCATGTTGTGATTGCATTGCATCATCCTACTTGCCGCTTGAGCCTTGTGTCGGCTCCCGCTTACTCAGTTGTTATCCTAGTGCCTGAGAACTTTTCCCTATCGATCCCTACAGAGCTTATATTTTCCCTTCACAATTTGATGACCTTTTGACCCTGACGGAACACCCCCCCCCGAGTGTCCACATCCTGCATGCACTTGCTTGCATTGATCATAGGTATGTTCCACTGCTTGGGACTAGTCTACTCGCTATTTGACACTCGTTCCCTCACTTGTTGTGCTATAAGCAATTTTATTCTTTTTCAAGCTTTCCCCAAATATGAAAAAGACCAAAAAAATCAAATATTCCAAAAAGCCGGACGAGATTATGGTTTCTACTTCTTGTTGGCAGCTGTTGTGTCACCTTTGAACAGAGCATTCATTCCACTCCGTACATTATGATTCGGGACTATAGTTGGACCTTAGGAGCTGTACTTGTTTCTCAGTTTTCTCCACCGATTGGTTAAGCTTCCAGTCATTATGGAGCCCTTTGTAATACCTCCTGCATTGCACAGTTTATGTCAATTCTATGCTGCTTGAGTCTATCCATCTGCTCATGCTCTTGTTCAAAGGAAGTCCTGAACCCAGAGTTGGCCACTCCTTAGATCTCTTGACTATTGTATGTCGGCCATCCTTATTGAGTCCGTCCATTTCACCTGAGTTCTTCCAAATCTTTCAGTGTAGCTGGTACCTCATGCTGGTTGATGGGGGATTCCTTAATGCCCTCCTTCCAGCGAGTCTCATTCCATCGACTTCAACCCATTTATTCCAGAACTTGAGGCTTAGAGTTTGTTTGAGTACCTTGAGGCTTGCAGTCATTAGTGGCAGGTTCTCTCGTCATCGACAGTTTTGGGAAAACATCAATGTCCCCTGATCGATGGATTCATCCTAGTGTTCGACTTCAACTCATCTATTCACACTCCGATGATTGTGCTCCGTGCCTTGATGCCCATTTTCATTATTGGTGGGTTATCTCGCGTCTGTTAACGGTATACATCATTGACCAGTAATCAGACAATGTCACATCAGGTTCGACCCCAACTCCTTTATTCACTTGATGGGACTTGCACCATTGAAGACTTGTGCAGAAGACCCCAGGCGATAGTGGCATTCAGTATGCTACTTATGACTTTGACTTTACATCTGAGATATCACCTCTCAGACATCAGCAGTTTGTACCTCCAGTTTGCACCAGTTGTTTCCTTTTCAATAGGAGACCATATCTTACTGTAGAGGGATTATGGCTATGATCACTTATGACATATATCCATTATGTACTACCTATTCATGGCCATTGTATCAGATTATTGTACTACCGACATGTATTCAGGGATACTATTGTATTATGACGAGTGAGCTGCTCTTTCCACTTGTGTCTCCATCACTCCACTTCTGAGATTTATAATGTATTTCGGCCATTGTAGTATCAGTCTTTGACCTCACACATTAGGGGGCATCTGTTACAACGTAATCTTCCGCCTTGTGAGAATCAATACTCTTTGTCCTAGAGGATCCATTTCACTGACTCATAACCATTTTATATCCTTTAGACACTATTTTTCCCTTATACGTTAGCTGCATCACTATAGCCTGCGTACCCACGAGTTGCATCACTATAGCCCACGGGTAGCATGTAAAATGGTAAAAATCACTAGTTTATTACTTTTTACTCCCAAAAAGTGGTCATTGGGTGACCTTTGGCTCTCCATCTGCCCAGAAACATCTCGATGTGTCCTTTCACTTACCTTTGAGAGGACTATATATTGAGCACATATGGCTTATGGACGGGAGGAGAAAGAAGAGCAAGAGAACTCTAGTGTATTTTTTCCCTATCTTGAGTCTACACTCATTGATCCTTGTAGTTGTGAACCCTTTATGTTCACCTTCCAAACTCCTATCTAGTTTGAGTTTTCCATTCATGGAGGATTGAAGTGGTGGAGGCACAAGTGGATTGATCTAGATGTTGGTACAGATTGGTTTCCGGCAAGAGGTCATATCACATTGTACTTATTCTTGTTTATTAATAGAAATAATCATTCTCGTCCATTAATGTTGTAAATGTTATTTATCTAACATTGGGTTGCATTTACTTGTTATATCATGGGCCATTGCTATTGATGATGTTAATGCCGTTTATATATTATATGTACTTGTTGTATATTGGCTGTCAAGACTAATTTGCAAATTCAAGTGCACGGATTGAAAAGCTCCAATGGGGATCTACATCAAACGTTTGGATCGAGGTTGGTTATATTCTTCATTATCTTAGCATTGTCATTTATATAGCATAGTTCTGAGAATTGAGTTGATTTCTGGTAGTCATCTGTCTGTTGTAGTCTAGCCCAAGCCATAGTGAGTTTTCTCCAACACACTTTATGGAGTTGAAAATGTTGTTCACTAATAACCTGTTCAACATCATCAATTATTCTTTGAGTCTTCTGCAGCTGAACCTTCAAATATTGATTTTCCTCCTTGAGTTCCACAAGTTCTTCTTCAATCTTTTTACTAGATTTAGAGGCAATCATACTGATATTTTCAAACTCGTATTTCAAAGAGATAACTTCTGCATCCTTTTCTTGTAGTTGATCTTTTAAGAATTGTATTTCTTCTTTCAAAGTAGAAACTCTCTCTTCACTAAAGTTTTCAACATCGTTCCTTATTATTTCCAATTCTCCCTTTAGAAGCAAAAATTATTTGGATAGATTTGTATTTCTTGATATTGACTTTTAAAATTTATCTTCTAGAGATGCAAGCTCTTTCTCCTTTGTATTATAAGCTTCATATGTTTCCTAGAATTGTGTTTCCATCATTTTTTTTTCTTCTTCTTTCTTTCTTAGGGTTTCCATGATTTTAGTTGCAATCCTTTTGATTTCTTCTATAGTTTTCCTTTGACCATGAATAACATATCTTGCTTATTCAATAGAAAGGTCATAATTATTCTAATGTCTCACCAATTTCATTTCGAAAAACTGAATCATCCTGATTCTTAGCACCACATAGGTTCCTTAAGCAGAGAATCTATAATGTTTTCCAAAGTTCATGGTCTAAGGATTGAGATCCAACTTTAGCTTTCACATATTCTGACAAGGTATTCAATATGGCATTTCTTGTTGTTTCATGGAATTTGTGAAGTCTTCTTGTAGTGTCATTCTTAAGTTTTCCTTTTGGAGGAACATATCCATTCTCCACTATATCCCAAACCTCTAAACCAGGCACTTGCAGATATCCCTTTATCATAGTTATCCATGAGTACAAATTATCTTCATCAAATCTTGGTGCACTGTTCGTAGAAAGTCCTTCCTGTTTATCCATATCTGCATAGTGATCTATCTTCTAGCTGTTAAAATGTTCCTGAAGCAACCTTCTCTAATACCAATTGTTGGAATTCTTAATGATTTTGAGAGGGGAGTGAATCGTTATCATGTGCATATTAAAAAAATTTCACTTTTAAAATACGCACTAATTGCTATTGAAAACCACATCAATAAAAACAAACTGTGCAAAAAATGTTTGAATAAAATTATATATATGTGTGTGTGTGTGTGTATAAAATTAAATTACATAGAAATATGGGAGACACCAATATCCACTGAAGTGAGCACCAAATCACACAAACACCCATATGATTGGGACACCAATCCCACTTGCAAGCACCAACTTGCAGAATACAAGATTCAACTTGTGAGGACACCAATCCTCGGTGCAAGCACCAACTTGCTGAATCAGGATCCAAACTGTGAGGACACCAATCCTACGTGAAAGCACTAACTCGTAGTGTTCAGGAACCAACCTGAGTGGATACTGCAATATCCTTTCCTTGCCTCGTCCAAATTCCCTGAGATATAGATGTTACTATATTTCTATCACACCGAGTTCAGATCTGCGTGCACTAAAGTTTTGTGCTCTGCTTTATAGACTACTACAATCACTTCTGACGTATTCTGGTTCAAATTTTGGTCACTTCTTCTCTTACACCATATTCTACTATAGTTCCAATTCCTGTACTGATTTTGTGCACATACACATTCACATGCTTCTTGTTCCCTTCTCACAAATTCTCCTTATGTCTACGCAACTACTGCTTGTTCTTTTGCATGTCTTGTATCCTCACGTACTTCTTCAAATCATATTGCCTCTAATTCTCCTGAGCATTTCATCTAACCCAAACCTTGAAAATTCAGACTATTAGTCCATTTTTTCTTCCAATCTTACTGCTCATTCATCAAATTCACTATTATTTATACTTAAATTACTCAAATGATGTCTCCACAAGTTGGGGATTCTCTAAGACAGTAACACCCCTTCTTCTTTTCTTTACAGTCAAGCTTACCCAAGCATCTGCCACTTGTATTATCTTGTGCGAATGAAGTACCATGATTTTTTGGGTCTTGCACACACTAGTTCACTGTCTTAGTGGGACTTGCACACACTAGTTCATTGGATTAGTGGGACTTGTGCACTGGAGTACCATGACTAGGTGGGATTAAAGACTTGTGCACATATTTTTATATACTTCTTCAAGCTGGCATTGAGACACCAAGTCCAACAACCTATTTGAAATCAATGAAAACACCAACATTCAACATATGGTTAGTGGAAGGGTTTAGGCCTTGCTATGAGGAAGTAGGAGTACCTGAAATGGGCCCTTACTCCTAGTGTTGAAGGTGTGTTTATTGGTATTAACATCATAAATTTCATTCTCAGACTCATACCCGGTGAAATCCCAAAAAAGACCCAGAACTTGAGGAGAGTCATCATCCTCCTGATTTGATCCCTCACCCCAATTTCCATCTATTTGTTCAATAGGATAATTTTCCCTATCAGAGGGTGGTTCTGGACCAACAACCATTGAATTGGGTGCATTTACTAGGTATTCAACAGTCATACCTTTTTCTAGTGGAATCTATTTGTTTGGCTGAGGTGGAAAGTTCCTCATAAAAGGTGTCATGTAGGAGTCTTGTTGTATTCAAGCATACATTAATAACACACACAAAGATAATCTGGACAAAGGAATGGATCAAATGCATTCAACCATTTGTTATTCATCTTGAGTTGATATTTTATACATCAATGAAGAGGTTGGAGAAGGTACACCCGCTCCAACTACTCTTTTAGTGAAATACATTAAACATTAAATAATATTGATGACTAAGGAAAGGCCTTAAAGCCCCCTCAACATCTCCCCCACCAAAAAATCCTTTATTCATCCCGAAGAAAACAAAGAAAGATGCATCACCGTCCTGGATTTCTTCTTTTGCTAAAGTAGTACTCACTTTGCATCAACCGTGCATACCAGTCTGTATAGGTACTCAGCCGCTAGCTTGATAGGAAAACACACATGTACAAGGTTCTACTGTGACTAGTTACTCTTTAGCCTCCATCTTCAATCTGGTAGTAGTCCATTGAAGTCTCACCCTCTCACAACGAAGATCGACGATCCTCTTCCGGAATGAGGTATTTTCGTTTAAATCCTCACCCTGGATCATCTAGTTGGCATATCCACCGGCTCAGGCATCTCCATCGGCTCAGACTGGTATGCATGGTTGATGCACAATGAGGACTACTTCAGCAGGAGCAAAAATACAGGATGTTGATCCATCTTTCTTTGTTTTCTTCGGGATGAAGAAAGGCTTTGTTGGTGGGGGAGATGTCAAGGGGGTCGCAAGGTCTTTCCTTAGTCATCAATATTAGTTAATGTTTAATGTATTTCACTAAAAGAGTATTTGGATCGGGTGTAACCGCTCCAACCTCTTCATTGATGTGTAAAATATCAACTCAAGATGAATAACAAATGGTTGAATGCATTCAATCCATTCCTTTGTAGAGATTATCTCTGTGTGTGCTCTTAATGTCTGCTTGAATACAACAAGTCTCCAACGTTCCTCCGAATATCAATAATATCATTCGAATTTTTTTATAGTGCTTTGTTAATATTCCCAATATCTATATCTGGTTGATATTTCTTAATCACTGGAGTTTTATGGGGAACTTCATTCCTTTTCCTAGAAGAAGAAGGTTGATCAACATCATTTTCGAGATTCTCCTCTAGACTTAGCTTACATTTCTTAACCAGGACAACTCCGTCAAATGCTTGTTGCAAGGTATTTTTATGGGACCTTTTAACCAACATGGAGGTATTAGTTGGAAGATCCTTGGCATAGTAGGCTACGGCTATATTTTCAGTAGGCATAAATTCGAGATGGATTTTTTTTTAATGTGAGAAATCTTTGGTTGAAGTCTCTAATCTTTTCCTTTGGGTCCATCTATTATTTTGATAGGTCCATTACCAAGACTTCGGGAGTTTTTTCATCCCCACATTTCTCAAGAAAGGCTTTCTCAAACTGTTCCCAGTATGTTATACTATGAGCGGGTTGGACGAAGTACCAGGTAGATGATTTTCCTTCAAGAGTATAACAAAATAATCTACAGACTACATCCTCATAAACAACATTTCACTAGTACAAAATGAGAGATAAGTGACCAAAAAAATGACCAAAATCCACATATAAATGACCTCTTTTGATTTGGCGATCACTGGTGGTTAATTTTTGGTCTCTTATCATGCGACCAAAAATGTGGCCATATTTAGTTTGGTTATTTATAGCTTATCTTGTGGTCATTAAGTTGGCCATATATTTGGTCATTTATTTGGTCATTAATTTGGTCATTAACTACCACAATTAATTACCAAATATACGACCAAATTAATGACCAAATATACGACCAAATTTATGACCACAAGACAAGCTATAAATGGCCAAACTACATATGACCACATTTTTGGTCACGTGATAAGAGACTGGAAATTAGCCACCAAAATTGCCATTTGGTCGTTTATATGCAAATTTTGGTCTGTTTTTGGTCACTTATTGTTGGGAACATCCCAAGTGCATGAAGTTTTGATGATAAAGGTACAGTTAGGCGAGGCCTAACACTGACCAGTTTTGGGAGAAGCAACTCTGCAATTCCCGGGAGGAGGGTATGGAGCGAAGCGAAGTTGATAGGAAAGGACCTGTCCCCTTAGTAAATATGAAGCACTAAGGACGACCATAGGTAGTTGAAGCAGTTAAGGATGAAGCGATGAACTGATAGCTACAGAAGCAGAGAGTAAAGGATCTGAATGGTGTAAAGGACGCACTACTGTAGAGTCAGAGCCGCGCGGTTAGAACTGTGACTCTCAGATGAAGCATCCGAAAGAGCTGCGCAAAAGGACAACAGAGCTAAAACAAAGTTTAGGCAAAGCATGGTCAACAAGAGAACCGTGTTATTTTGGGTTTAAGGGTACTATGGGGGTTGGACCAAAGTTATTGTAATATGTGACCTTCGGGTACATCTATATAAAGGGAAATTTTGTATAAGGAAGGGTTAGAGTTATTTTGGATTTTGTTAGATGTTAGATCTAGAATGAGAGAGATATAAAAGAGAGGAAAAGACTCTGCAACCTAGTGCGTAGAGATCTATTGTAGATAAGCGTCCGCAACTGAGTGTGCAGAATGGAACTGTTACCCCTTCCAGTAATATAGGAACAGTTCCCGTAGAAGTAACTCCCATCTGGGGGGTGAACCACGTAAATCCCTTTGTTATATGTGTGAGTCTATGATATGCTTGGTGTTCATGTTATGATTATGTTGTGTATTTACTTCCATATGTAAGTCAATGAGAATGTTATGATAAGTAAGCGGAACACACATGTATGAATTTTGCGAAGCCATATTAAGTATGATGAATGTTTAGTTATATGTAAGATACCAACCAAGAATAGGCTATAATATCAACTTAGAACACAAATTTTAAGCAGAATTTTAACTAGTAAATTTTAAAAATTATTAGTATTTGCAAGGTGATAACTCTGGATACTGACTCCCAAACCAAGGATGATAGGAAATAATTTTGGTTAATATTTTTATATGGGAAATTGTGCAGCAACAAGGTATAAACAAGCCCAACTTCCATGTCGTATGCACAAAGCAATGGAGACATTTACTTTTCAATAGTCAGCCAAAGCTAGTGTCTACTTCGATGCTTCCTAGGCCTTTCAGCATATGCATACTAGATCCGGGTGTTGGTAAGGATTATTAAACTGATATTTGTGTTCATGGAGGTCTTTGGGCATCAAAAATCAGCAATTAAACACTAGATTAAGAGTCGGAGGGAAATTGCTGTGACTTGGACTGCCGAGCTATTTTTAATGGTTGACTTCACAAACATGGTACGTCCCTCCAAAATTCAGTACTTTAAGATTGAAATGTGTTCTATGGTCTATTCATGAATAACATCAACTAACAAAATCGAATTTGGATTTGTATAACTCAGTTTAAATTAATTATGGTAAAACTAGTCAAATTAAAAGGGCCAAAGAGCTAGGCTTCAATGTAATAATTGTGATTCGAACTCAGGAAATTGCAATTTTGTAATTAATGCCTGAAAAGAATTAATTAATATATATCAAACTTGTACTAATGATCAAATTACAAAAATGACCCACAGATAGATTTCAGTATGTTGCACAACCATAACTAGCTCCATTCTCAGGCAAAACTGACTAGTCTTTAAAGCAGTGGAGTAAATCAGCCTCTGGGATTCCCAATAAATTTATTTACTTAATTACAAAACTGAAGTACTAAATGTAATGGAAGCAACAACTTAATATCAGATCTTCACAGTGTTAAATAACATATGATCTCAAATTGACAAAGAGATCATCATAGCAGTGATTTCTTACAAATAATGGAACCAAACTCCTCCAAAATGATAAGGTAAGAGGAGAGTGAGTTTTGGATCTGGAATGGAAGTGAAAGAAGAATTGTATGGCAGTTGCTTATGGGAATCAACATAGCAGTAACTCTCCTCAAGGGCGCATCCTCAACAATACCACTGTTTCTTGGCAAAAACTCTTTACAATTTCTCCTCAAATTGTACTCTTCTCTACTTCTGACTGGAGGATTGAATTCTTCTCAGTATTGGAATGAATGGACCTGTAAATCAACTATCCATGGCTGAAACTGATGAGAGAATATCATAGAAAGAGAAGTAGAATAGAAAGAATGGGGCTCATCTCCCATTGGTTGGCTAGGGCGCACCACCTTGCCTTGAGAAGCATAGAATGCTAATACATAAATTTAATATGACAAAAGATATGAATAGGAGTTGCTTGGATTATTTTATAGAAGTCATGGTGACCTACTGAGCAAGTTGAAATGCTTGGTGACATGTGATAACCCTTCCAAATGGGCCACCCATGAATGAATAGAATTTCCTTGCTTTTTCCTTACACGATTTTCTCTCCTTTAGCAACTGTGCCCCCCCCTTGTCTCCATATGTTTCCTGCTTTGTAAAATTTTATTGATTTTCTAAATGGCCTCCCTTTTGTAAACTGCGCCCTCCTTCTACTTTTCTGGTTGTTTCCAATTTCTTGCTTTTAGAAACTTCTTACACCTTTCCTTCTTTTGTTCTTTTTCCAAATTTGACAGATTTCTTTAGCCACCTTTCTATTTTCTTTCCTCCAGTTCCATTTTGGAAACCTTATCCTCATGAGGGTGCCCTCTTGGCCCACTTTCACACATATTAGCAATTCTAATTACCAAAATTAATTAAAATTATTTTCTCCACTTGACTTAGGATAAAATTTATTCTATGCATGCATAATAAAATGAAATTATTTTCCTCAGGGGTTATTTTATCCCCTTTTTCCCATGGTAACTGAATTAGCCAAAATTTGGGACATGAAAGTCCTCCCTCCCAAATTGCTTGTCCTCAAGCAAGAAACCAACTCCAACCAACTATGAATCCAACCAGTGACTTCACTCCTCGAAATATGCTGCTGACTGTCTAGAATTGGAATCTGCCATTCCAAGTTGAAATACCAAGGGTCCATCATGTTTATGCTGCTCCACTTTGATTATAGTCATTCTCAAAATGACTAATTCGTCTTTAACCAAATTTTCAGCCCAGATAGGATAACTGAGTAGAATTCCTGGATCCCACTGCTTCCTCTGTAAGGACCCAATTTTTTTCTACCACCTTTGGAATGATGTCACTCCAAGGAATTCCAGGATCCCAAAGTCTCAATTGCATCCTCCCAAACATCAAAATCAATTGGAATGATCTATCATCAAGCAGGATTTCAAGATCACACCACCACATTGAAAGTTGGTAACTTCCAATTTTAAACTAGACATTTGTGGTGATTCCTCACCCAGCACAAAACTCCTAAATCTTGAGCTGAATCATATCAACTCCTCCCAAGGAATAGGTGGAGAGACATTTCCATCCAAGAATACTGAGAGCATCATATAGCATCCATAGATGCTCATGCTGCTCACTTGAAGTGTAATGTGTGTCATAAAAACCTCCATTCATGTAATCAGTAATGTCAAACTTGTGCCTTTTCATCCAAACAAAAAGTAAAAAGACACTCCATCCAACCAAATCAAGTGGGAAGCAAAGTGCTTCCCCAAGTGAAATCAACCAATGGCTCAACTCTCTTCCATTGACCAAAGGGTGAAAGCATCCATCCAAGTATGTTGATTTCCTCCACATAGGCCACCTTCTGCAAGATGAATGTTTCATTAAAGTCTCTTGGAAAATTGCTTGCTTAGTTGCCTTTCCCTGATCATGAGCATAAATCCTTCTGTCAGGAGATTCCATGTCTCACATGTAATCTTCCACCCAATCCATATGTGGATGAATGGCATCAATTGGAAGCAATATGTGCCTCTTTTGTTGATCGCAAAACATGTCAGTGTTAGGAGCATCAATAAATTTACAAAAATAACTTTTACCTCCTAGAATATCACATTGTGAAATGCATCTATCCATGGGTGGATAGAATTTTCTACTGCTTGATCCCAATGGATTGAGATCATCATGATGGTTGCTGGTTCTGGGTGAAATGCATCCAGGTATATTCTTCATCCAAGATTCTTCCTCATCTATAGAAATCTCATGATTTCCCAGGCATGGTACTAGTGCATAACTCCAATGGCTCAACTCTCTGCCATTGGGTTAACTCAATTGGTGCAAGTGAAAGAAAGAGGCATCAAGGAATGCAAGTGGCTTCTTCGGATTTTTTTGGGAAGAAAATGGTTCATTTATCTAGTCAGTATGGACAATTTTAGGAGCCTCCTTCTCCATATGTGGAATCAACCAGAAAAAATTTCTTCACCCAATGTTCATCTCCATTTGATGTGGATGAATCTAGGATCTGAGGGAAATAACTGTGAACCGACCTCATATCTATGCAACTCTCATTCATCAAACTTATGGATGCATATTCTTCATTACTAGCTAGTCCAAATGAGGTTATCTCATCCGACTCTCTCCAAGGAACAACTCAGGTTCACTCTGGGAAATATCAAGTTCTTAGTTCTCATTAAACTGCTCTGCACACTCCTCAAGCATGTGAAAAATATAATGATCCTCATGACCCACCATTTCATGAGGTTCCTACATATGATAAAGAATGAAATCAACCAAGTGAGGATGGATGAATGGTGTGTAGGAGGGAAGGTGTGATCTTTGCAAATTTTCATGAAGCTGCACTATCTCCATCTTAGATTATTGGAGTGCACATTGAGTGTTAATCAAGGAATATTTGGTGGTAATCAACTCTTTTGTGAGCTTGCAAATATCCTCTTCATCCTTCAAGGATGCACCATGAAACAAATCCCCAAGCTCAAGCAGATTGTCTCTGTCAGAAAGCAAGTATAGTAAATTTCCTTTAATGATTTTCATGGATTTTTGAAACTCCTCCATGTCCCTCATGGGAGACTAATTCTCCAAATTCCAACAGATATTTTTCATTAAGGCGTGGGTGTCATTAAGGATTTGAAGGGCCTATTTGATCTTGCATTCATTCATATTTAGTGTCCCTTCAAGGAAATGGGGTTCTGGAAGATGAACCTCCTCTTCTTCAATCTTTTTGGGATAAAATTCGTGAAGTTCCATCGAATTTTTGAAATCTGATCCATATCTTGATGCTGCAAAATATTAATCGTTTATATCATTAAAAACATAACTTAGGCCACAACTTGGGGGCTCATTCGTATCTGGTGCACCATAAAAACTTTCTCTCAAAATTTCAGCCTTCTCCAATTCATGAACCCCAACACTTGAGGGCTCAACCAAGCCAATCTTCTCACTGGATATGGCTTCAAAATCAAATTGACATAAAGGCACATAAAAATAAGAATTGAAGAAATTACCATGTGTTATGTTCTCCTCCTCGTGTGATGGACTTATGGTGGTTTGTCCTTCCACCAATTTATTTGTTTCATCTTTTGCTGTTTTAAGGCATTCTTCCTTCTCCAAGGAACTTGTACTCACAACATATTCATCAATGATGACCTCTATGTCACCAACATAGATATGAGAGTACCCATCATTAGATACTCTATCATAATTCAAGCATCCATTAGTATATGCTTCACAAGAAATTGAGCAACCCGTAGCCGTTCCTCCTCTATCCAAGTCCAGGTTGTCACCAACCTCTGGGTTATCATAATTAGCATAGGTGGAGGCACCATCATGCTCATGTGATGTACAACCCTCATCAGTGAGGATTGTCTCCTTGTATTCTTCTAACTTACACTCCTCCTCATGGAATTTTTCTTCTCCATTGTAATCACTTTGTAGTGACTTGATCTTCTCAAAGATGCTCTTCATTCTGCAACCTTCATATGCAAGTGACATATGATTCCCCTATAGTGGATCATGTGGTTGTAAGTAAACATGGCTGCTGAAAAAATCAGAACTTTCATCATGCTTATGCTTGGTATTTCCCTCTTTCTTGCTTGGAGAGAGAGAGTGATCCATTTCCTCCTTGCACTGGCTAGCACAAAAGTGATTCACTTGTGCCTCAACTTTGGCTCCATTTGATACTACTAACCCCACTTCTATGCACCCACAGTCAACCAAATGTGCAATCGTTACTTCATTTTCTTTGCAGTATGGGTGCTTGAACAGTCTCTTTATATCCAAAGAGAATTAGTCTTGGAAAGGCATAACCTTCCTTATCTCTTTCTTGAAGGCACTGTATTCCATGATATATTGGAATGATCCCTTCATCTTATTTCCCCATGAAAATTTTCCATCCCATTTAGACATAGGTAGATCATATCCTATGTCCTCTTCAAATATATATGGTCAGCAAGGTAACCTTCTTCACACCTCTGCAAATAACAATCTCCAACATAGGACATTCCCTCTTCTTCATATGGCTCAAAATATTCCTCAATCACTGGTAAGAGCCTCATACTGCACCTTTGAAGATTTGTTTTGCAATATTCCTCAATAGTGAGCTTCTTTCTTTCCATAGGGGTGGAGTAAATTTCTCTGATACCACTGTAGGATACCAGCCAAGAATAGGCTAGAATATCAACTTGAACACAAATTTTAAGCAGAATTTTAGCTAGTAAAGTTTAACAATTATTAGTATCTGCAAGGTGATAACTCTGGATACTGACTCCCAAACCAAGGATGAGAGGAAAGAATTTTGGTTATGGTTTTTATATGGGAAAGTGTGCAGAAGCAAGGTATAAATAGGGACAACTTCCAAGTCGTATGCACAAAGCACTGGAGCCATTTACTTTTCAACAGTCAGCTAGAGCTGGTCTCTACTTCGATGCTTCCTGGGCCTTCCAGCATATGCATACTAGATCCGGGTGTTGGGGAGGATTATTAAACTGATATTTGTGTTCACAGAGGTCTTTGGGCATCAAAAATCAACAATTAAACACTGGATTAAGAGTCGGGAGGGGGATTGTTGTGACTTGGGGTGTTGGGATGTGATAACCTCGACCTTTAACTTTCTTGTGATGACCCGGGTTATGTGCAGTTGTAGTCCAACAAAACCATTCTTCACTGGCCCTTTCGGAAACATCCTACGAACAAGCTAAGGTCTCACTGGAGGCGAAGTTTATGGGGGATTACAGAATCAGGTTTCTGTAACTACATGACGCACGGTTCAACAGATCGGGGGAGTGCGTGAAGTTTCACCTACTTCACGGTTAACACTTATGCTATCACGCACACAGGGACTACACGCTTCAGAACGACCGCTTAACAATACGACAATGCAATTGAAGACTAAGGTACCTCTTTAACAATCACACATCTTCTACAGACTTCACTTAGTGTAAATTATGCATTCAACAAGCATATTAGAATGTATACTTTGTGAACTTATGCAACATGGTGGAGTACAATGCAACCGTGCACTTCTGGTGCTGCGCTTTTAGGGAATCACACTTAACACAGACTGTGTTGACTTAGTGTTTACCCAAATAACTCATGCATTCGTCATATTCTGAAATACTTGCACCTCCAACATTTATGCATACATGTTCAACACTTAACAAATTATCCTCATCACTCATTCATATGGAGAATACATATAAAATCAAAGATACATATAATCATAAACATGAACTTAAAACAACACACATATGCAAGCACATAACACGATATTTACGTGGTTCACCCCCATATGGGAGCTATGTCCACGAGAACTGTTGATTATATTAATGGGAAGGGTTCAACAGTTCCAGTCTGTGCACTCAACTGCAGACTCTCTTCTCTCTACAATAGGTCTCCGCGCACACAACTGTAGAGCCTCTTTACAATATTTTCTCAACAGAGATCAACAAAACACTTAGTGATCAATTAGAGATTCGAATATTTACATACAAAAACCAACCCTTCCCTTTACAAAAATTCCCCTTTTATAGATCGTGCCCTTAGGTCACATCTTTACAATGCATCTAGTCCAAAAAAACCTAGAGTAACTAGAACTAGTGCAGTTACTCCACCAACCCTGCCTGTCGTAGTTGACAGTTCCTCCACGTGCCTCTGGCCACCTTGTTGGGCCACTTCAGGCTCTAATGACCTTCTGACAGTAGCAGTCCTCATGAAACGGTTATAACTATATCATGGCGTGTCGTTTTCCGCCCCTCTGGCCTTCCTGTCCCTGTCAACCCATGGCTTAGATTCTAATGATTTTTCGTCACTCTAACAGACAGGTCTCTTTCATCTATTTCCACACTGATCCTTACCCAACTGCCGGGAATCATGGAGTTGCTTACCCAAAATAAGTCACTTTCATCTGCTCGACCACTTCCTTTACTTATACTCTTTGCCCAAAATAGCTGCTGCGCTAGCACTGTGCATCAGTGTAACTGCGCTGTGATTAGACTTCGCACTGCTCGTTGTGCATATCTAACTTCACAATCTGAACTGTGCCATTGACAAAACTGTGTCACTTGACTTCGCAGTCCGACTGCGCAACTGCCGAAACCGTACTTCATCAAAATTGTGCCAACTTGGGCCATGCCCAATAGGCCCCTAACACTTACTCGTGGATCATCTCTGATCCACTTGGTTCTTTCTTTTGGTCCTTTGGAGGGCTCAATTTTTTTAGTGAATCCCCGAAGTGTTGTGGTTAGCTTCGCAACTGCTTCCTTTGTTTCTTACTCTAAGCCCTTAACAGTCGCTAACATCTCCACAGAGACTTCTTCCTTAGCAAAATCTTGGACTATTTTTTCCATGGTGTGGAGTTCCTGCATTTTTTGCTCAATTGCATTAGTGAGGGAGAGCACCTCTTATTGCACTAGTTGTAGTCTCGCCTATGCCTCAGTCTCCTTATCCTGCAAAACTTTCAGTTCTTTTGTTAAGTTCTTGACTTGCACGAACATTTGGATATTCTCTCTTGGCGTCAAGGTCTTCATGGCCTCATTCGTAGTGTCCAACTCTTCCTGGCACTGATTCAAGTCATCCTGAATATGTTGTAGGGAAGGATCCTCCTATAGCGTAGCCCATACCTCGTAGCTTCTTCCAGCAAATCTTGACATTTTTCTATCTCGATAGAGATAATCTATGCGGAAGCTTTTAGTGCTACGACTCTTCCTTCTCCCATATCCTGTGGTGTAGTAGGTGGCATAGGATGGTCAAGGCCTCCCTCACCTGGATGCGTTAGCACAACTTTAAGTGTAATGTATGAAGCATCAACATGTACATGGAATTGTTTTCTCCAATCCAGAAAGACTAGGATAGGCGCAGTTACCATCCTTTCTTTTAGCGTGTCCAGTCCTTTTTGGCAGTCTTCATTCCATATAAACTTTTCTTCTTTTTTAAACAGTTTCTCCACAGGAGCAGTTATCTGCACATATAATTTGATAAACTTTCTATATTAGCCTGTGTGCCCCAATGTGGTGCATAGTTGTTTTACTGAATTTGGTGCTGGAAGATTCACAATAACTGTGATTTTTGTTGGATCAACCATCAGTCCCTGTTTGCAAACAATGTGTCCCAATAGAATTCCATAGGGAACACAGAAGATGCTCTCCTTTAGGTTCAGGGAGATCTAATGTTTTCTACACTTTGCTAACATTATCCTTAAGCTCGCATAATGGTTCTTTAACAACCCAAATACAGTCCAATCATCAAAATGTACTTCTATAAATTTATGGATAAAATCTTTAAAGGAAACAACAACTACTCTAAAAAAAAATGGCAGGAGCATTCTTCAGACCAAAGGGAATAACTGTATACTGATATGAGCCCCATTCTGTGGAAAAAGTGTTCTTATGCCTATCTGCTATTTCAATCCTGATCTGATGGTATCCAAAAAATCCACCAGTGAAAGAATAAGTCTCATTCCCTCCAACATTGTCTAATACTTCATCTGTAAATGGAGTAGGAAATGGGTCATATAACGATGCATCATTCAACTTTCTGAGATCTACGCAGATCCTGATCTCAGCTTTAGTATTTTTGTACTGGATAACCATGGGACTTATCCATTCCTAATCTTCTACCGGTTCAATAATTCCAGCATCAAGCATCTTATCGAGCTCTGATTTTACTCTTTCTTTGTATATTGGATTAAGTCGATAAGGTCTCTGCCTAATGGGATTTGCATCCAGATTGAGAGGTATTTTCATGACCCCCAAGTCTCCCAGAATTCCTTTGATCTCAAAGAATTTTGTCAGGAATAAGTCTTCATACTCGCGAAGTAGATCCGCTATCTGTGCAACAGTCTCTTCGTCCCAATAATATCCTATGGAAGTGAACTTTGGTTCTTCAACGGTTCCAATGTAAACTTTTCGAGTCTTGATAGGATCACTCAGATCCGGAATTTCCAATGGTGGTCCTTCAAATTCGCGCCTTCCTTTTTAATTAGGTATATTGATATTGTGCAGGTCATCATCATCGATTTCTTCTTCTTCTTCATCTAAAGCGAAGTTGTAACATTGCAAGGCATGTTCTAGATGTCTTTCCCAATCTGGTTGCTGATTCATAGGTTCTGGTGTGTCATTGAATATCTTCCCTTTAATGACCTGTAATGCCTCGTTTATACTTGGGAATTCGTCTTCGAAGCTAAATGTTTCTTGGAAGTTCTCAATCATAATAGACCATTCTGTCATCCCTCTGCGCAATTCCGTTTCTGTGTACGAATTCTTTGGAATCTGCTCTAGTGTGTGTACAAATAGATGAACCCATTTTGTCTGCGGTCTTTTTGTCCATGCTTTCTTGCAACTTTCTATGTGATCCTTGGGATCAATTTGTCCATTATAATTGACTTTTACAGGCTTAGTTTCGTCCATAAATCTGATCTCCATCATATGCTTGCATTCTTCCCATGTAGTCAGATTCTTTTTATGCACAGCCCACCATCTGGAAGGTGTAGCTCGCCGTGCGGTATCCAATGCTGGTATCCTATGTTCATCTGAAACTAATACAATATATTCTTGAAATAATGTATGGATGGTAGTTAAGGAATCATAAGTAGGGATTGGACTTACCTCTGTTCCAATCCAACGCAATGATCTTGTAAGCTGCGTGCATCTTCTTGCAGACACTTCGTGCATTCTTCTTTGCCAATTCTCCAGTCCTGCATCTGAGTTTGATATGAAAGAACTGTCACAGTTCCAACTCAATGTTCCATCAGCCGTTAGGTTGATATAGTCTGTCTAATTTGTTGTCATCTTGTAAATGTGATCTAGATCATGAGCTCTACATTCTTCTCTGATTGGCTCGATGTATCTAGGTCCTTGTGAAGGATCCAAGGGTGCGATGACCCTGATATATGCCCCTTCAAATATCATATGTTTCTTCTTCAAGTTGATGATTGCAAGGTTATCCATGGCCCAATCTATCCCCAATAGTGCTGGATAAGGTTGGCTATCATCTACAATTTCATAACCTCGAAGTTTGCATGACTTCGCACTCCATCAATGTCAACAAGAACATTTGCTAATATCCCAAAGGGTATAACCTTCTACTGATTGGATAACCTCAACTGTATTAGAGACCATGATAACTTAGGCTTCCCCATTTTTTCCCATGTCTGCTTAGTCAAAACATTCACTTCTGAGCCTAAGTCAAGGATGATCTCATCCATCTCAAAATCTCTGATCTGCGCATTCAGTCGCATTTATCTTCCAGTTCTTTGTTGGCTCTTGATATGGTGAACCACTCTGTTTGCTTCATTTGCTATATTGTGCTTCTCGTAATTACTTAGCAGGATCTGTAATTCTACTAAGGCATTCTCATGCTTCAACAGCTTCATGCAGCTCTATAACAACTGTGCAACATGACTCATCGCGTTTGTTGTAGTTTGTGTATGATCATATGAAGCTGGCATATCTTTTACCGGCGAAGTCTCACTTCGCAACTTGATTCTTGGAGTTACAGGTGCTGGTTCTTTGAAGGTTTCTCTTTCTTCCATGAAGGATTCTTTGTATTTGTTCAGCTCAAAAGCAGGTGTTTTTCCCGTCACTTTTCTTATCCAAGCCCCTTCAGTAGGATTTTGCTTAGCATGGTAATTCTCAGAAGTTGAAGCTTCTACTCTTTGATCTTCACCTGTGATAGCTCCACTTCGTGTCACAGCATTAATGTTACAATCTGTATTCCTTCTCTCAATTGCGATCATCTGTATATTATGATCCTTCGCTTCCTGTCTTCTTTCCTACATATTTGCTTGCAGAACATGGCATGCCTCAATGACATGATCAAAAGACTTACAATATTTATAGGTATTACAAGCTTTGGTGCAGTCTCTAGATAAATGTCTAGGTTGACCGCAGTTATAGCATACTATCTAACCTCTTCCTCTTCTTGGCCAGTGTTTCTTACTCTTCCTTTGAATCCACCATGTCCTCTATATGCACCTTGATCATACTACGCATTATCATTGTGATGTTTCTTCTTGAACTCGGTAAACATCATGTTTCCTTTCTATCATTAGTTCATATGCTCTACAGTTGGTATCATCATGGCCAACTGATTTACAAAATGGGCAATATAGATTCTTAGGGGTTTGCACATATTTCTTAATCAAATAACAATCTTTTGGCCGATGTCCTCTGCATCGACAGATTTCACACCATGGTCCTTGTTGTTGATTTAATGGGTTTGGAGCTCCGCTATTGATATAGTCTTTAAAGACCGGACAATGTTCTTTGGAGTGACCTTCTCCCTTGCACTTTGTACACCAAACCTCTTCTATAATTTCTTTCCCTTTCTTCATATACTGGAGTTGTAGTGTCAATTTTTCTAGCTGGGTCTATATCTAAATCATCCCTACGCTAGTCTCGCCTATCGATGAAGCCTCTGTTTTCATCGCAATATCTAGGGACTCTGTTTGCGAAGAAACCTTCTGTTGCATCAATGGTAATCTAATGTGCGGAAACAACGCGGCTATGAACCATTCCTGGTGTTGTTGCGGTGCTATGTCAAAGCTAACTTGATCTAACAACGCTTTGAACTTTTGGTCAAATTACCATACTGACTCAATTGGTTTTTGTTTGATTTCTTTAAGCTCTGTGATACACTGCGATTCTGATTTAGGTTTGTTAAATTCTTCGAGGAGCGTAGTTCTAATATCCACTAGAGTCCTATTATGTCCAACATAATACTTCAAGAACCATGTCAAGGCTCTATCCTTGAATGTTGTAACTAACTATGCTTTTCTTATACTGCATCATCATTGACTTATTTGACATTCCACACATATTCACACAGAAACCAGTGTTGCTCGGGGTCTTCTAGACCCGTTCCTTTAAATATCAGCAACTTGATATCGTCTGTCATTTTCCTTCTAGGAGGAGCAGTATTCTGTGATGTGTTAGGGATACTATTGCTCAGAATGTTCTGAGTACTTGCGTCTGTGACGTTAGTACTACTGTTGTTTTGTGTATTAGCAGAATTGTCAACTGGAGGATTCCGTGGAGTGATGGGATGATAGGTAGCTATTGGAGGTCTGTCTGGCTATCAGTCTCAACTTGTAACTCAGTTTCTATAGAGATGCGAAGTTCATGTTCATTAGGCCTCTTTTCTGCACTAGACTTGTATCTTTTACCACTTCTTAATGTATGAATGTTTTCTTCGGTATCACTGTCTCTATTACCGAACATTACAGACTCAAAACTCCTAGGTACCTTACTGCATTCTTAAAACACCTTTCTCTGCTAACAACATTTTAATGTATAGGATGATATTTTTCAGGTACTTACCTCTGAATCCTTTGAAGAACTCTGCCTTTGCTGCACTGTAAGACTTCAAAGTGTCTGCAACAAATTCTGTAACGTAGCCTTCTAGTGTGCTATCGAGCCAAAAGCCTATTGCTCTTGAGATCGGACTATCCACCGCTTTAAGCCTCTGAATTAGTTCTAGATTCCACACCATAGTTTCTCCTCCTTGATAACAATTTTTGCGTTCTGGTAATCTTGACAACCATTCATATAGGTCGTTACTGAAAAATGAGAAGAAAACTTCATAAATTTCCTCCCACAGGTATCTCTGCAACCATTCTTCATCAGAGAAGCACAGATGTTTGTTCTCCTTTCTTGCAAACTCCTTTTCTATCTTATCCACCCAGTTCTGGAGTTCTATTCTCTCGGGATTCTAATAGTCAGAACACATCACCATTTCAAGCGCGACAACAAAACCATTTGTTGGGATGCAATAAACTCGACCTTTAACTTTCTTGTGCTGACTTGGGTTCTTCCCATTTGTGGTCCAACAAAACGTTTCTTCACCGGCCCTTTCGACAACAGCCTGCGAACAAGCTGAGTTCTCACCCGAGGAAAATTTTATGGAGGATTACATAATCAGGTTTCTATAACCAGGTGATGTGAGGTTCAACAGACTGGGGGAGTGTGTGAAGTTTCACCTACTTCACGGTTAACACTTATGCTATCGCTCACATAGGGACTGTGTGCTTCGGAACAACCACATAACAATAAGACAATGCAACTGAAGACTGCGCTACCTCTTTAACAAACACACATCTTCTACAGACTTCACTTAGTGTAAATCATGCATTCAACAAGCATTTTAGACTGTATACTTTGCGAACTTATGCAATACGGTGGAGTACAATGCAACCGTTCACTTTTGGTGCTGCGCTTTCAAAGAATCGCACTTAACACAGACTGCGCTGACTTAGTGTTTACCCAAATAACTCATGCATTCGTCATATTCCGAAATAATTGCACCTCCAAAATTCATTCATACATGTTCAACAATTAACATATTATCCTCATCACTCATTCATATGGAGAATACATATAAAAGAAAAGATACATATAATCATAAGCATGAACTTAACCATAAGCAAAACAACACACAAATGCAAGCACATAACATGATATTTACGTGGTTCACCCCCCGGATGGGAGCTACGTCCACGGGAACAGTTGATTATATTAATGGGAAGGGTTCAACAGTTCCGGTCTATGCAATTAGAGATTCGAATATTTAAATACAAAAATAAACCTTTCCCTTTACAAAAATTCCCCTTTTATAGATCGTTCCCTTAGGTCACATCTTTACAATGCATCTGGGCCAAAAAAACCTAGAGTAACCAGAACCGGTGCGGTTACTCCGCCGACCCTACCTATCATAGTTGACAGCTGCTCCACGCACCTCTAGCCACCTTGCTGGGCCACTATGGGCTCTAACAACCTTCTGACAGTCGAAGTCCTCATGAAATGGTTATAACTACATCATGGTGTGTCTCTTTCTGCCCCTCTGGCCTTCCTATCGCTGTCAACCTGTGGCTTAGCTTCTAACGGTTTTCCGCCACTCTAACTGATAGGTCGCTTTCATATGTTTCTACATTGCTCCTTACCCAACTAATAGGAATCATGGAGTCACTTACCCAAAATAGGTCACTTTCAACTGCTCGACCGCTTCCTTTACTTATACTCTTTTCCCAAAATAGCTGCTGCACTTGCACTACGCATCAGCATAACTGCGTTGTGCTTAGACTTCGCACTGCTCGCTGCACATATCTTAATTCACAATCCGAACTGTGCCATTGAAAAAAATGTTCCACTTGACTTTGCAGTTCTACTGCTCAACTGCCAAAACTGTACTTCATCAAAATTGTGCCAACTTGGGCCATGCCCAACACTTGGACTGCCAAGCTAGTTTTAATGGTTGACTTCCCAAACATGGTATGACCCTCCAAAATTTTGTACTTTAATGTTGAAATTTGTTCTAGGGTCTGTTCATGAAAAACAACAACTGACAAAATTGAACTTGGATTTGTATAACTCAGTTTACATTAATTCTGGTAAAACTAGTCAAATTAAAAGGGACAAAGAGCTAGGATTCAATGTAATAATTGTGATTCAACATCAGGAACTTTCAATGCTATAATTAATTACTGAAAAGACTTAATTACCCTATATCAAACCTGTACTAATGATCATATCACAAAAATGACCCACAAATAGATTTCAATATGTTGCATAACCATAACTAGCTCCATTCTCAAGCAAAACTGACTAGTCTTTAAAGCAGTGGAGTAAATCAGCCTCTGGGATTCCCAATACATTTATTTACTTAATTACAGAACTGAAGTACTAAATTTAATGGCAGCAGAAACTTAATATCATATCATCATAGTGTTAGCTAACATATGATATCAAATTGACAAAGAGATCATCATAGTAGTGATTTCTTACAAATAATGGAACCAAACTCCTCCATAATGGTAAGGTAAGAGGGGAGTGAGTTTTGGATCTGGAATGGAAGTGAAAGAAGAATTGTTTGGAAGCTTCTTATTGGAATAAACACAGCAGTAACTCTCCTCAAGGGCGCATCCTCAACAATACCACTGTTTCTTGGTAAAAACCCTGTACAATTTCTCCTCAAATTGTACTCTTTTCTGCTTTTGATTGGAGGCTTGAATTCTTCTTAGTATTGGAATGAATGGACCTACAAATGAAATCTCCATGGATGCAAATGCTGAGAGAATATCAGATAAAGAGAAGTATAATAGAAAGAATGGGGCTCATCTCCCATTTTTTGGCTAGGTCACACCACCTTGCCTTGAGAAGCATAGAATTCTCAAACATAAATTTAATTTGACAAAAGATGTGAATAGGAGTTGCTTGGATTCTTTTATAGAAGTCATGGTGACATTCTGAGCAAGTTGACATGCTTGGTGACCTGTGAGAACCCTTCCAAATGGGTTACCCATGAATGAATAGAATTTCCTTTCTTTTTCCTTACAATATTTTCTCTGCTTTAGCAACTGCGGCCCCCCTTGTCTCCATATGTTTCCTGCTTTGTAAAATTTTCTTGATTTGTAAAATGGCCTCCATTTTGGAAACTGCGCCCTCCTTTTTCTTTTCTGGTTGTTTCCAATTTCTTGATTTTAGCAACTTCTTACAGCTCTCCTTCTTTTGTTCTTTTTCCAAATTTGACAGATTACTTTAGCCACCTTTCTATTTTCTTTCCTTCAGTTCCATTTTGGAAACCTTATCCTCATGAGGGTGCCCTCTTTTTCCACTTGCACAGTTATTAGCAATTCTAATTACCAAAATTAATCAAATTAATTTCTTCACTTGAGTTAGGATAAAATTTATTCTATCCATGCATAAAAAAATGAAATTATTTTCCTTAGGGGTTATTTTGTCCCCTTTTTTCCATGGTCAATGAATTAGCCAAAACTGGGGACATAACATCATAAGGGTAAATTAACAACGATTCAACGAAGTATGTCGGTTGTTGATAACTGTGAAGTGTGCGGTTACATGTTGGCATTGATATGTTAAGTACATTTTAAGCAAGGAATACATTACAAGCTCGAATAACACATTCGCGCATCACCAAGGTTACAGAAACCTGATTCTGTAACAACCCATCTTCGCTTTGGGTGAGACTTCAACCTGTTCGTAGGTTGATGCTGAAAGGGCTAGTGAAGGGGATTTTGTTGGGTCTACATAAGAACATCACCGAACCTGGGTTAGCCTAGAAATATAACCAACAAATGGTTCCATTTCCAACTTTGGACTATTCATGTCGGTGATGTGCAATGTTGATGTGTCATTTTAGAAGAGAAGAAAGCTCAACAAATGGTCTTGTTGCCGTGTTATCTGTATGCAGTTAAGCATACCAGTAGATGATTCCATGTTGTGCTTGAACTGATATTTTGGTGATGTATCAGATTGATGTGGAATCTAGAGAAGACAAAAATACAGAACTGGGTAAGCCAAACATAACTTGAGTTTGTGAAGAAAGAGAACAAACATCCATGTATTACCACAGAACAATGGTTGCAGAGGTATATATTCACTCACTTTCATGAAATTTTATTCGCATATTTTGGTAACGAGTTACATGAGTGGATATCGAGGATAACACAAGGGAAAAACTATTTTCAGGGTGAAGAACCTACAGTTTGGAATCTAGAGTTGATTCAGAGGCTTAAAGGGATTGAAAACCAGAGTTCAAGAGCAGTAGACTTTTTCGTTGGACAGCTTACTGGAAGGCTATATTACCGGATTTTTTGTGGACACTTTGAAGTCTTACAATGTAGTAGAAGGATATTTCTTCCAAGGATTTAGAGGTAAGTACCTGAAAAACATGAGTTTATGCATTAAAATGCTATTAGTTGAAAAAGGTGTCTTAAAAATGCAATCAGATTCCTAGGGTTTGAGTCTGTAATGTTCAGTAACACAGATAGTGACACAACTGAAGATATTGGCATTTTGTGTAGTGGAAAAAGATATAAATTTAGCAAAAGAAAGAGGTCTCATGAAGTTGAACCTCGCACATTCCTAGAAACTAAGTTAAGAAGTGATAGGAATTCATATCAAGATGCGTCTGATAGTGAAATAGAAACTAGATGCATTGGCTATCAGCCTATTACTCCGTAGAAACCTATAGTTGAAGAAATAAATATTACTAGTTCGCAGAATACTAGTAGTAGTAATACTGCAGGAGAAAGTACTCAGAATCAACCATGTTATAGCCAAAATTGGCACTTCTCCGTCTGTGACGACACTTACATCTCTTGGTCGCATGATGACACTTAATGAGATTACTGTGAGTCACACAAAATGACATGTGTGTATGGAAGAGCCATATTTGGGAATTTAGATGGATGGAATTACCTAATTCATGGCCCAATTGATAGGTAATAACCTTAGGAACAATTTTGGAGACCAAAACTTCTCCAGAAAACCCCCAGAAAAGGTTGTTTTTTACCATTTTCCCACAAAAACGTAGGTTGCATATGGTAAAATCCACGGGTTTCCCAAAAAATACACAGGTTTCATATGGTAAAATTCAGAGGCACCCACTAGTTTTCCATGTGAAAAGTCGTGGGTACCTCAGAAACACTAAAAAAATATGTAAAATCACGAAAAGTAGTTGGTTTTGGGTAGTTTTGGAACCTCCTCTTCAGTTGTAACTACTTCCTATTCAGCCATATCTTCTTCAATTGCTATATAAGGGAGGGAGAGAGACCATGAAGGGGATGAATCCCATTATAATGTTATGTTGGAGGAATTGAGACTCACATCCCCCTCACTTGTTTCGTAGTTTCTTGTAAACCCTAGCACATCTTATTAGAGGTTGGGATCCTTGGAGAAGAGGAGCATAATACCTTGAATCTTGGTTTCATGAACTGCCATGATTGAAGGAACATATAATTTGATGTACTTGCTTCATTCACTAATAAAGATTAGACATTCTTCCTTTCCCAAATATGATTTGTTCATGTATGTTTCAGATCTGATTACAATTTGATGTTTTGTTTCCTCATAAATATCAATCTTTTATTTGTAGTCAAATTGGTTTGAGGAAGGTTTGTAGTTTTTTTGTAGGTTGTTGCATTGGAGAACAAGAGGAGAAGCTTGGATCAACCTTCTGAATAAGGTACACATTTTCCTAAATCCTAATCTCTTTGCTTAATAATTTTACTTGCAGAACCTTGTATGTCTATCTTTTACCCCACTACGTTGGTAGTCTCACTCATACTATAGGAACAATTTTCCTAACAACAAGCCAAGTAGTGGTATACCTTCATCATTTCAGAACACTAGACCTCCTATAAGAAGAATGGAAGATGACATTAAGCTACCTATTTTTAAAGGAACTGATCTAGAAGATCCAGAGCAACATTGGTTTCTCTGTGAAGTTGTTTGGAACGTTAAGCAAGTACAAGATAATGCTATAAAACAAGCTCAGCTAGTCACCACATTCAAAGACAGAGCTTTAACATGCTTCATGAAATATTCTGTTGGACATAACAAAACACTAGTTGATATCAAAACTGCAATTATTAGATAATTTAAGAAACCTAAGTCAGAATCTCAGTGCATTACAGAGCTAAAAAAAATAAAACAAAAACCTAATGAGACTGTGTGGGAGTTTGATCAGAAATTCAAAACCTTGTTAGATCAAGTTATCTTTGAAATAGCACCGCAACAACATCAAGAATGGTTCTGTTATCTCTAGGGTTGTATTCTAGATTTACTTTAGAATTTTCTATTTTATATAGTTACCATTCCTATTGTAAACCTAACTTCCCTTTGATTTTTCATTTTATTTGTTCCAACTTTTACCCTAGTTTGTCCTAATCACATGTTTCATTTATTAAAACCAAATAAGGCCCATTTTTTATTTGATTTTCAAAATGTTTCATTTCTTAATTGAAATAATACAAATGTTCCATGATTAATGTTGTTATGCTTTAAACATTAGCAATTACTATTTCATATATGATTTACAACTATATACTGGCAGCATGTGAAAAATATCAAAAGGAGTGATGCTGCCAGTATCGAGTTTTGCATTAAGGACGAGTGGCAGGTTTTTTTGTACTAATGTTTTAATTGACACTACTCTTTCATTAAAGCATAGACAACAATTTTGAAGTCGTGTCATACTATCAGTGTGAATCACTCATCTCAAGGTTTTACCCACGGCAATCGACATCATTGCAAATCATGGAATTGAAGTATCGATTTTCAAGCTAACCCTGTAGCATCCATTCTTTTCTTTTGGCATGTGTTTTATGGAAGTAAACAGGCATTCAAGGTAACAGAGATGCACCATGACAAAAATTAAGAAACCGGGTGGATTAATTCATAGACTTGAACCAGTTAATTTACAGTGGATTAATCAGTTTCCAAGTTCTGCGAAAATGATGAAAGAGGCAGTTGGTTTCGCTTTTGTGAGAGATTCCAGGGTCACAATGTACAAGTGACAAAAGATTTTATTAAAAATTGCAAAGATGCAGTTGTGCATTTTGAATATTTAGAGATTAGGGTTGATGAAGACTCTATTTTAGAAGCCATTGGAGTGCCACCACATGGTGAGAGATGGTTCAAGTAGCGGTCGTTTGAAGCAGATTACAGTAAGTTTTTGTTTCCAAGGTTTGAAGAATTAAGCTGGAAGAATGGTATGCATGTAAGCAAACTTAAGCCATTTTGGAAGACGCCATTGGAAATGGTTCAGAATTACATAACCTGTGAAGGTCGTTATGACAAGGTTCTTAGGTGTCATTTACGATTTTTAATGCATCTCAATGGAGATTTGAAGCTGAATTTTCCATATTATTTGTCTAAAAGTTTGCAAAATATGATTGCTAGGGTTCACAGCCATCAAGAACACACTGCTCGTTCTCTTTTCCATCAAGGATTGATTAAATTGTTGATAGTATTTCAGCTAAATAAGATGGGACAGACTTGGGACCATTTCCTCTTCGTGTCAAGGTTTGAAGCAAAAAAAACAAAAGCATTGTGAGGATAAGGGAAAAGGAAATGAGTCCAAGAGTTCAGGAAGTAGACGAAGGGAGCAATGGAACCAGCAAATGAATAGGGCAAAGAGCTCGCAAAGGATTTTATTGTTGTGAATGATGAACTTTTAGAAGTATATGTTACCAGGACTGTTGTAAAAAGTACAAGTTTAGAAGAAGTTTCTAAAATAGGGCAACTTGAAACCCTAAAGGTAAAAGACATGGAATCAAATTTAAAGCCCAGAACCAGATCTAGAAGCAAATTGGAAATGGAAATGAAAATGGAGAAGAGCGAGGTTATGATCATGAAAGAGGTTGGAACAACATATGGAGATGAGATTCTTGTAACGAATTGCAGGCATGTATGCATCTTGTTTCTCTTAATATGAAATGACTGCTTTGAAATGATTATGATCAAATGAGCCATGGTTTGCTTTAAAAATTGAATTACATGTTATTCATGATTTTGTTCTTTGTATGGTCTTATTCATCTATGCCAAAATTCTTATCATCCACATGAAATTATCTTTAAGATATTTGATGCAGAACCTGACTCATTTCTTTTATAAATTCATGCTCGTAGGTTTTCCTCTTACTGTACTTTACAGTGATACATTTACTGTAGTTTAGTCTTCTATCCTAGCTTGATCTCTGTTATGTTTGCATACCTACCATCATTAATATAAAATAATATTCATAGTTATCCTTTAAACAACTATCAATATTTATCTAGGATTGAACCTTAGTAGTCTAGGTCCAACTCTAGTGATAACATCTTTTGGCGCCGTTGCCAGGGAACAGAGAAATGAAAGTACATCATCCCTAGGTATTTTACATCTTTACATCTAATTTTGGAGGGTGAACAAGATCAGTATAATATGTTTACAAACTACACATTCACCTCATATTTCCAGAAAGGTACAGTGGCTTCAAGACAGATAGGAACTCAAGGAAATCCTTCATCGCCTCTGCACTCAGGGGTTTCTGATCCATAAAGGATTCTAAGAGAAGATATAAGAAAGAATATTGATTTCCCATCATCTAGTAACCCTCAGTATTCTTCGGCTACACCTATACCTTCTGATTTGTTTTATACTCAAGAAGAAAGAAAGTCAGATCTATCTGTGTTTATTCCTGAACTCAAAGATTTTAATCCTACTCAGGTGGATGATTTTGAAATTTATTCAAATCCTTTGACTTCTGAAGATAAACATATACCAGAGGAAACATTCACTTTAAAATCTTTGTCAGCACCTTATATACCTCTCACTAGAAGAATTCGTATTGTCCAATTGAAAATTGAAGTGCCATCTCCTCCACACACCAAGCCACCATCTCCACAAAATCAACCATCTTCATCACAGATTGTAGTATCTAATCCACCAAATATGGCTGCTCAATCCCCAGATAGGATGGCTTCTTTGGTAGCAACAAGATATGCCCCTCTAGTATTGCCTCAACCTTTAAATGCTCTCCCAGGTGGAGACTATCATAAATATCTCCCGAGATTCAATGGTCAGGGAGGTGTTACAGCAGAGGAGCATTGGAATACATACCTTAGTTATGCTGACAATCATAATTTTGAAAATCAGGATGTGTGGATGAGGGTTTTTGTTCAAAGTCTATATGGTGAAGTAAGAAAATGGTTTAGAGAACTGCCACCAAACTCTATAGATGGTATAGATGCTTTAGAATAAGTGTTCATGAAACAATGGGGAGATACTAAAGATTACCTGTATTAGGTCACAGAGTTTGGTTCACTGAAAAGAAAGAAAGATGAGGTTGTTGGAGACTTTTCTAATGTTTCAATATGATGTATAGTAGGATACCAACTGAGATAAAACCTACTGAAGCCTCAGCGAAGTTAACTTATGCAAATTCCTTTGATCATGAGTTTTCTTTATGGTTAAGAGAAAGAATATCTTTATCTCTCTTGAATATGTAGGAAGCAGCCTTAGAGGTTGAATCTAACATACTTGCTTCAAATAAACTTAAAGAAGAGGTAGAGTGTCAAATGCTTGATAGAAAGGGAAAAAAGGAAATGATTCCATCTACTTCTACAGGAAGGGCCTCAAACAGTAAGATGGATGAAATGAATAAAATCATCAAAAGTCTATCTGCAAAGTTTAATAGGCTGGAAACAAAAAACAGAAGTCAAAATAGGCCTGCTCAGGAAAATGATAATAGAAACCCAAATGAGTTTAGACAACCTTTTCCCCCTAGATTTATTCCACGAGAAAGAAGGAATAATGATATTCAACGGGAGAGAAGAGACAATGAAGACCAAAGGGTACAACCACCTTTCCAAAATAATTTGATAAGGGATGATGAATGTTATGAAATAGATGAAGGAGAAGTTGAAGATTTAGAACCTGATATTAATCAATTAGATGATTTTTCTTCTTCTAATTTTTTAACTAAGGCTGATTATCATGGTGCACAGATGGCGGATTACTTCGAGACAGATTGTTTTGAGCAGGAATAAATTTTTTATTAAGAAGCACAGCAGAAGTCATATGGTCTCAGGTCAGGATTGAAGCAAGCAACAATTGGCAAAAAGAAGGTAAGAACTATTCCTACTAAAGCGAGTTTGTCTTTTGAGAAAAAGCAAGAGACACAAAAGGATAAGAGTAGAGTCACAGAAGCAGAAGAGTTAGGAAATCTGGTTAATTTTAATCTAGAACATGAAATCAACAAAATTAAGATTCCTATTCCATTGACTGAGCTGGTTAGGAACAAATAATACAGAGAGCCTACTTTTAAAATTTTGAATTCTTCATCTGCCCCCATTCCTTCAGATGTGATTAATTTGCAAGAAGAAGATCCGACTGTTAGTACTGACTCAAAAATAGTTGATCAACCAGATGCTAAATCTATTTATCCTCCTCCATTTTATATCACACTCACTATTCATGATCAGATGTTACATAACTGTCTCCTAGACTCAGGTTCTTCACATAATCTCATGCTTAAGGAAGTCATGGAAGCTTTAGGGATTTCTGTTACTAAAAATTATCACAACTTATGTGCCTTTGATTCTAGAGCAGTAAAATGTCTAGGGGTCATCAAAGATCTGGTAGTCATCCTTGCACAACTGCCCATGAAAAGTATACTTATGGATGTTGTTGTAGCTAATGTATCCCCTAAATTTGGTATGCTATTATCACGGTCATGGGAAAAAAGGGTAGGAGGAACCCTTCAAATGGATTTTTCTTATGCTTTCATTACCCATATTTGGAGGAGAGTATAGATGGATTTATAGAGAAGTAGAACTGGCATTTTTGGTAAGTGATGATAAAAATCCTACAAACCATCCTATTTACTTAGTACAGGAAGATATGGGTTCTTGCATGTTACATTTGAATGATGATTCTACAGGGGTGTTACAAGTGCAGAAAGATAATCTAGTTCAACATAAGAAGGAGGAGCAGGAACAGGTGTTGTACTCATGTCTACTGGAGGTGAGATTATTTCTCTCATGTATAATCTGGAATTTCAAACAACTAATAATACTGCTGAATATGAGGCATTAGTTTTGGGATTGAGAGCTGCAAAATATTTAAATATTCAAAAGCTTGTTGTATTTGGAGACTCCGAATTGATTGTTCAGCAGGTCAAGAATGCTTATCAGGTAAAACAACATTTGTTGAAGGTCTATAGAAATGAATTTTGGGATTTGATAGATAATTTCTTCTTAGCTTTCAATATAACCTATATCCCAAGAGATTATAATTAGACAACTGACTCATTAGATTTGGCAACAACTTACTTCAAAGTTTCGAAATTAACACATCTAAAGTATCCAATTGATGTAATATACGGGCCATATGTTCCAGATGACATCAAACACTGGAAAGTATTTCATGATGATCAGGAGATAAAGGAATTTTTGGAATTAACAGCTGAATTTGTAGATGATTTAATTGACTAGGATCAAGATGTTGACTTGGCTGAACAAGTTTATTATGCAAAAGATTCAATTGCAAACCATAAAATTGTTGAGTTAAAAGGAAACTTCATTCCTAAGGGACTTGTCCCACTGGAAAGGTTGTTCTCAAAGGATGACACATTGTTGAAACCTACATTGCAGACCACCGAAGAAGATGTTTTAAGTTGCAATATTGGTTCTGAAGCTGAACCCAAAATGATCAGAATATCTAAGAAGGGAAAAGAAAAAATATATCAGTTTGCTGAAGGAATTTGTGGATATTTTTGCTTGGTTATATGAGTATCTTAGAACTTATGATACCAACATTATCCACCATAAGATCCCATTGAAACCAAACACTAATCCTTTCAAACAGAAACTTAGAAGGATTAATCCAACGTTACTGCCAGTTATTAAAAAGGAAGTGAAAAAATCGTTGGATGCAAAAATTATTGTACCTTTCGGATATTCATATTAGGTGGCAAATCTTGTGCTAGTACGCAAGAAAAATGGAGAGATAAGGCTCTGTATGGATTTGCGTAACTTGAACAGATGCTGCCTTAAAGATAATTATTCATTTCCTAAAATTGATCAGATCCTGCAAAGAGTGGTAGGTTCCCAAAGGATTTCAATGATTGATGGGTTTTCTGGTTATAACTAGATTGCAGTACAACCAGAGGACAGAGAGAAGACAACCTTCACAACCCCCCGGGTTACATTTATGTACAATAAAATGCCTTTTGGGCTCATGAATGCAGGTGCCACATTTCAAAGGGATATGGACATAGGCTTTGTGGGGGGAAATGAAAATTGTGTAGTGATATATCAAGATGATATTACAATATTTTCTAAATCTGATGATGAACATTTGAAGCATTTAAAATAGACTTTCCTTAAGTGCAGAAAATTTGGTTTATCACTAAACCCAAAAAAGTCTCATTTTGCCATGACAGAGGGCAAACTCTTGGGTCATATAGTCTTTGCTGAAGGAATAAAGATAGATGTAGAATGAGTAAAGGCTATCTTGAAAATCACCATCCCTAGAAATAAAAAGGAAATTCAATCTTTTATTGGGAAAATCAAATTTTTAAGATGGTTTATTCCTAACTTTGCAGAGATTATTAAACATATCATTGAGATTCTTAAAAGTACAGGTAAGTTAAGTGGTCATATCAGGCTAGACAGTCACTTGAAAGGATAAAGAAGGAAATCATAGAGGCACCAGTTTTAACAGCTCCTGATTATACCAAAGATTTTGAAATTTTCTCATTTGCATCTGAAGATACCATAACTGTTGTTTTACTCCAAAAGAATTTATATGGATTAGAACAACCAATATGTTTCTTCAACAAAACATTAAGAGATTCAGAGCTTAAATATAGTACAATGGAAAAGCAAGCATATGCATCAGTTAAAGCTCTTAAATTCTTTAGATTTTATGTTTTGCATTAAAAAATTCTAGCCTATGTTCCAAGTTCAACAATCAAGGAAGTCCTGGTACAACCCGACAGTGAAGGAAAAAGAGGCATATGGATACCCAAAGTTATGGAGTATGATGTGGATATTAAACCTACCAAGCTGGTGAAAGGGCAGGGTTTAGCCAAGCTTCTAGCCGAATCAAACGGTCAGGTATTAGATCTTCATTTGATGGCTGAAAATTCAGAGCAAGATGTGTCAACATAGCAGAATAAGGAGCAGATTTACAGCAGGTATTATGACTCTCCATGGTATGAAAAAATCGTATATTTCTTGTTGCATCTACAATGTCCTCCAGATTTAAATAAAAGTGAGTGTAGATCTTTAAAACTGAAAGCTCTCAAATATGTTTTAATGGATCAAGTTTTATACTAGAAAGATCCTGGAGGTATATTGCTGAAGTGTTTGGATAGATCAGAGGATGATTCTATCACTATAGAGTTACATGGTGGTGTTTGTAGGGGAAACAAATACTGGAAAGCCATTGCATTTAAAATCTTGAGAGCAGGTTACTATTGGCCTTCCCTTTTTACAGATTTGTATCATCAGGTCAGAGCCTGTATGGAGTGCCAAAAGTTTGCAGGTAAGCACAAGTTATAGTCTTTACCTTTAAAACCCATAGCAGTAAATGTTCCATTCCAACAATGGGGTCTAGACTTTATAGGAGAGATTCATCCTGCTTCTAGTGGTCAACATAAATGGATTTTAACTGCTACTGACTTCTTTACTAAATGGGTGGAGGTAATCCCTACAAGAAGAGAAACAGATCAAATTATTATGAGTTTCCTGCAGGATAATATTCTCAGCAGATTTGGATGTCCTAGGAAGCTAATAACTGATAATGCCCCAGCTTTTAAATCCAAAAAGATGGTGAAATTTTGTGAAGAAAATAACATTAGCTTGAAACAGACCACACGTTATTACCCACAGGGTAATGGATTAGCATAATCCAGTAATAAAAGTATTGTGAATAGTATTAATGTTAAATTTTCAGAATTTGCTTCAATCTGATCTAGGATCTTAACTGAGAGAACAACATGTACAACAAATCTATAGCATATCAATCATGGACACAATAATGCAAGCACACAAGAGACACAGAGTTTACTTGGGGAAAACCATAAAGGTGAAAAACCCCAATAACTTCCTCAGAGATAGATAGAGCAATGATACAACCAGAATACAAGAGATAGTCTTCTCCTAGTAGCAGAGCCTCCTCCTCCACAAGTGCACCACTCTCCCAAGTGTGAGTGAGAGAATATAATGTGTAAAATGAGAGAGACACACTCTCTATTTATACACTAACTTGACTTGACCTTTACTCAACTAGGTCGGCCTCAACTTAACCACTTAACATAATGCTGACTGGGCCGACCCCCACTAGGGTGGTCTAATAACCCTTTGACCCACATGGCCGACCCCCAATAGGGTGGTCTAATAACTCTTTGACCCACATGACTTATAGAGGGCCGAACCCAATAAGGTGGTCTAATAACCCATCAAGTATAAGTTACGACACTTACAATATAAATGACGACACTTCCGTATAGAGGAATAATAACATCTCTATAGGAATACAATATACATATATGTGAAATACATTCCAAAGTTACATATACATCAACACTCCCTCTTAACTAGGAAGGTATTTCTCGACACAGGTCTTCTAGAACAAGTCTTCTTCTCTGGATCATCGTCACTGGATAATCATCATCAAGTCATCATCATCGTCACTACTGCTGCTATCTCAATCAATATCTGAATCTACTCGTCATAGGAAGTTCTACAGAGCCAGTCCTTTTTCATACTGGATGTAGGCCCACCACCTGTAGGTCTTTGTCATCACTGGCCATACTGTGGAATCCTCAGGACTTATTACGTGCATCACAAAACCTAGAAAGAGCATCCCAGGTTGTTACGAGCACACGACTCTACCTATAGGATCTCCCAGGGCCATATTATATGTGACCTCACCACAAAACCTCGCAAGAGCATCCTAGGCTGTTACAAGCACACAGCTCTACCTATAGGATCTCCCAAGGACAGATTATATGTGGTCACCACAAAACCTCGCAACAGCATCCCAGGCTGTTACGAGCACACAGCTCTACCTATAGGATCTCCCAGGAACAGATTATATGTGGTTATGGAAAAACATCGCAAGAGCATCCCAGGACTTATTACGGGCACACAACCCAACCTATCGGATCTCCCAGGGACATATTATATGCCATAGTACAAAACCTCGAAAGAGCATCTACCAGATATCCTAGGGCCAGATTATATGCCATAGGAAAAACCTCGAAAGATTATCTGCAGATCTCCCAGGGACAAATTATATGTCCTCCCAGAGCAAAACCTCGAAAGAGCATTTGCAAGATATCCCAGGGCCAAATTATATGCCATAGGAAAAACCTTGAAAGACTATCTTCAAATCTCCCAGGGACAAATTATATGCTCATTTACACAACCTGATCCATGGCCATAGAGTATCAACCTGATACTCACCATACATCATCCTGATGTATACATGATCATCCTGATCATCATCACTGCAACATCCTGCTACAAGTCATCTGGAGAAACATCCTGAAGCTCGTCATCCATGATCATCTTGATCATATCATGCATCTACCTGATGCATACCAAGTATCTACCTAATACATATCATCATACATGATCCACCTAATCATACCTGATACATATCAACATACATGATCTACCTGATCATACACAGTATCCACCCGATACATATGCAGATACATGGTTCAAGCATCCAACATGATGCATATACAAAACATATACAAATGATCCTACTGATCATATCCAACATCCAACATGATGCGTACATACATATACATATAAATGATCCAACTAATCATATCCAGCATCCAACATGATGCATACATACATATAAATGATCCAACTGATCAGATCCAGCATCCTCCTGATGCATATATAGAGTAGTAACTGGAGCATCGTCCTGATGCTCATCATCCAATGCTTACATCCACAGCCATGTGAAGGATCCTCCTTCCAATATGCTTGGAATGTCTTCTGCAAATGTGTCCATCACTTCTTCCTCGAAGTGTCATCAATATGAAGAACACCAAGCCTCTCCCTGAAGTACTCTAACTTCACCCTGGCTAGTGGCTTCGTCAACACATCTGCAACCTGCTCATCCGTCGCAACATACTCTGCTTCGGCTGTACTTAGTGCTACGCAGGACTACTTCCTGCTGAACTAAGAGATCACACCTGATCCCATACTGAAGCAGCACCCAGATGTGCTCTTCCTATCTGCAGCACTGCCTGCCAAATGTGAATCAACATAACCCTGCAGGTTAAAATTTTGATTTGCATCATACTTGAGCCCATAATCCACTGTACCCTTCAGGTACCTCAGAACATGCTTTACAGCAACCAGGTGAACACTCCTCGGATCCGTCAGGAACTGGCTCAATGTGTTCACCGCAAAGAAAATATTTGGTCTCGTGTTCGTCAGGTACATCAAGGACCCAATCATCTGATGATACATAGAGACATCAACTGGCTCAGATGAAGCATCACAAAGAAGCTTCAGATTCAATGCCATAGGTGTGGCCATGGCCTTGCAATCCATCATCCCGAACCTCTTCAGGATCTCTACTGCATACTTCCCTTGTCCAAGGAAGATTCCATCTACACTCTGCCACACCTCCATGCCAAAAACAAATAGTGCATCATCCCCAAGTTCTTCATCTCGAACTCGGCAGCAAGCTTCCGCTGCGTGTCGGCAATCAATCTATCTTCACCTGTAACAATCAGGTTATCTGCATACAAAAGTAGTATCACTGGATTGCCTTCCTCAACCTTGTAGTAAAGGTTGGAATCCGCTTTACTCTTGGTAAAGCCCAAACTGGATAGAAAGCTGTCTATCCTACCAATTTCTGCACACATATATGACTACACCATTCAAGAAGGCTGTCTTGAAATCCATCTGGTGTATCTTCTATTTCATCACTTTTATATTTCTCTATGCTACCATCCGCAGCATGCTTGATATGATAGTTCCATTTCGAAGTCACAACAGACTTCCCTTCAGCTCTTGGGACCGTATCCCAAACGTCTTTCTTCATGATCATTGGATCATGGCATTCTTCCCATATCCTGGGAACTTCAATATCTTCAATAGATAATTTTGTTGCTTGAACAAATGTTGTAGTCCTTCTTTTGTAGGTGAATGTATACGGTCTTTTCTACAAAACAAGTTAAATTGCATGATTAGAAACATCTCATAATTTTTAGAAAAATTCTTACACATAAAGAAATAAGTCATACAATCATGCAATTATCTTAGCCAATGCTTCAATACAACATTTATCCATGTTCCACAACTTTCTAGATTCCTTCCAGTCTCTACCAGAACATTGTTAAGAGTTTGCACTACTCCCAACATGTCAGCAAAGAGGTTTCATTCTAGATAAGTAGCATTGGAATGTTGTATAGTGCCATAGGCCACTTACCCATCACATGCATATTAGTAGTATAATGTTCATTAATAAAATCATTCTAATATGCACAATACATATCTTAAGTTTAGGAACATGAGCATATACATCATTGAACAATTTTATTTAAACAAACAAATCTGCAAGAAATGATAATTAAAAATACTTATCTTTGTTTGGTTGCTGGGTGGACTCCCTCTGAGTCTTTGCTTCCTTGCAGGAGCTGCTGAAGTAGCTTCTTCTACACCTTTCTATTGTGGAATGTAGAAAGATGGTCAACTCCCTCTGAATATCTGCATCCTTGTAGAAACTACTGAAGTATGCTCCTTTTCTTTCTTGCAGGAACAACTGGAGTGTGCTCCCTCTTGATCTTTGCTTCCTGGATTACCTGTCCTTGAACTTACATCCATCCTTAATCACTATGCATGCTTATTAGTATCATCATTGTGTTATCCTTGAGGTCTCATACATGATCACACATTTATTAGTATAATCTTAATACTATCAAAACACAATAATCTTAAACATGTATAGTCATGATCATTCACAGATAATAAACATTAGTATTCAAGGTTTCAGGGAAGTCTTCTTTTACTCATGCATATTCTTATTTGATCATAGGACTCTTCTGATTAGTTAAATCATCAATGCATAAACCCGTGATTACTCAAACCTATACCTTCATGATTCTTCTGGTTAGTCATATCATTAATTATGGTAAGAAACATAATATGCATACAAACATGACTATTCAAACCTATGACTTCATGAATAATCATTATCAACAACACAACAGTATAAGATCCTAACACAAGGTAGGATTCTAGCTTGATATAGGAAAAACATACCTGGATTAGCATGCTAGCTATTTATGTATAACATACCCGCATAATGTCTTCTGGTTCTGTTCAGTGACTTGTGCTAGTAACCTGCATGTCTCATAGGTTAACCATTGTAGGACCAAGTTATACATACCTCGAAAGTAGAAAATCTATGTGATCCATGACAATGGATGAATCTTTGTCTTCATGTCACCATGATCATATGTTCTTGAAGTAGAACATGATTTGTCTTTCTTGGTGTACCTTTTATGTTAGCGAACAACATAAACCTCATACAACAACACAATGCATTAGTACATTCATAAGTGTCAAAACCTTAATCAATGAATATCTTATATTAAGGTGATACGACAAGTCTAGTAATTAATCAAGATTGTACTGTAATGATATGAAGACAAACATATGATAAAATTAACCATGAAACATACCTGTAAGCCATACCTATCAAGATTGCTTGTAATCTTCTTATGGAAGGCCTTAGCCTCATCTCCCTCTGACACAGGAACTTCTTCACTTATGTAGGTGACTAATCCATCTTCTTTTAGGATTAACCCAATCCACTTGATTTGCAAGAACTGGACTTGGAGCTGGATTAGGGTTTGTCAAGGAAACCCCAAAAATTCAAACTTTGAATTTCAAACTTCCGAAAGGATGGAAATATGCACCTTGATGAGCTGATCAAATTGGTATATTCAGAATTTAAAAACTATAAAGTTTCACCCCTCGAAATTGCCTTTTAGATTTCTGGATTCACTAGGGAGGACCCTGAAATAGGGTTTGAGTTTCCCAGATCTTCACCCAACCAAAATATTTGATTCAAAGCTCTAAGTTTCAATTTTTCTGAGGAGCTTCCAGCCGTGGTCACAGATTTCCAAAATTCCAAGTTTTTGCAGAAGCCCTAATTTTCCATCTTTCCGATCAAAGTCCCGAACTGGGGTTTGATCAAGCTCGACCTTCTTCCCAACCAAAAAATCTGATCTTGGTCTCTAAATTTTGATTTTGATGAGTAGCATCCATCCGTGGTCTTCGATTAGAGAAATTCCAAATTTCTCCGAAGCCCTAAATTCCGGAAGCCATGAATGAAGGTGCTCAAAAATAATTCTGTTTTGACATAAATATGTACCTGATTGTTTCTGGTGTAACTCCGAACTTTTCGATCCACCGGGTCTGAACAATTTTCCTGAGATATCCTGACTAGTTATCTTTCCATCCCGACAGGTCTGACTTCAATTGGATTCTCTGAGAGAGAGTTATGCCAAGTGTTGCAACGTGACCTGTTTATGGGATAATATAGGAGAGCGAACTTGTACGACGTGCCATGTGTCACTGGTTCAAATTCTACCTATGAAAAAGTTTCCTGAGATATCCCGCCCTGTTATATTTCCATCCCAATAGGTCTGACCTCAATTGGATTCTCTGAGAGAGAGTTATGCCAAGTGTTGCAACGTGACCTGTTTATGGGATAATACAAGCGAGCGAACTTATACGGCATGCCACATGTCACTGGTTCAACTTCGGCCTATGAAAAATTTTCTTGAGATAGTACAGTCTGTGTACTACCTATCACTTTTTACGAAATTTCATTTGGAGCTTCCTATCCCAAGTTATGACCTTTTCCCAAGGTCACCTGATTTTGACTCAGATCTGGAAGAGGCAGAAACCCTATATCGTACAGATCATAAATCACAAAGTACAGCGAATTAGAGGTTTTCCTTTGGAAAAATGGTACATGGGGATCGGATCGTCGACCTGTAAAAGTTTCAGATCTGAAAACTTTCCCAAAAAGGATTTATAGCGAAAGTGCTACGATGACTGGTTTTTTCTATATCAAGTCGTAGCATCGTAAGTGCAACAAGTGTCATACATGCCATATCATGCCTTCTTTCAGGCTAGCTCTGATACCATGTTAAATTTTTCAGAATTTGCTTCAATCTGATCTAGGATCTTGACTGAGAGAACAACATGTACAGAAAATCTATAGTATATCAATCATGGACACAATAATGCAAGCACACAAGAGACACAGAGTTTACTTGGGGAAAACCATAAAGGTGAAAAACCCCAATAACTTCCTCAGAGATAGATAGAACAATGATACAACCAGAATACAAGAGATAGTCTTCTCCTAGCAGCAGAGCCTCCTCCTCCACAAGTGCGCCACTCTCCCAAGTGTGAGTGAGAGAATAGAATGTGTAAAATGAGAGAGACATGCTCTCTATTTATACACTAACTTGACTTGACCTTTACTCAACTAGGTCGGCCTCAACTTAACCAATTAACATAATGCTGACTGGGATGACCCCCACTAGGGTGGTCTAATAACCCTTTGACCCACATGGTCGACCCCCAATAGGGTGGTATAATAACCCTTTGACCCACATGACTTATACAGGGCTGACCCCAACAAGGTGGTCTAATAACCCATCAAGTATAAGTTACGACATTTACAATATAAATGACGACACTTCCGTATAGAGGAATAATAACATCTCTATAGGAATACAATATACATATATGTGAAATACATTCCGAAGTTACATATACATCAACAATTAAGAATAATTTATTGGAAAATAAAAAGAGTTGGGACACCAAATTAAAATTTGCTGTCTAGGCTGATAGGGTAACCATAAAGAAATCAATTGGGACATCCTCTTTTCAACTAGTATATGGAATTGATGCCTTGTTTACTTTCCAATTAATTTCCCCAGTAATCAAGTTTGTGTAGGGTATTGAAGAGGAACCTGATGAAATGATAAGAATAATTTTTCAGATAATCAAATTGCAGCAAGAAAGAGAAGCTATTCTAGAAATAGCTAAAATGCAAAAAAAGGATAAAATAAAGTTTTGATAAAAAGATTAAAAGGGATGTTTTTTCAGTTGGTGATGTAGTACTCAGGTGGGATGCCAGAAACGAGGATAAATATAAGCATGGAAAGTTTGATAATTTATGGCTAGGACCTTTAACATTGGTTAAGATCTTGGGAAACAATACCTTTTTCCTATAGAACTTGAATGGAGAGAAAGTTGCAGGTCCAGTAAATGGACGATTTTTAAAACATTTATACACATACTGAGTTGAAGAATTCCAGTGTACATACTCATTGTATATATCATTTCAATTTTAACAGACTCTATCCCAATAAGACAAAATATGATTCTAGCAGGTTTCAAAAGGCACAGGTCAAGATGTTCTTAAAGTCTCACAGGGAGAACTTTATCCCCAATTGGAGCTAGATGTTATCTCTAGGGTTGTATTCTAGATTTACTTTAGAATTTTCTATTTTATATAGTTACCATTCCTATTGTCAACCTAGCTTCCCTTTGATTTTTCATTTTATTTGTTCCAACTTTTACCCTAGTTTGTCCTAATCACATGTTTCATTTATTAAAACCAAAATAAGGCTCATTTTTTATTTGATTTTCAAAATGTTTCATTTCTTAATTGAAATAATACAAATGTTCCATGATTAATGTTGTTATGCTTTAAACATTAGCAATTACTACTTCATTTATGATTTACAACTATATACTGGTAGCATGTGAAAAAATATCAAAAGGAGTGATGCTCCCAGTATCGAGTTTTGCATTAAGGACGAGTGGCAGGGTTTTTTTACTAATGTTTTAATTGACACTACTCTTTCATTAAAGCATAGACAACAATTTTGAAGTCGTGTCATACTATGAGTGTGAATCACTCATCTCAAGGTTTTACCCATAGCAATCGACATCATTGCAAATCATGCAATTGAAGTATCTATTTTCAAGCTAACCCTGTAGCGTCCATTCTTTTCTTTTGGCCTGTGTTTTATGGAAGTAAACATGCATTCAGGGTAACAGAGATGCACCATGACAAAAATCAAGAAACTGGGTGGATTAATTTGCAGACTTGAACCAGATAATTTACAAGGGGGTTAATCAGTTTCCAAGATCTGCGAAAATGATGAAAGAGGCAAGTTGGTGTACCTTTTGTGAAAGACCTTTTGTGAAAGATTGCAGGGTCACAATGTACAAGTGACAAAATATTTTATTAAAAATTGCAAAGATGCAGTTGTGCATTTTGAAGATTTAGAGATTAGGGTTGACGAAGACTCTATTTCAAAATCCATTGGAGTGTCACTACAGGGTGAGAAATGGTTCAAGAAGCGGTCGTTTGAAGCTGATTACAGTAAGTTTTTGTTGCCAGGGTTCGAAGAATTAAGCTGGAAGAATGGTATACATGTAAGCAAACTTAAGCCAGTTTGGAAGACTCCATTAGAAATGGTTTAGAATTACATAACCTATGAAGGTCGTTATGACAAGGTTCTTAAGTGTCATTTATGATTTTTAATGCATCTCAATGGATATTTGAAGTTGACTTTGCCATATTATTTGTCTAAAAGTTTGCAAAATATTATTTCTAGGGTTCATAGTCATCAAGAACACACTTCTCGTTCTCTTTTCCATCAAGGATTGATTAAATTGTTGATAGTCTTTCAGCTAAATAAGAAAGGACAGACTTGGGACCATTTCCTCTCCGTGTCAGGTTTTGACACAGAAAAACAGAAGCATTGTGAGGATAAGGGAAAAGGAAATAAGTCCAAGAGTTCAGGTAAGAAGATGAAGGGAGAAATGGAACCAACAAATGAATAGGGCAAAGAGCTCGCAGAGGAGTTTACTATTGTGAGTGATGAACTTTCAGAAGTATTTGTTACCAGGACTGGTTTAAAAAGTATAAGTTTAGAAGAAGTTTCTAAAATAGGGAAAGTTGAAACCCTAAAGGAAAAAGATATGGAATCAAATTTAAATCCTAGAACCAGATCTAGAAGCAAATTGGAAATGGAAATGAAACTGAAGAAGAGCAAGGTTATGATCATAAAAGATTCTTCCAGGGAGGAAAATGCATGTCTTTTAGATCAGCACTATCTCAGAACAGAGTAGATTATGATGGAAATCCAAAGGGATAATGCTAGGCAGATACCAGAAGAACTTTGTTGGGGCAAACAGAGAGTCACTGAGTATGAAATTAGTGAAAGTTCAAAAATCTCAGAGGCTTATGAAACCCCTGTGCAAATGGAAAAAATAAAATCAATTCTGGAATTGGATGAAGATAAAATGTCTTTACAATTTCTTAAAGAACAAAACCTACATCTCCAAAATTCTAATGAAGACTTGATGATTGCAAATAAAAGACTCCGGGAAGACCTACAGGAAAGAGATGTAAAATATCAAGAAATTGTCACAATGTCCAAACAGATCCTGACAAAGAAAATGGAAGTACAACATCGAAATGAAGAACTACAAGCTCGACTTCAAATTTTTGAAGCATAAAGATCTTCAACTGATGGAAAAGATACTACTACTCTTTTGATGGATCCAGGTGAAATTTAGATAAGCTTAAATGAATAGAATGTCTTCTAGACACGTAGTTGTTACTTAGAATAGAATAGTTGAATTATACAGTTGTCATCTTTTTAATGAATTAGTTATTGAAGAACATCCAAGTTTATTTTTTGTAATTAAAACTATCTATTTTTGGATATTCGGATCCTTAGAAAATGGATCATCAAACTGTTTTCAGTATTAAGATCTTTTGTATATAAGAAGACTATAAGGAAACATGAAAGAGGTTGGAACAACATATGGAGATCAGATTCTTGCAACGAATTGCAGGCATGTATGCATCTTGTTTCTCTTAATATGAAATGACTGCTTTGAAATGATTATGATCAAATGAGCCATGTTTTGCTTTAATAATTGAATTACATGTTATTCATGATTTTTTTCTTTGTATGGTCATATTCATCTATGCTAGAATTCTTATGATCCACATGAAATTATCTTTAAGATATCTGATGCAGAACCTGACTCATTTCTTTTATAAATTCATGCTTGTAAGTTATCCTATTACTGTACTTTACAGTGATACATTTCCTCCAGTTTAGTCTTATATCATAGCTTGATCTCTGTTATGTTTTCATACCTACCATCATTACTATAAAATAATATTCCTAGTTATCCTTTAAACAACTATCAAGATTTCTCTAGGCTTGAACCTTAGTCGTCTAGGTCCAAATCTAGTGATAACATGTGCATAGTTGCGTTGTTGCCCTACATTATATTACCATTGATGCAACAGAAGGTAACCTCACAAACAAAAACATTGGAAATTGAGATGAATATAGAAGCTTCTCCCATAGTAGAGACTAGCATAGGAATGGTACAGATACATACATGACTAGCAAACTTGACATTATAGCTACAAGACATGAAAAAAGGATAGGAAATAAGAGAAGAGGTTTGGTGCACTAAATGTAAAGGAGAAGGAAATTCCAAGGAACACTACCCTGTATTCAAATATTACATCGCCAGTGGAGCACCAAATCCATTAAATCAAACTCAATGACCATGGTGTGAGATTTGTCGATGTAGAGGACATCGCCCAAAGGACTATTACCTACTTCAGAAGTATGTACAGACACTAAATAACCTGTACTGCACATTTTGTAAGTCAGTTGGCCATGATGATACCAAATGTAATGAAGTGCGTTCTTCAATCCAAAAGCAATAACAATGTACTGAAATGATCCCCATTCAGTGGAAAATGTAGTCTTGTGTCTGTCTTCTGTAGCAATTCTGATCTGATGATAGCCAGAAAATCCACCAGTGAAAGAGTATGCCTTTTGTCCACCTACGTTATCTAGCACTTTGTCTATGAATGGAGTAGGAAATGGTTCATGCAAATATGCATCATTAAATTTCCTAAGATCCACACAAATTCTGATTTCACCTTATCTTCCTTGTCTTGAATTACCATGGGACTTATCCATTCTGATTCTTCTATTGGTTCAATGATTCCTACCTCAAGCATTTTATCAATTTCTACTTTCACTCTTTCTTTATATTTGGCGTTCAATCTATAAGGTATTTGCTTAATGGCTTTGCATTAGGATTGAGAGGTATTTTCATAACTTCCAAGTCACCTAAATTGCCTTTCATTTAAGAAAACTTGGTAGGGAACAAATCCTGATATTCGTGCAGTAGGTTTGTGGTCTGTCCTATTGTTTCTTCATCCCAATAATCCCCAATAGAAGCAAACTTTGGTTCATCATTGGTACTAATATTGATCTTTCTGGTCTTCACAGGGTTACTCAGATATGGAATTTCTAAATCAGGTCCTTGTACATCGCGTTGTCCTTCAGACTTAGGTATATCCACATCGCGAGGGTCTTCATATTCGTCTCCGTCTAGCGCAAATTTATAACATTCAAGTGCATGCTCAAACTGTATCGCCCAATCTAGTTGCTTATACACAAGCAACGAGACATCATTAAATATCTTCGTTTTAATGATCTATAAAGCCTCATTGACACTCGAAAAATCATACTCAAAACTAAAAGTGGATTGAAAGTCGTTTATCATTATGTGCCAATATGTTGTGCATTTGTGAAGTTCTGCTTCTGTATACCAGTTCTTTGGTATTTGATCCAATGTGTGCACAAACATATGAACCCATTTTGTCTTAGGTGTATGCATCCAGGATTTCAAGCAAAACTCTATATGATCTCTAGGATCAGTCTGCCCATTGTCTTTTTCGTGTACAATCTCATTTTTTTCTTCAAATCTGATTTCCATTAAGTGCTTACATTATTCCCATGTGTTCAGGTTGTCTTTGTGCACATCCCACCACCTAGCAGGTGTAGCTCACAATGCTATATCCAAAGCTGATAGCTAATGTTCATCTAAACTCGATACTAAATATTCATGAAGTAATTTATGGATATTACCCAAACAATCATAAGTAGTTATTGGACTTACCTCTGTTCCAATCCATCGTAGTGACTTCGATATCTTCGCACATCTCCTTGCTAATACTTCATGCATTTGGCTCTACCATTTATCCATTCCTGCGTCTGATTCTGATATGCAAGAACTGTTGCATCTCCAACTCAACATTCCAAAATATGTAGGATTAATGTAATATGCTTGATTCACTGTCATCTTGTAAATGTTATCAAGTTCTTGATATCTGCATTCTTCTCGTACTGGTTCAAAATACCTTGTTCCTTGTGAAGGATCTAGGGGTGTGATAACCTTGATATCCGTTCCTTCAAATATCATTTTTTTCTTCAAGTTGATAATTGCGAGGTTATCAATTTCCTAGTCAATCCCCAATAATGCAGGATAAGGATTACTGTCATCTATGATTTCAATAAACTCAAAGTCTGCTTTACTTTGCACTCCATCAATGTCAACCAGAACACTTGATAAACTCCCAAAAGGTATAACCTTCTGTTGGTTAGCTAATCTCAACTGTATAGGAGACCAAGATAACTTTGGCTTCCCCATTTGTTCCCATGTTTATTTTGTTAGCACATTCACCTATTATCCTAGGTCAAGAATAACCTGGTTCATTTCAAAATATCCAATCTACGCATTTAGCCTCATTTCTCTTCCTGCCCTTCTATGGTTCTTGATATGATGAACTACTCTATGTGCATCATTTACTGTATTACGCTATTCGTAATGCCCCAATAGGTTCTGTAATTCTCCTAAGGTGTTTCCATGCCTTAGCATCTTTATGTAGCTCTGTAAAAACTATGTGATAGGGCTTATCAGTTCTGGCGAAGTTCGTGATCCATCATGCGAGATCGGCATATCTAATACCGGTGTCTGATCACTTCGCAATTGGATCCTTGTGGCCGTAGGTTCTGAATCCTGAAATCCTTTTATTGCTTCCATGAAACGCTTTTTTTCTTGGGCAGGGTTGAATGCAGGCATTCTTCCGAGTGCTTTTCTTACCAAGGCCGATTAGTATGCTTTGGTATGTTTATGTGATCTTCAGAATTCGAAGCTTCATTTGTCCCGTCATTTCTTTTCACAGCTCTACTTCGGGTTACAACATGGCTGTTGCAATCTTTGTTTCTTTTCTCAGCTACGACAATCTATATATTCTAGTTCTGTCCTTTTGGTATTTTCTCTTGCATTTTTCCTTGCAAAATGGGACATGCTTCAATGACATGGTCAAATGACTTATGGTACTTACAATTAGTGCAAGGGTTCTGACAGTATATTGCTAAATGTCCAGGTTGTGTGCAGTTATAATAGAAAATTTGACCTCTTCCTCATCCTTATCCAGTGTTACGTCCTCTATATGTGCCTTGATCATACTGTGCATTTTCATTATTGTTCTGTGTTTCTCCGTGGAATCTGTAGACATCAATATTAGTACCAATGATGAACCAAAGTTTGCTTCTATTGGGGATTACTGGGATGAAGAAAAAATAGTACAGATCGCAAACCTACTGCGTGAATATCAGGATTTGTTCCCTACCAAGTTTTCTTAAATGAAAGGAATTTTAGGTGACTTGGGAGTTATCAAAATACCTCTCAATCCTAATGCGAAGCCTATTAATCAAATACCTTATAGATTGAACCCCAAATATAAAGAAAGAGTGAAAGAAGAAATTGATAAAATGCTTGAGGCAGCAATCATTGAACCGATAGACGAATCAGAATGGATAAGTTCCATGGTAATTCAAGACAAGGAAGATAAAGGTGAAATCAAAATTTGTGTGGATCTCAGGAAATTGAATGATGCATATTTGCATGACCCATTTCCTACTCCATTCACAGACGAAGTGCTAGATAACGTAGGTGGACAAAAGGCATACTCTTTCACTGATGGATTTTCTGGCTATCATCAGATCAGAATTGCTATAGAAGACAGACATAAGACTACATTTTCCACTGAATGGGGATCATTTTAGTACACTGTTATTCATTTTAGTATCTTCTATATGATATCATTTATCAACCTCATGCTCCTTTCCCTGATCCCTTTGTACCCTACCTGCAAATTCGTTTTGATTGGTACAGGGCCTCCTGAAGGTGATGTTTATAACCCTTGTGGAATTTTGAAGTCCAAAGATGGGTAGTGAGTGTATATAACTGGGGGTCCCTTTGAGATGATTGATGGTTGTGCTATTAGCTCTACCATCTCTCTTTGGAGCTCCTCACACTCATATCCCTCTGCCATAACTTGGTTTTCCTCTTCAGATTATGTTTTGTCTTTCTTGGGTTGGGTGCCTTGCTCAAGACCATCGATCTCCATCTATGTTTGGAACTCCTCTACTCCCCTTTTTTGTCCTTTAAACTGCTCTATAGAAGCATGCTCTTCTAAGCTCTTTTGAATCTCCTGGACTTCCTCCCAAATTTTTTTATTAACAATCCATTCCCAATATGGTCTAGGTTCACACCTGTAAGCATAATTGTTGTTTGCTAATATTTGATTGGATATAACTTTATGAGGGTCATAGGATCCCTTTTCTACCTTTTCAAGGTTTAATTGGATTAATAAGATTTCCATATATTGCAATGCATTCAAGCCTCTTATTTGAAAAGGTCCCACTTCTTTAGGCAGGTGGAACGTTATGTGCTATCTAAAATTCCTGAAGTGCATTTCATCTGAGACAAATATATTCCTAACATACTCCATTGTAAAGATTCTAGGAGTAGGGAAAAATAAAAGCATATAAGGCTCTTCTTCTAATCCATATACTCTGATCACTGTATAATATTCATACAAAAACCAATATCCAAACCTCATGTCTAGAGTGAATTGTAGATGTTTCTTGTTCTTAGGGAACATTCTTGGGGTTGAGGCACCAAAAATAAGGTTGTAAGTAATGCTCATTACCTTATTTCTAAACTTCACATAGTTTGAGTTATCTAGGATTCTCATTACTAACTCAGTCCATTCATATATAGGTGTTTGGATTCCATACTCATATGCTATCTTCAGGTTTAGATGCTTATAATGATCAACATTCTGGAATAGGAACATGTAGAATGAAAAGGAGGGGTACTTGAACCACTCTATGGCTGGAAGCTCTTCTAATTATTCATGAATGACCTCTTCCAGGAAACTGTACAAGTTAAATTTAGGAGGGATAAGCTTAGGGGCTAGGGTTAATCTAAGTAGGGTTCCTAAAATCACATCATCCACTGTATTATCATCTTGAATACCTATGATGGTGCATATGATTGAGATGGATTTCCTGGCAGTTTTATAAAAGACTATTGTATCATAAGGGGGTGGAATTGTAGGGACAACCATGTCCTGCTCAAGGTGCTTGGAAACAAATTGATGTTATGTTGGAAGGTTGAAAATCTTTGTAGGAATGGGGGGGGATTTCCTCATTAAAGGCTTGAAGGGATATGAATTCTTGGATGCAGAACATTTTCTACAGGGTTTTGGCATTGAAGAAACATAGGGTCTTAGACAGGTCTAAGGACATGACATATCTCTTACTTGGGGAATATTGGGCTACACACCATGACACAAACTTGAAAAAATAGCCAGTTCTGGAAAAAATTGAATTCCATAGGTTGGACGTGTTCCTATCTGCTATAGCTAGGGATTTATCATCTCTAATTGTAGAATTTAGGTTTGAATTTATAACAATGGTGTCGAAAATATATTCTTGGTTGTCATAAACATGTTCATCTCCAAAAAATATTGGGTTAGGTAAATAGTCTTTGGGTTTAGGATCCATTTGGACATGTTTACTTGGCTGGTAGGTTAAATGGTTTATAGGGTAAATTAGGGTAAATTAGGGCACGTAATTTACTATTTATATTATGGTATAACATAAATTACTAGGATTTGTAAATAGTAAAATACTCGGATGATAGTTGATTGATGAGCTCATACTATTATTTGTTGATATTGATTGGTTCAGTACACTAGATTCCATGCATTGGATTCTTCTTTCGATAAACAATTCCTTAGAAATTTAGGAGTTCCGACTTTAACAGTTACGCAATTTTTTCAAATTTGACACATGGTAGGTTTTCATTTGATAGTGAAACTAGGGAAGGATCACATGAGTGGGGTCCTCCATGGCACATGCCCAGATGGAGTAGGTTGACATGGAGTCGAGGTGGTACCCATTTTGCATGCATGTACACTTTATATATTCACCTTTTGGGATGAAAACCACCATGGTTTCCATGAGTAGTGATGCCTAATAGAGCTGGTGGTATGAAAAAGGACCTCATGGAGGTGCAATCAATTAGGTGTTTTCATGTGTCCTCAATGGTTTTGGGGACAACGTGCCCTAGAGATAAAATTATCCAAGGAGCACTTTATATGCATGCTATCAATCATAGCCATCGATATGCTAGTCTTTTCTTTAGATCAGTTCGTTGGCACTTTTCACTATTTCTCTTGCACTTTATGTGGGCATCACTAATCCTGACGGTAGATCTAAAAAATATCTAATGGTGTTCCACTCATACTTTTTAGCGCTCTATCATTTAGCTTCTGATCACTATCCCAAGGTTATTCTAGCCTTGTTATCACATGAAGGTCCCTTGTTTAAGCCCCTCAGGGCCTAATCAAATCTTTGTTAGACTTAGGCGTTATTTTAAGCTAGTAAGACCCCTGCTAAGATTTTGAAAATTGTTAGTGCTAATAGGTTGCAAATAAATAATAATAACAATATTCACAAGATCCACTAAGAGTACTTGTTTGCATACTACATGATCCAACAGGATACCAAATGGTGCATAGAAAATACACTTCTTCATGTTTAACAAAATCTAGAACTGTATTAATATTTTCAACATTAAGTGCAGAGTTTCAATATGGTTCTTCAACAAATTGAACATTTTCTAATCATCCAGATATACCTCCAGGAATTTATGAATAAACTTCTTAAACGTTGCGAAAACTACCCGAGAAAATACTGCTAGCGCATTCTTAAGAAAAAAAGGAATCATTGTATATTGGTAGCATACCCATTTCATTGCAAAAGTTATCTTATGTCTAACTTCCCGCGTAATATTAATCTGATGATACTTAGAGAATCCATCAGTAAATGAGTATGCTTCCTATCCTCCTACATTTTCCAAAACTTCATCTATGAGAGGAGTAGGAAATAGATCATGTAATCAAGCATCATTCAATTTGCAGATATCTACACAAATTCGAACTCCACCCATCTTGTTATCTTGAACTACCATCGGGATAATCCATTATGAATCTTTGATAGGTTCAATTATTCCATCTTCCAACATCATGTCTATCTCTGCTTTGACTTTCTGCTTATATATTGGATTCAAGCTATATGGTCTCTTCTTTACTAACTTGGAATTTGGTTTCAATGGGATCTTAATTTCCCCTAACTACCCAACAATCCCTTTCATTTCTTAAAATGTTGTTGGAAAAAACTCTTGGTACTTGTGTAGTAAATCATCAATATTCTCAACAATTTCATCATTCAAGTAGTCCCCAATATTTTCAAACTTGGGATTCTCCTTCATTCCAATATTCACCTTACGTGTTTTTAATGGTTTGGCATAGTCGATAGATCCAAGCTAGGGCCCCTCTACTACACACTCTCCTTTAGTTTCTAGTACTTGTATATTCCTTGAGTTGTCATCCTCGTGGTATCCTATAGTCACATTGTAGCATTCCAACACTTCAAAACATTCGCAGATGGTCTGTGTGCAATACATAGGGGCACTAATGCCTTCAACTTTTTGATGTGAAAATAGTGTCTTTGATAATATACCGCACTATGTCCAGTGGTGGTGCCTCGTCTTCAAAACTGAAAGTTACTTTGAATTTTCGAACCAAATCATACCATTTTGATCTTCCTCGTTGCACTTCCAATTCTAAATACTAGTTCTTTGGGATAGTATCTAGAGTATGTATAACTAAGTGCATCCACTCTTGATTAGGTATTAAAATCCATGTCATAGTGCACCATGTGATGTGATCTGTCATATAGATTAACCAAATATACTTTTGCATAGTATGATTAGTTTGAAATATGACTTGCGACAACTTTCTACATTGATACCAATTTTTAGTTCCATCCTTATGTGCATCCCACCATCTTGCAGGAGTTTCCTTCGGTGCAACATCTAATGATATCATTGTATTATGCTCGTCTACCTACACTTTAAAATTATTTTACAAAATATTTTACATATTCTATTCCATCATACTTCGGGGGATCACATGCCTCAGTTCCGATCCAACACAATGATCGTAATGTGAATGCACCTCCTTGAGGATATATCATGCATCCTCTGCTGCCAATATTCAAAGGATACCTCTGAGTCTGATGCGCATGAGTCTATACTTCACCAACTAAGTATACCATTAGTAGTAGGAGTCACATAGTCCACCATCCATGCACTCATATTGTACAAGTTATCCAATTCTCTTTTTTCTGATCAGTTCTACATATCGTCTCCCTTATGTGGGATCCAATGGCACAATAACTCTTAAGTTTTATCCTTCAAATATCATTTGTCTCTTTTTTAGTTCAATAATATCTTGGTTATCTAAATCCCAATCAAATCCAAGCAATTAAATATAAGGTTTACTTTCATCCACTATCTCAATAACTTCAAAGTTTGTTGTGTTGCGCACTCCATCAAAATCAACATTCATCCCTGTCAGTATTCCAATTGGAACAATCTTGTGTTGATTTGATAACCTCAACTAAATGGGTGACTATAGTAGCTTTGGTTTACCCATCATTTTCCATCTTTTCTTTGAAATAACATTCACATAAAATCCCAAATCTAAAATGATGTAGTCCATGTCATAATCTTCAATCTGCACACTAAGATGGAATTCCCTATTCGTCCTCCTTTTGCGATGTACCTAGTTTTATAGTTGTTGTATGGCATGGATTTATTTATCTTCTGCACACTAATTGGTTACCCCGTGCAACAAGTTCATTTCAGCTTCATCCTTCATCAGTTCTAAACAAATTTTTAAGAAAATTTTCAATGTACCTTCCTTCTCAACTATATTTTTTGGAATTGAGTAATCATAAATTGGAGGCATATCATGTTAAATTTTCAGAATTTACTTCAATATGATCTAGGATCTTAACTGAGAGAACAACATGTACAGCATATCTACAGCATATTAATCATGGACACAATAATGCAAGCACACAAGAGACACAGAGTTTACTTGGGGAAAACCATAAAGGTGAAAAACCCCAATAACTTTCTCAAAGATAGATAGAGAAATGATACAACTAGAATACAAGAGATAGTCTTCTCCTAGCAGCAGAGCCTCCTCCTCCACAAGTGCGCCACTCTCCAAAGTGTGAGTGAGTGAATAGAATGATGAAATAGAGATCTCCCGATCTCTATTTATACTAGACTTGACTTGCCTAATAACCTTTACTAGGTCGGCCTTAACTTAACCACATAACACAATGCTGACTGGGCCGACACCCAATATGGTGGTCTAATAACCCTTTGACCCACATGGCCGACCCCCACTAGGATGGTCTAATAACCCTTCGACCCACATGACTTATACAGGGCCGACCCCAACAAGGTGGTCTAATAACCCATCAAGTATAAATTACGACACTTACAATATAAATGACGACACTTCCGTATAGAGGAATAATAACATCTCTATAGGAATACAATATACATATATGTGAAATACATTCCGAAGTTACATATACATCAACACTCCCTCTTAACTAGGAAGGTATTTCTCGACACAAGTCTTCTAGCACAAGTCATCTTCTCTAGATCATCATCACTGGATAATCGTCATCGATTCATCATCATCGTCACTGGTGCTGCTATCTCAATCAATCTTTGAATCTACTCGTCATAGGAAGTTCTACAGAGCCAATCCTTTTTCATACTGGATGTAGGCCCACCACCTACAGGTCTTCATCATCACTGGCCATACTGTGGAATCCTCAAGACTTATTATGTGCGTCACAAAACCTTGCAAGAGCATCCCATGACTTATTACGGGCACACATCCCAACCTATCGGATCTCCCAGGGAGCTATTACATGTGACCCTACCACAAAACCTCGAAAGAGAATCCCAGGACTGATTACAAGCACACAGCTCAACCTATCGGATCTCCCAGGGAACTATTATATGTGGTCACCACAAAACCTTGTAAGAGCATCCCAGGACTTATTATGGGAACACATCCCAACCTATTGGATCTCCCAGGGCGATATTACATGTGGTCATGGCAAAACCTTGCAAGATCATCCCAGGACTTATTACGAGCACACAGCTCAACCTATCGAATCTCCCAGGGCGCTATTATATGCCATAGGACAAAACCTCGAAAGAGCATCTACCAGATATCCCAGGGCCAAATTATATGCCATATGCAAAACCTTGCCAGACTATCTGTAGATCTCCCAGGGCCAAATTATATGTCCTCCCAGAGCAAAACCTCGAAAGAGCATTTGTCAAATATCCCAGGGCTAGATTACATGCCATAGGCAAAACCTCGAAAGACTATCTACAAATCTCCCAGGGCCAAATTATATGCTCATCTGCACAACCTAATCCACGGCCACAGAGTATCAACCTGATACTCACCATACATCATCCTGATGTATACATGATCATCCTGATCATCATCACTGTAACATCCTGCTGCATGTCATCTGGAGAAACATCCTGAAGCTCGTCATCCATGATCATCCTGATCATATAATGCATCTACCTGATGCATACCAAGTATCTACCTGATACATATCATCATACATTATCCACCTGATCATACAATGTATCCACCTGATACAAATACAAAAACATGATCCACCTGATCATACCTGATACATATCAACATACATGATCTACCTAATCATACACAGTATCCACCTGATACATATACAGATACATGGTCCAAGTATCCAACATGATGCATATTCAAAACATATACAAATGATCCTACTGATCATATCCAGCATCCAACATGATGCGTACATACATATATATATATATATATATATATATATATGATCCAACTGATCATATCCAACATGATGCATACATACATATACATATAAATGATCCAATTGATCATATCCAACATCCTCCTAATGCACATACAGAGTAGTAACTGGAGCATCGTCCTGATGCTCATCATCCAGCGCTTACATCCATAGCCATGTGAAGGATCCTCCTTCCAACATGCTTGGAATGGCTTCTACAAATGTGTCCATCACTTCTTCCTCAAAGTGTCATCAATCTGAAGAACACCAAGCCTCTCCCTGAAGTACTCGAACTTCACCCTAGCTAGTGGCTTCATCTGCACATCTGCAATCTGCTCATCCATCACAATGTATAGGAGCTTCACAACTCCTCTCTGCACCATATCCCTAATATAGTGATATTTGATCTCTATGTGTTTCGACCTATCATGAAACATTGGGTTCTCGGATAGCTTCACACAACTTTGGTTATCACAAAAGATACTAGTAGCATCCAATGGGAGATCAAATAACTTAGACAATAGCTTCTGAATCCATACTTCCTCACAACTAGCTAAACAGGTTGCAACATACTCTGCCTCAGCTATACTCAGTGCTACGCAGGACTGCTTCCTGTTGAACCAAGAGATCACACCTGATCCCATACTGAAGCAGCACACAGATGTGCTCTTCCTATCTGCAGCACTGCCATCCCAATCTGAATCAACATAACCCTGTAGGTTAAACTTTTGATTCGCATCATATTTGATCCCATAATCAACTGTACCCTTCAGGTACCTCAGAATATGCTTTACAACAACCAGGTGAACACTCCTCGAATCTGTCAAGAACTGGCTCAATGTGTTCACTGCAAAGCAAATATTTGGTCTCATGTTTGTCAGTTACATCAAGGACCGAAACATTTGATGATACACTGTGACATCAACCGGATCATATGAAGCATCACACAGAAGCTTCAGGTTCGATGCCATAGATGTGGCCATGTCCTTGAAGTACATCATCCCGAACCTCTTCAAGATCTCTACTACATACTTCCCTTATCCAAGGAAGATTCCATCTGCACTCTGCCACACCTCCATGCCAAAAACAAATAGTGCATCATCCCCAAGTTCTTCATCTCGAACTCGGCAGCAAGCTTCCGTTGTATGTCGGCAATCAATCTAACCTCACCTGTAACAAACAGGTCATCCACATACAAAAGTAGTATCACTGTATTTCCTTCCTCAACCTTGTAGTAAAGGTTGGAATCCACTTTACTCTTGGTAAAGCCCAAACTGGATAGAAATTTGTCTACCATACCAAGTTCCGCACATATATGACTCCCTATCATGTGTCTCTGAACCAAGTGGCTTCTCCACATACACTTCTTCTTCAACTACACCATTCAAGAAGGCTGTCTTGAAATCCATCTGGTGTATCTTCCACTTCATCACTGCAGCCAGAGCAAGTACGAATCTAATGGAAGTGTATCTTGCTACAGGAGCAAAAGTCTCTATGCTACCACCTGCAGCATGCTTGATCTTGTAGATCCTCTTGGAAGTCACTACAGACTACCCTTTGGGACTGCATCCCAAATGTCTTCATGATCGACTGATACTCCTCGATCATGGCATTCTTCCTAGATCCTGGGAACTTCAATATTTTCAATAGATAACTTTGTTGCTGGACAAATGTTGTAGTCCTTCTTTTGTAGGTGATGGTATACGATCTTTCCTACACAACAAGTTAAATTGCATGATTAGAAAACATCTCATAGTTTTTAGAACAAATTCTTACACATAAAGAAATATTTCATACAGTCATGCAATTATCTTTAGCCAATGCTTCAATACAACATTTATCCATATCCCGTAACTTTCTAGATGCCTTCCAATCTCTACCAGAACATTGTTAAGAGTGTGCACAACTCCCAACATGTCAGCAAAGAGGTTTCATTCTAGATAAGTAGCAATGGAATGTTGTACAGTGCCATAGGCCACTTACCCGTGTATATTAGTAGTATATTGTTCATCAATGCAACTATTCTAATATGCATAATACACAATCTAATTGTAGGAATATACATTATTGAATAACATTATTTAAACAAACAACTATGTAAGAAATGACAATTCAAATACTTATCTTTGTTTGATTTTTGGGTTGACTCCCTCTCAGTCTTTGCTTCTTTTATGCAACTCCATTCCGATGTGGATTGTGAGAAGTGGTCAAATCCCTCTGAATATCTGCATCCTTGCAGAAACTATTGGAGTGTGCTCCCTCTTGATCTTTTCTTCCTGGATTAAATGTCCTTGAACTTATATTCATTCTCAATCCCTATGCATGCTTGTTAGTATCATCATTGTGTTATCCTCTAGGTCTCATACATAATCAAACATTCATTAGTATAATCTTAATATTATCAAAACACAATAATCTCAAGCATGTATAGTCAAGATCATTTCAAACACAGACAATAAACATTAGTATTCAAGGTTTCAGGGAAGTCTTCTTTTACTCATACATATTGTTATTTGATCATAGGACTCTTCTGGTTAGTTAAATCACCAATCAAGATAAGAGTTATAATATGCATAAAACCCGTGATTATTCAAACCTATACCTTCATGATTCTTTTGGTTAGTCATATCATCAATTATGGTAAGAAACATAATATGCATACAACCATGACTATTCAAACCTATGAATTCATGAATAATCATTATCAACAACACAACAGTATAAGATCCTAACACAAGGTAGGATTCTAGCTTGATATAGGAAAAACATACCTGGATTAGCATGCTAGCTAGTTATGTCTAACATACTCGCATAATGTCTTCTGGTTCTCTTCAATGACTTGTGCTGGTAACCTGGATGTCTCATAAGTTATCCATTGTAGAACCAAGTTATACATACCTCGTAAGTAGATTTTCTAAGTGATCCATGACAATGGATGAATCTTTGTCTTCATGTCATCATGATCATATGTTCTTGAACTAGAACATGATTTGTCTTTTTTGGTGTACCTTTCATGTTAGCGAACAACATAAACCTCATACAACACCATAATGCATTAGTACAATCATAAGTGTCAACACCCTAATGCATGCATTCATAATTTTTTTAAGGTGATACAACAAGTCTAAAATCAAGATTGTTCTAACCGTAATAACATGAAGACAAACATATCATAAGCTTAATCATCAAATCTCGAGACATACCTGGATGAGTCATACCTGTCGACATTGCTTGTAATCTTCTTATGTAAGGCCTTAGCCTCATCTCCCTCTGAAACAGGAACTTCTTCACTTATGCAGGTGACCAATCCATCCTCTTCTAGGATTAAACCAATCCACTTGATTTGCAGGAACTGGATCTGGAGTTGTATTAGGGTTTGTCAGAGAAACCTAAAAAATTCAAACTTTGAATTTCAAACTTCCGAAAGGATAAAAATATGCACCTTGATGAGCTGAACAAACTAGTATATTCAGAATTTGAAAACTGCAAAGTTTCACTCCTCAATTTTGCCTTTGAAGCTTCTGGATTCACTGGACGTGACCCTAAACTGGGGTTTGATGAAGCCCACTCTTCTTCCCAATCAAAAGGTTTGATCCAAAGCTCTAAGCTTCTTTTTTTCTGAGGAGCTTCTAGCCGTGGTCACAGATTTCAAAAATTCCCATTTTTACAGAAGCCCTGATCAAAGTCCCAAACTAGGGTCTGATCAAGCTCGGCCTTCTGCCCAACCAAAAATTCTGATCTTGGTCTTTAAATTTCGATTTTGATGAGTATCATTCATCCATAGTCTTCGATTACAAAAATTTCAACTTTCTCCGAAACCCTAAATTCCGGAAGCCATGAATGAAGGTGCTCAAAAATAATTCTGTTATGACAGAAATATGTACTTGATTGTTTCTGGTGTAACTCCGAACCTTTCAATCCACAGAGTCTAAAAACGTTTCTTGAGATAGCCCGACCTGTCATCTTTCCCTCCCGACAGGTCTGACCTCAATTGGATTCTCTGAGAGAGAGTTATTCCAAGTGTCACAACATGACCTGTTTATGGGATAAAACAGGAGAGCGAATTGTATGGCATGCCACGTGTCACTGGTTCAACTTCAGCCTATTAAAACATTTCCTTAGATAGTACCATCTGTTTACTACCTGTCATGTTTTACAAAATTTCATTTGGATCTTCCTCGCCCAAGTTATGACCTTTTTTCCAAGGTCACCTGTTTTTGACTCAGATCTAGAAGAGGCAGAAACCCTATATTGTACAGATCATAAATCACAAAGTACAACTAATTAGAGTTTTTCCTTTGGACACATCGTACATGGGGATATGATCTTCGACCTGTAAAAGTTTCAGATCTGAAAACTTCTCCAAAATGGATTTATAGCAAAAGTGCTACGATGACTGGTTTTTGCTATATCAAGCCCTAGCATCGTAAGTGCAACAAGTGTCATACATGCCATATCATGCCTTCTTTCAGGCTAGATCTAATACCATGTTAAATTTTCAGAATTTACTTCAATCTGATCTAGGATCTTAACTGAGAGAACAACATGTACATCATATCTACAGCATATTAATCATGGACATAATAATGCAAGCACACAAGAGACACAGACTTTACTTGGGGAAAACCATAAAGGTGAAAAAACCCAATAACTTCCTCAGAGATAGATAGAGCAATGATACAACCAGAATACAAGAGATAGTCTTCTCCTAGCAGCAGATCCTCCTCCTCCACAAGTGCACCACTCTCCAAAGTGTGAGTGAGTGAATAGAATGATGAAACAGAGATCTCCCGATCTCTATTTATACTAGACTTGACTTGCCTAATAACCTTTACTAGGTCGGCCTTAACTTAACCACATAACACAATGCTGACTGGGCCGACACCAAATATGGTGGTCTAATAACCCTTTGACCCACATGGCTGACCCCCACTAGGGTGGTCTAATAACCCTTCAATCCACTTGACTTATACAGGGCCAACCCCAACAAGGTGGTCTAATAACCCATCAAGTATAAGTTACGACACTTACAATATAAATGACGACACTTCCGTATAGAGGAATAATAACATATCTATAGGAATACAACCAGTTTCGTATAGAGGAATAATAACATCTCTATAGGAATACAATATACATATATGTGAAATTCATTCCGAAGTTACATATACATCAACATATCATACATAGGTGGTCTTTCATACATGTTGGGACATCAATTACTCACATCCTATTTCTAGTAGCTCCTTCCTTTCTTGCTTGTATGTATCCTTCTCCCTTTGAGGATCAAACGTGGGGTTGGGATCTACATCTTTTCTGACCCATTGCTTAGTATGAATTCTTGGATCTGTCACATTGGATCCTACTCTAGATCCTCCATGCGAAAATGTTTCTATCTTGGGTTGATTTCCATGTTATTCTACTGATACCATATACACATTCTTATTTTGCTTCCTCTTCTCCTGCCACTTTGTGATTAGTTGCAGACAATCTTTCATCGTATGAACTACTTGTCTTTAGTTTTTGAATGTTGTACAAGGATTCAGACAATCCTACACAAAGTGTCAAAGTTGATTACAATTATAACAAATAATTAGTCTTCTTCATCTGTCGAATCATTCTCTTCCATGACCTATGAACCCTCCTCTTACTCCTTGATTGGAGTCCCCTGGAGCATTATTTTGCGGTACCCTTCCTTCCAGTCTGAGTTCCCCTTGAAAATATTGTCTTTGACAATATACCACACTATGTCCAGTGGTGGTGCCTCGTCTTCAAAACTGAAAGTTACTTCGAAATTTTGAACCAAATCATACCATTCTGATCTTCCTCGTTGCACTTCCAATTCTAAATACCAATTATTTGGGATAGTGTCTAGAGCATGTATAAATACATGCATCCACTCTTGCTTAGGTATTGAAATCCATGTCATAGTGCACCATATGATGTGATTTGTCATATAGCTTAACCCAATATACTTCTGCACAGTATGATTAGTTCAAAATATGACTTGGGACAACTTTCTACATTGCTACCAATTCTTAGTTCCATCCTTATGTGCTCCCACCATCTTGCAGGAGTTTCCTTCGGTGCAACATCTAATAATAGCATTGTCTTATGCTCAGCTACTTGCACTTTAAATTATTTTACATATTCTATTCCATCATACTTCGGGGGATCACATGCCTCAGTTCCAATCCATCACAATGATGGTTTAATGTGAGTGCACCTCCTTGAGGATATCTCATGCATCGTCTGCTTCCAATCTTCAAAGAATACCTCTGAATCTGATGCGCACGAGACTATAATTTGCCAACTAAGTATACTATTAGTAGTAGGATTCACATAGTCTACCATCCATGCACTCATATTGTACAAGTTATCCAATTCTCTTTTTTTGATCGGTTCTACATATCGTCTCCCTTATGTGGGATGCAATGGCACAATAACTCTTGAGTTTTATCCTTCAAATATCATTTGTCTCTTTTTTAGTTCAATAATATCTTGTGTTATAGGTCAAATTTGCACTTCTTCGTCCGTGATCACATTATGCTATCGATCACACAAAAGGACAACATGGATTGAAGAGCTAGGTTGGCCTAGGTGATGTATGGACTATACTTACCCCTCTGCAGCTGACAAAACCCTATTTTATCTGACATTTTAACATGTGCCCTCCTCTTTGTATAGAAAACTAGCGCACATCAGGACATGTGCGCTACTCTACAAGCATGAAAGGCACGCACACCAACTAGTATGCCCTACTTTTCCTTAGGGAAAGTAGCGCACACCTGAGAAAAAGTTGTAAACGCTGGTTGTAAAGCAATGAAGTTGCATATTGTGCGCTACCATGTAGTGAGAAAACTTGCGCTCATCTTAAAATGTAATAAAAAATATATTAATTTGACGAATTGGGATTAGTTGAAGTTGGTTTGCAACTTCCCCAACTTCCCAATCAAACTACCTCTCGATCCAAACTGTCTACCTTGTCCCATAAATACAAGGGGGATAGAAGAGAGAGACTAGACTCAATATAGAAAACTAGACTGAGGAGGAGAAACTATGCATTAAGTGTTGTTATGCTGGAGGAATTCCAAAGTTAGTGTGAAGAGCAGGAGCCCAGGATCCGATTGCACAAGCACTTTGAATGATCAGGTATAATTGTACTGATTATTTGCTTTTGACAATAAAGGTTGAAATACCCTTCCTGTGCCAATCAAATGTCTAATGGATTGCATATTTGTTTGGATTAAATGCTTGATTGTATTTGATGTTTAAATTGCATTTCAATTTCATCATTGTTATATCAGTCAAGATACGCTGAGGAAGGTATCTATTGTTTTGCAGGTTCATCAAACGGAGGATCAAGTGGACGATCGATCGAAGGAGCAAGCGAAAGCTAGGATCGAACATTGTTAATAAGGTATGCATTCAAGAACCTTGATCTCTTTCCTTTTGTAGAATCCTATGTGATATGATTAATGTATTTACCTGTCACCCCAGAAGTTGGTAGCATCCCTCTCCTCGCTATAGGGTAGAATTCCCAAACAACAGACTGGTGACTCTGCTGGGGACCAATTGTTTTCTGTTCTAGGAGACTCATTTAACTTTCTTTCCAGTACTTTTTGACCCTTTGAGAGGCCCTGTAGGTCACTTGTACTTGCTTTACCTTTCTTGACTCATCCCAGTTGGAAGTTTTAGAGCTTGTTTCATACCTCCTCTGACATGTGCGCTAGTCTGCCTTATACACAATAGCGCATACCTAAATATGAGTGTTACTTTATCTATTGTATAGTAGGGAACATCTCCCAGTGTGCGCTGGTTTATGCACTACACAGTAGCGCATACCCCTGTAACTCTTTGTTTGATGTAGGGTTTTGATTTGCACTTGTTTGGTTTGATGTCCAGTCTGTTGCCTTGCTTTCTTAACTGATCCTTGAGGTCTTTATGCCCTTGTTGAGTCTTGTTTGCCTCTCCTAAGTCCCTTAGGTCATATTTTGCTTGCTTGTGTACTTTTGAGGTGTCTTGTTGTTTGCGAATCTTTTTGAAGACCGCGCTTTGTTCCTAGTTGGACATAGCTTCACTTCTATACCCTAGATGCTTGTTGCAGGTATATAAACCTTTCTTTTGTAGCATTTTTTGTTTGTGGCAACACTAAGCACACTTTGACGGTGTCCTAGCCATTGATTTAGGTTTTGACCCATAGTTGGAGTCCTTAGGGTGTTTTCAAAATATTTTTGAGTCTAGATACCTCCTGATTGCTTTGTCAGTTTTAGTCCAAGTAAGTTGAAGTCATTCAGTTTGCTTCCATTTGAGTTTTTGTGATTGTAAGGCCATCTTTGGTTCGCTTTCCTACCGTTTTCTTGGCTTAGTGCTCTTTAGGGTTCTTGATGCTTTGGAGTAACCTTTAAGGTCTACCTTTCCATTTGAAGAATCTCTTATCCTTCTTTTCTTTCCAGTTTGTTTTCCAAGCCCAAAGCCTTTTCCTTTGAAAAACTTTGTAGGACAAGTCTTCGTCAAATCACCGATTTGTTTGTTGTGAGCCTTAGAGTTTCTTTTCCTTACATTACTCTTTTAGGTCTTACATGCTTCCATTTTCAAGTTCTTTTTCTCTTACGTATATCAGAAAAAGCAAAAAATGAATTTGGTAGTTTAAAGTAGTAAGACTTATAATCATTTCGAAGTAGCGTAGTTTGCTTCGTTTTGAATTTGAAAATAAAGGAAAAAAAGAGATTTGTTTTGGTTTGCTTAGTTTTTCATTTTTGGAAAGAGCATAAACAGAAAAAAGAAAAAGAGTCTTTTGTTGCTTTGAAAGTTATTTCTTTTGCACTTTACTTTCTCAAACCATTTCCACACAATGCACTACCCCGTTGAGTAAAAAGTTGCCTTAAAAAGAAATTTTAATAAAATCAATTAGAAACATTTTCTTTTTAGGTATACACGACATCAACTAGCTTAGGCTAGAGTTATGAGCTTAAATCACCTTAAACTGCTCGCAACTGGCTTCATTACGCAACAATCATAGTACAACTTTCATTTAGGTAAACCCATATATATCAAATAGCCCTAGGATACTCTACTCAAACCAGAGTTAAGCACGAGGCTGTGGGAGACTGGAATTGTTGAGGATATCCCCTCACTTTCCTTTTGACCATAAGCCAGAGTCGATTCGCGTACAGGGGTCCTTTCGGACTTGGGGCTTTGCTACCTTGCCCATGCGTTTTGACTAGGCTAACGACTGTCCCCTAGGATATTTCATATGTATGGTAGCCTTAGTATCATACCTTTAGGATCCTACACAGGTAGAGTGGGTGGTTATTCCCACTTCACCTCGGACAGGCGTGGCAGGTAACCCTCTGGAAGTACTCCCGGGAAAGCGGTTTGGTGATTCAAGCACTTGCACCCAGTGGACCTCTGGTGGACGCCACGAAACTGACCATCAGTACTCTATTAGTCTTTTCTGGGCCCTAATCATCCCAGAATTACTTCCGAGAGTATTTTCTATCCGTTTTATTGGTTTGATTACTTAGGATTTTTTTTAGTGGTATGTTGTTTGCCCCTTTAGTCTTAGTGGCCACTAGGTTTTTACTTAGTGTTATTTTTATATAATTGTGTAAGACCAATAGCTTCATAGGTCTCGAAGGTTGCAAAACCTTCCCCCACCCAATGTGGAGCCACTACCGCCACCACGATGATGGAGGACTAACTCCAGTGGTCTTTTTTAACTTACTGGTGAAATAGAGGTTCCTGGCAAACCACAACCCAGAACTCCGGATCGACAAGTTCTTAATACTGTCGAGGTTGAGGATATTACTTCTAGTGAGTTTAATACTCCTTTTAACCCTCCTCTTACTAGATCCAATGATCCGCTTCTAGTCCCTGTAGGTTTCTAGCAACCCGAGTATAGTGCATATTTTTTCACACCTGGGCATATTATGACTAACCCAGGAGACGAACAAGGATTTCCACGGACTCCCACGATGGGTATGAATACAAGCATTGTGAATCCTTCTTCCACTGTTACATCGAGTTCGACGCAGACAACTTCTGTTTCAACTCCGTCCTTCATTTTTAACGTTGGTACGTTAGGCATGCCAACCTCAACAGCTTTGACATCTGCCTCAGTCACTACCCCTACTTTTGGACCCAACAATACAGTGAATGTCATTCCACCTCCTGCAACTCAAAAGTCATACCATATACCTAGTACTTGGATTTCCACACCCAATGTTGGGCCGAATACCTCTGCAACTATGTCTATCATGAGTACCATGACTGTGTCGTCCACCTCGACTACCCCTGGTTTTAACACCTTTATAGGTTACAATATGAATCAAAGTAATATACCTGCAGGAAATATCCCCTTTTCTTTGTTTTCTGGAGGAGGGGGTAATATTTTTAACCAACAATATGGCGGGGCTAACAACTAGCCACAGTGGACAAATGCACAGGGTACCAACCCACTTTCATTTGGGTTGGGGAATTTCAACAACACTTTCACACAACAGCAGATGGCTGGGGGAAACCCCTACCAACAGATGGCTGGGGGCAACCCCTACCAGCAGATGGTTGGGGGAAACCCTAACCAACATTTTATGGGTCAAACTATGGGAGCTTCCCCCTTCATGACTCCAGCTCATCAAATGCTATCTTGTAGACCTCATTTACCATTTCTGGAAACCCTGAATTTGCCAGATATTTCCAAGTTAATGAACGATCTGGTGTGCCATAATGTTACGTGGCCACCAGTTCCCACTAAGCTACCTTCGGACATTCCAAAATTCGAAGGTAAAACTGGTGAAGATCCTGGTGATCATGTTACCACTTTTCATCTATGGTGTTCTTTGAACTCGTTGAACGAAGATTCCTTTAGGTTGAGACTTTTTCAAAGAACCTTGACTGGTGCTGCAGCCAAATGGTACATTTAGTTACCTACAGCCACCTTTTTTAACTTTTGGGATCTCGCCATAGTCTTTCTGAACCACTTCCAGCTTCCTGTTCGGTACAATGTTGGGACATATCTTTTGTCTAATTTTATACAAAACAAAGCCACCCATTTATCTAATCATATTCAGGAGTGGAGAAGACAAGAGAGGCTCATTAAGGCCAATATCCCCCTAGAATTCTTATTAGAGTGGTATCTGAAATCACTCCTTCCTTATGTCTCTAAGGAAGTAGCTACTTCTGGGGTGTCATCAGAAGAAGAAGCCATTTTAAGGACCCAACAACTAGACTTGGTTTATGCTCAGTCTGGACTCCTTTACAAGATTATACCTGATGCACCGCGATCAAACATTGATCTAGGTAGACCAAAAACTGGACCACATGCTAACAGCATAGTAGGTTCAGTTGATTCTATATCATTCGAAGCATTGACTAAACAGGTTCATGCCTTATCGGTCAAACAATCGACTCCAGAAGTGACTCCCGTCACAACCTCTCCTTCTACTATTGAATCTGTACAACAGGCTTAGACTAATCAAAATGGCCCTCGATAGCCCAACAATAAAAAGAAGGGAAAGAAAGGAGAGGGGAACCAACAGAATCCCAAAAACAAAGAAAATGCCAAGGAGGGTAACAGAGAAAAAAAGAAGGTCAAGTTCCCTTGCAAGCTTTACAAGCAGGACCACCTCACTCACCAATGCCCTCTAATCGAAGTAGCCCAGAAGATGCTTCAAGAAAAGAAACCTGTCGTCCTTAAAGATCCATTTCCAAAAGGGAAGGGATCAACTTTTGGCACCACCAATACTGGGGGCACCACCCATGCTTCACTTGATCACACTTTTATTAATATGGTTAACTCAGACCCTCTTTTACAAATGCGAGCAAGAAATTATACCCTGGATTCGTAGAATAAGGATAAAGAGGTTCCTGAATCTTCCACTCCTCTCCACATACCTGTGGATTCAGTTCCCAAGATCCCAAAAGGTGTCTTGAAATGGGCGTCGCACAATCCCAATGCACGGGCTGCTTCCAACTACAATGTAGTTGAAGATCTATCCCAAACCCCTTGTGTTATGTCCACCTTAGAAGTTTTGCAAATTTGTCCATTACAACGAAACGCACTTCTGCCAGTGATTGGAAGTATGGAATCATCGAACATGACTGCGCGTTTTGATATGTCTGATATCAAATACCAGTTGGCGTACCACGGTGCTCTTCAGATAGAGGTAGTTCATGGTCCTGTGACCATTGGACGAGCTGTCGTAGATGAAGGTGCGTTTATGTGCGTAATGTCGATTTCTTGCTGGAAATCCTTGGGCTCTCTCGAGTTAGCCCCCTCTAACACACTGCTTACTGCATTTGATGGTAGAACCTTCCGTCCACACGGATTCTTGCCATCATTTGACGTCACACTGGCCGGTAAGACAGTTGTTGTAGAGATTGAAGTTCTAGAAGCTCCGCTTGATTACAATATGTTGTTAGGCAAAAGCTGGGCATATGCCATGCAAGATATTCCATCAGCATTTTTTCGAGTTGTTATGTTCCCTCACAAAGGTAAGATCATCATGGTCGATCAGCTTTCGTTCTCTCGGCAAAACAACCAGACTTCATCGGAATCCACAATTCCTTTAGTTGATCAATCTGCCCTAGTAAGTGAGAGTTTAGGAGCAGGGCTTTATGGTTCGTTAATGGGCACTTTTGACCTACCCGCTCCCATTCTTTTCATGTGTTCTAATGAAGGTAAATCTACTGAAACTTTCACGATCGTTTTAAGGACTGATCCATGGATCCTTCCTACTGAACCAGAACCAAGTGTGCCTCAATCTGTTGCAGAAGTAACCCACTTGGATTCACAACAACCTACAACAGAACATATCACGACTCTGTTGGTCTCTGCCGAGTCGGATATGGACCCTGATCTCGCATGGTCAACGGAATCTACCCTCTCTCCTAATAGTTTAGACATGGTTTTTCCTTCTGACGAAACATTTTTTGAAGCTATGATAGGCCTGAGACACCCTTGGGAACATTTACACCCCAGGACCTATCTACTTCCTGTTCTAGACTTGATTGAGAGAGGTGAGTTTTTTTGAGATCCTGTGAGAATGTTGATTGGTCCTCTGTCCCTTCCACTTCACAAGCTATTTTTGTTGAAGGGAATAGGATGAGTATAGCGAGAACCATCCCTATTAACATTTCCACTGAACTTGGGGTCACCGAAAACATCTTCATTGGAGCAGACTGTTATCTGGAAGATATCGTTCCGTATACCAATCTTCTTAACGAATTCTGTGACATCATTGCCTGGTCTCATGAGGAGATTATAGGCATTGACCCTACTTGAAGGAGTCGACGAGAAGTTTTCCACCTTCCCTTCGAGCTCGTTAAAAGCAGTAAGGAAGCTACGAGCATTCTTCCACCTTCCCTTCGAGCTCGTTAAAAATAGTAAGGAAGTTACGAGCATTCTTCCACCTTCTCTTCGAGCTCATTAAAAACAGTAAGGAAGTTATGAGCATTTCTTCCATCTTCACTTCGAGCTCGTTAAAAATAGTAAGGAAGCTACGAGCATTTATTCGATCTTCACTTCGAGCTCGTTAAAAAAAGTACGGAAGTTTTGAGCATTTTGCTGTCTCCTTTGAGCTCGTTAAAAACAGTAAGGAGGTCACGAGTTTACTTTTTCGGGCTCGTTAAAACTTTACGAAAAATATCCTTATAGATTTCTTTCACGCTCTTGTTTGACTCTTTAAATATGACAAGATTGCCGAGTATAGTTTTCCTTTCAGACTCGTTAAAGGATTTGAAGTGACATCCGCTTAAGTATAAGTTTAACCCTTTTCCGAACTTTTGCGGATTACTTACGAAAAAGGAATACTCTAGTCATCTGTGGCTACAAGTGTTCTTCTTCCATTGTTTTACACTTTTTCGAGGGACGAGACTAACTTTACGAAAAAGGACCTTTTGGAGCCTTCTTGAGGGTTTTCAAGCTCTCGAAACATGAAAACACCAAGCAAGCACTCACCTACTCGGGCTCGATGTGAAATCCACGAGAGGGTAAATAGAGGATTGTTTAAGTTTTTCAGACTCTATAAATAGGAAAACACCGGCAAGCATTAACCTACTTGGGCTCGATATTAAAATCCACGAGTAGGTGTATGGAGTTATTGTTTAATTTTTTCAGACTCCTTAAAATTGAAAACACCAGCGAGCAAGAACAGATCTCGGCTCGATATTAAAATCCAGAGATCAGTATTATAGAGTATTCTTCTATCTCTTCTTCGAACTCTATAAACAATGAAGAAGGTCCTGAGTCTTCCTCCCATGGGCTCGTTAAAATTTTTACATAGTTGGACCTATTGAGTTTTCATTCTTTCTTGGACTCATTAAAACAACAAGAAATGTATTCTTTTATCTAAAAAGAATAAGGGATAAGAAGGGTATATCACATCTTGTAGTTTCAAAGGCAGTTCAGTCAGTCCTATCCTTGAACACAACACCTATTTGAGTCTATCATTTCAATTGGGTTTAGTTTTTGACCTTAGGGTGAACCTGATCTTCGAGTTGTCCACTCCCCTGGTTGGTTATTCTTCCAACCATATGGAGGGTTTGCTAATGTCTCCTACATTGCATGCTTATATCACTTCCCCATCATGTTGAAAACTGCCTAAGTCACTTTGTGTCGTGCTTATTGTTCAAGGATACAACCTGTGTCGTCCATTCTGCAGTTTATCTTGACCTCATGTGTCGACCATCCTAGTGTCAGTTTTGTTACTTGTCCTACTCCACATCAGCTCATACCATTTGAGTGTTCCTCGTGTTGGATGACGTAGGATGCCTTAAGGCCTCCCTTCCAATGGACTTCTTCCCATCGACATCAACTCATTTTGCTCTGCGAATGAAGTTTAGAGTTTTGGTTAGTACCTTAGGGATTGCAGTCATCAGTGGCAGTTTCCCTCATCGTCGAATAATGAGAATACATCAATGTCTTTTATTCGACGGGTTCCTCAGGTGTTCGACTTCAAGTCCTCTTATTCACGCTTGTTGGATCGTACTAGGTACCTTGGGCTCCATTATCATTATCGGTGGAATCCCTCACATTTTTTAACGGTATACATCAATGACCGGTAATCAAACGATTCCCCCCATGTTCGACTTCAGCTCATTTATTCACATGGTTAGGGTTTGTACCTTGGGTTGTTTGGATGAAGACCTTGGGATTTTGATAGAATTACCTCATTATGTTATCACCCAAGCCGCGCAAGAATGAGCCTCACTCATTTTGGCTCTCCATGAGACATAGATCCAGTTTGTTGTTATGGCTATGATCTCTCATTCTGACATGGATCCACGCATGTATTTCAGTGGCCATGCTATATATCCATCTCCTAGTTATGTATCGGAGATCTTGTTGTATCATGCTACACATCTATATGATGTCAAGATTGTAATTGCTCGCTGACCTTGATCTTTATTTTAGGTACTTTTGTGACTTGGTTCTGTGGTTTCTTCCTCCTCCGCTGACTTGGAATTATAATGTATTTCGGCCATCGTTTCCCTCTGACCTCACACATTAGGGGGCATATGTTATAGGTCAAATATACACTTCTCCATCCATGATCACATTACGCTATCGATCACACAAATGGACAACATGGATTGAAGAGCTAGGTTGGCCTAGGTGATGCATGGACTGTACTTACCCCTCTGCAGCTGACAAAACCCTATTTTATCTGACATTTTGACATGTGCCCTACTCTTTGTATATCAAACTAGCACACATCAAGACATGTGCGCTACTCTACAAGCATGAAAGGTGCACACACCAGCTAGTATGCCCTACTTTGCCTTAAGGAAAGTAGCGCACACCTCGGAAAAAATTGTAAATGCCGGCTGTAAAGCAATGAAGTTGCATATTGTGCGCTACTATGTATTGAGAAAAATCGCACACATCTTAAAATGTAATCAAAAATATATTAATTTGATGAATTGGGATTAGTTGAAGTTGGTTTGCAACTTCCCCAACTTCCCAATCAAACTACCTCTCGATCCAAACTGCCTACCTTGTCCCATAAATACAAGGGGGATAGAAGAGAGATACTAGACTAAATCTAGAAAACTAGACCGAGAAGGAGAAACTATGCATTAAGGGTTGTTATGCTAGAGGAATTCCAAAGTTAGTGTGAAGAGCAGGAGCCCAGGATCCGGTTGCACAAGCACTCTGAATGATCAGGTATAATTGTACTGATTATTTGCTTTTGACAATAAAGGTTCAGATACCCTTCCTGTCCCAATCAAATGTCTAATGGATTGCATATTTGTTTGGATTAAATGCTTGATTGTATTTGATGTTTAAATTGCATTTCAATTTCATCATTGTATATCAGTCAAGATACACGGAGGAAGGTATCTATTGTATTGCAGGTTCATCGAATGGAGGATCAAGTGGAGGATTGATCAAAGGAGCAAGCAAAAGCTAGGATCGAACATCGTTAATAAGGTATGCCTTCAAGAACCTTGATCTCTTTCCTTTTGTAGAAGCCTATGTGATATGATTAAAGTATTTACCTGTGACCCCAGAAGTTGGTAGCGTCCCTCTCCTCGCTATAGGGTATAATTCCCAAACAACATCTTGGTTATCTAAAGTCCAATCAAATCCAAGCAATTCTATATAAGGTTTACTTTCATCCACTATCTCAATAACTTCAAAGTCTATTGTGTTGCGCACTCCATCAAAATCAACATTCACCCCTGTTAGTATTCCAATTGGAACAATCTTGTGTTGATTTGATAACCTCAACTAAATGGGTGACTATATTAGCTTTGGTTTACCCATGATTTTCCATGTTTTCTTTGAAAGAACATTCACATCAAATCCCAGATCTAAAATGATGTAGTCCATGTCATAATCTTCGATCTGCACACTAAGCTAGAATTCCCTATTCGTCCTCCTTTTGCGATATACCTAGTTTTCTACTTGTTGTATGATAGGGATTTCTTTATCTTGTGCACACTAATTGATTATCCTGTACAACAAGTTGATTACAGCTTCATCCTTCATTAGTTCTAAACAAAATTTTATGAAACTTTTCAATGTACCTTCCTTCTCAACTAGCTTTTTTGGAATTGAGTAATCATAAATTGGAGGCATATCATAAATAGGTGGCCTGTAATACATGTCGGGATGTCAATTATTCACATCCCATTTCTAGTAGCTCCTTCCTTTCTTGCTTGTATGTATCCTTCTCCCTTTGAGGATCAAACATCGAGTTGGGATTTGGATCTTTTCTGACCCATTTCTCAGTATGAATTCTTGGATCTGTCACATTGACTCCTACTCTAGATCCTCCATGCGTAAATGTTGCTATCTTGGGTTGATTTCCACACTATTATATTGATATCATCTGCACATTCTGATTTTGGTTCCTCTTCTCCTACCACTTTGCGATTAGTTGTAGACAATCTTTCATCGAATGAACTACTTGTCTTTAGTTTGTGAATTTTGTACAAGGATTCAAACAATCCTACACAAAGTTTCTAAGTTGATTACAATTATAACAAATAATCGGTCTTCTTCATCTGTCGAATCCTTCTCTTCCGTTACCTAGGAACCCTCCTCTTCCTCCTTGATTGGAGTCCCTTGGAGCATTATTTTGCGGTACCCCTCCTTCCAGTCCGAGTTCCCCTTGAAAATATTTTCTTTGATAATATACCACACTATGTCCAGTGGTGGTGCCTCGTCTTCAAAACTGAAAGTTACTTTAAAATTTTGAACCAAATCATACCATTCTGATCTTCCTCATTGCACTTCCAATTCTAAATACCAGTTCTTTGGGATAGTGTCTAGAGTACGTATAAATAACTGCATCCACTCTTTCTTAGGTATGGAAATCCATATCATAGTGCACCATGTGATGTGATATGTCATATAGATTAACCCAATTTACTTATGCACAGTATGATTACTTCGAAATATGACTTGCGAAAACTTTCTACATTGCTACCAATTCTTAGTTCCATCCTTATGTGCAGCCCACCATCTTTCAGGAGTTTCCTTCAGTGCAACATCTAATGATAGCATTGTATTATGCTTAGCTACCTGCACTTTAAATTATTTTACAAAATATTTTACATCTTTTAGTCCATCATACTTCAAGGGATCACATGCCCTCAGTTCCGATCCAGCACAATGATCGTTTAATGTGAGTGAACCTCCTTGAGGATATCTCATGGATCCTCTGCTTCCAATATTCAAAGGATACCTCTGAATCTGATGCGCACGAATCTATACTTCTCCAACTAAGTATACCATCAATAGTAGGATTCACATAGTCCACCATCCATGCACTCATATTGTACAAGTTATCCAATTCTCTTTTTCTGATCGGTTCTACATATCGTCTCCCTTATGTGGGATCCAATGGAACAATAACTATTAAGTTTTATCCTTCAAATATCATTTGTCTCTTTTTTAGTTCAATAATATCTTGGTTATCTAAAGCGTAATAAAATCCAAGCAATTCTATATATGGTTTACATTCATCCACTATCTCAATAACTTCGAAGTGTGTTGTGTTGCACACTCCATCAAAATCAACATTCACCCTTGTCAGTATTCCAATTGGAACAATCTTGTGTTGATTTGATAACCTCAAATTAAAGGGTGACTATATTGGCTTTGGTTTAACCATCATTTTCCATTTTTTCTTTGAAAGAACATTCACATAAAATCCCAGATCTAAAATGATGTATTCCATGTCATAATCTTCGATCTGCACACTAAGCTGGAATTCTTTATTCGTCCTCCTTTTGCGATGTACCTAGTTTTCTACTTGTTTTATGTTAGGGATTTCTTTACCTTGTGCACACTAATTGATTATCCCGTGCAACAAGTTCATTGCAGTTTCATCCTTCATCAATTCTAAACAAATTTTTAAGAAACGTTTCAATGTACTTTCCTTCTCAACTAGCTTTTTTGGAATTGAGTAATCATAAATTTGAGGCATATCATACATAGGTGGCCTATCATACATGTTGGGACATCAATAATCCGCATCCTATTTCTAGTAGCTCCTTCCTTTCTTACTTGTATGTATCCTTCTCCTTTCGAGGATCCAACGCGGGGTTGGGATCTACATGTTTTCCGACCCATTGCTCAGTATGAATTCTTGGATCTGTCACATTGGATCCTACTCTAGATCCTCCATATGTAAATGTTGCTATCTTAGGTTGCTTGCCACATTATTCAGCTAATATCATCTACACATTATTATTTTGGTTACTCTTCTCCATCCACTTTGCGATTAGTTGTAGACAATATTTCATCACATGAACTACTTGTCTTTAGTTTGTGAATATTGTACAAGGATTCAGACAATCCTACACAAAGTGTCTAAGTTGATTACAATTATAGCAAATAATTGGTCTTCTTCATCTATCGAATCCTTCTCTTCCGTGACCTATGAACCCTCCTCTTCCTCTTTAATTGGGGTCCCTTGGAGCATTATTTTTTGGTACCCCTCCTTCTAGTCCTAGTTCCCCTTGAAAATATTGTCTTTGATAATATACCACACTATGTCCAGTGGTGGTGCCTCATCTTCAAAACTGAAAGTTACTTTGAAATTTTGAACCAAATCATACCATTATGATCTTCCTCGTTTCACTTCCAATTCTAAATACCAGTTCTTTGGGATATTGTCTAAGGTATGTATAAATAAGTGCATCCACTCTTGCTTAGGTATTGAAATCCATGTCATAGTGCACCATGTGATGTGATCTGTCATAAGCTTAACCCAATATACTTATGCATAGTATAATTAGTTCGAAATATGACTTGCGACAAATTTCTACATTGCTACCAATTCTTAGTTCCATCCTTATGTGCAGCCCACCATCTTGCAGGAGTTTCCTTCAATGCAACATCTAATGATAGCATTGTATTATGCTCGACTACCTACACTTTAAATTATTTTACAAAATATTTTACATCTTCTAGTCCATCATACTTCGGGGGATCACATGCCTCAGTTCTGATCCAGCATTATGATCGTTTAATGTGAGTGCACCTCCTTGAGGATATCTCATGCATCCTCTACTGCCAATATTCAAAGGATACCTCTGAATCTGATGCGCACGAGTCTATACTTCGCCAATTAAGTATACCATCAGTAGTAGGATTCACATAATCCACCATCCATGCACTCATATTGTACAAGTTATCCAATTCTCTTTTTCTGATCGGTTCTACATATCGTCTCCCTTATGTGGGATCCAATGGCACAATAACTCTTAAGTTTTATCCTTCAAATATCATTTGTCTCTTTTTTAGTTCAATAATATCATGGTTATCTAATGCCCAATCAAATCCAAGCAATTCTATATAAGGTTTACTTTCATCCACTATCTCAATAACTTCGAAGTCTGTTGTGTTGTGCACTCCATCAATCTCAACATTCACCCCTGTCAGTATTCCAATTGGAACAATCTTGTGTTGATTTGATAACCTCAAATAAATGGGTGACTATATTAGCTTTGGTTTACCCATCATTTTCCATGTTTTCTTTGAAATAACATTCACATCAAATCCCAGATCTAAAATGATGTTGTCCATGTCATAATCTTTGATCTGCACACTAAGCTAGAATTCCCTATTCGTCCTCCTTTTGCGATTTACCTAGTTTTCTACTTGTTGTATGACAGGTATTTCTTTATCTTGTGCACACTAATTGATTATCCCGTGCAACAAGTTCATTGTAGTTTCATCCTTCATCAGTTCTAAACAAATTTTTATGAAACTTTTCAACATACCTTCCTTCTAAACTAACTTTTTTGGAATTGAGTAATCATAAATTGGAGGCATATCATACATAGGTGTCATGTCATACATGTCAGGATGTCAATTCTTCAAATCCTATTTCTAGTAGCTCCTTCCTTTCTTGCTTGTATGTATCCTTCTCCCTTTGAGGATCAAACGTGGGGTTGGGATTTGCATCTTTTCTGACCCATTGCTCTGTATGAATTCTTGGATCTATCACATTGGATCCTACTCTATATCCTCCATGCATAAATGTTTCTATCTTGGGTTGATTGCCACGATATTCTACTTATATCATCTACACATTCTTTTTTTGGTTCCTCTTCTCCTACCACTTTGCGATTAGTTTTAGACAATATTTCATCGCATGAACTACTTGACTTTAGTTTGTGAATGTTGTACAAGGATTCAGCCAATCCTACACAAAGTGTCTAATTTGATTACAATTGTAACAAATAATCGGTCTTCTTCATCTGTCGAATCCTTCTCTTCTGTGACCTATGAACCCTCCTCTTCCTCCTTGATTGGATTCCCTTGGAGCATTATTTTTCGGTACCCCTCCTTCTAGTCCCAGTTCCCCTTGAACTATGTATGCGTTTGAGGTGCATTCTCTCATTAGTTCAAGTGCACAACAATCCTTCTTGTCATGTCCCACATATTTGCAAAAATTATAGAATAATTTTGTAATATTGCTCTGATACTTCTACATCAATGAACAACCAGTTGGATGATGAACCCCATTTCTACATATCTCACAAGATAACCCTCCTCATGTGGGAAAGGGGTTCGGATGTCCTATAGAGATATATTCTACAAAGGATGGGAATTTGTTCTTATGATGCCCTTATTTTCTACATGTGATGAACCATACTTCCTCACATTTTTCCTTCCCTTTGGAAATCTCCTGCAAATGTATTGTTAGTGTCATTAAATGTGACTGAACCTGAGCCACCCTTGCACCACTTTATCATAAAGGGTATGATTCCAAATTCATTGAAATATATAGTGCATCTAAGTGCAACGTAATCTTCTATTATGTTAATGGGAAGCATATATGTTGTAAAAATCCTATAATGAACTGTTCCTTATGTTGTTCGTCTGGAATATGGAATGTGAGTCATCCATCATTACTTTAAATTTGTTATGAAATCCCACTCTGATTCATTCTACAATTACTTATTCACTTTTATATTTGCAATGCATTGCGACTCATATTTTGGTTTCTTGAATTCTTTTAGTAGAGCTTGCATGATGTCTTCTAGTGTTTTGGATTGTCGTTGAGGTATGGGGGACTAGTATTTCATAAACCAAAGTAATGCATGGTATCTAAATGTTGTTACTAGCTATGTGATTTTTGTATCATCATCCTAGACCCACTTCACTTCCTATATTGCTTCAAAAAGAAATACATTTTGTTTCATATCTTCTATCTCTACTATGTGGAAGATAAGCATTTTCAACGTGGGATCGACCATGGTGTATTGTGCAGTATTATGCTTTGGTGTTTCTAACTAAGTTTGGGTTGTCATATTATTTCCACTACTATGACTACCTTTACTACTATTCTTAATTTGTGTACTAACTACAAGTGCGTGTGGAAATGTTTGAGTCCTTACCTTAGATCTTGGAGATGGGCACAGGGTCGTGGGTTGAAAGCAGAGAATAGTTTGAGTAGGGCTACTGGGATGTAATGGATATCTTTTCATGGACTATGGTGAGGATCCTCTTATTTCTTTTCCTTTTGGTAAGTCCCTTGATCTGGAATTCTACATCCGTATTTCTCTCTTCAAACTCATTGTGATACCCCCCTTTGTTAGCAACAATCCTCTTCTTACTGTACCAAAATATCTTTCCATTGCACAACACTCCAACCTATTCTTCTGTTGCAGTTTATTCTTTTCTTGACATGCTCATCCCATCCATTCTTTATTCATTCTTTCCTACATCCCTCCCATACTCTCATACAATTCCTTGGTTAACCCCAAGTTCCCCTATATGCACAGCGGCACCTGGTGATCAGAATCCAATATCATAACACCTTTGTCGCACAACAACATATTGATCCAAGTAGATAGTGTTTTCAAATATATTCCATAAAGAACTTTAAGTAATTTCATTTTAGAAATACTCTATGAATGGGTACAACTTATAGAAAACTCTGTAACATAACCTCACAATACTATCCATCCAGAAATCAACCTCACACAATATCTAGTTACTTATAGTATTCACTTGATGATTCAAGTTAGGGGTCCAATTTGCTGGAACAATGGGATTAAGCGTCATGTTTGTTTCAACTAGAATTTGTAACCATTCATCCAGAATATCAAGAATTAACCAAAGAAAATTGTGTAGATCTATAAATACGTACCTTTATAACCACTCCTGCGGCCTGATCTGTAGGTTCTTATTCTGATCTCTAGAAAATTTGTATTCTTTCTCTTCTAACCACTAGTCAGTCTCTTTCTTAGTTGGAATCCACATCCCCTTCAAGATTGGTTTCCTTCACAGGTTGAAACTTATAAAGAATGTAATTTTTTTTATTATAAGAAAGATTTTATGTGGTTTTTTTAATTTCCCCTCCCTGAGGGAAACTTGGTCAAACCACTAACCCATTCAATTCCCATGGGTCCTAGTGGAAAATTGAATTAATTAATCTAGGAATTAATTTGCCTATAATTATTATGTTAGATTAAATAAAATATTGGAAAGGTAATGTAGGTCCATGATTTTGAAATATTAATGCCTGATGTTTAATTTAATATGTTGGAAATAATCAAGAAGGCTCAAGAGGGTGCACATGATGGAGGATAAGGCTTATGAGTTGTCTGCCACATAGAAAAGTAGTGAAACGTAGGAAAGTACTGAAAAGCAGTGAAAAGCGGGAAAGCACTGAAAAAAAAGTGAAAAGTAGGAAAGTAGTGAAAAGACGGAAATCACTGAAAAGCAGGAAAACAACAGAAAATCAAGGAAAGTAGAAGTTTCTAGATTTTTGTTAAGACCAAGAAAGGAAACCTAAAGCAGAAAAGACAAGAAAACAAGGCAACAATCTCAGGAAAGCTACATATTAAAGATATTGTCTCCTAAAATAATTACTTTTTTTTATTATTATTTTCATGAGAAAAGTTTATAAAAGAAGGTTGAGCACTCCATTTCACATATTTTGGCCATTTTTTTATTTGTCTTGAAGAGCTTTGAGTTTTTCTACGCTTGGGTGATGTGCCCCTTGCAAACAGTTGGGAGATGTGCCTCTCTGTAACAAAGTATCCAGCTGATATGCAGCTGGTGATCAAGGAAGTAGACATCCAGTCTCTTTCACAATGCTTAATCAAGTATTCCACTATTATTCCGGTGTATTCTCATTCTATTTATTGGTGTTGGGATTTCTTCATTAGCAAGCATCAAACTTCAGTGTTGTTTCTGCAATGTTTTTGGGAGTGATTATGTTGTTGGTGGAGGATGGATCCGATATGGATATTTTCAGCTCTATTTGCATCTCTCTTATGTAAATTAAATCATATTCATATTAATCAAATAAAGTGTGCTTCCTACTCTGCAATTCTATGTCTCTCTCAATGTATTCTCCCTCGTATGCTAAATTCACTAGAAAATCTAACTAGTTTTCATTTTGGCTACAATAAACTAAATCATGCTCAACAAAATCACAATATATAGGCTAATAAATATAGGTGAGTCTCAGGTGATCCCATCCCAAGAACTGTTTCATAAATCACCTTCCAGATTCATTTGGAATCATTTTGGAAATCACCCAGTTGAGCTGTCCTGAAATTTGCAATTTAATTCCTAGCTTTCAAACTTTTCCAAGTTGATTTTACTTGTCAATATCATTGTTTTCATAGCAATTTGGGGTATTTACATACCACCACTTCCATTTATACACCATAATCCATTGGGTTCCACATAAGTCCTCAGACCATTTCCCTGGAGCCTTTGGTTTAGACAAAGGAGTCTACCCAGGCATGATGCACCCAGATAATGTGAATCTGTCGAAGTTGGGTGTCTATCTAAGGATTATTTAGGGTTAACTTAATCCTTATTAGACCCTGATATCCTTCCTTGAGGAATTTTTATAGTTCCAGTAGTGTTTGGAAAACTTCTTGGTTGTGGGGTTTCGAGTATATTGCACTAGAGTCTCGAGGCCAAAACGTTTCCTTCCGATACAACAATTTTCGAGTCTTTATGGGTTCTTAAACCTATCCCATTGTTTCAAGAGCATTGTTTTCAGTACGAAACAATTTTTATTTCATCCAAAAAGGTTTCCTAATAACCGATTTATGACCATTTTACTAAACCAGTGCATCTTCAGTCATAGTTTCAGCATGGTCTTGAGTTTAAGGGTTCAAAGTTTCCTCCAAGAAACTTAATATATTTGATTTTCAGATTGGTGATATTACAACTTTTATCCCTTATTGGGTTAATCCATGTAAAATATCTATGAACTATGCTTTGGTGTTAATCTCTATTGATATGATTGATTATGTGATGATTGTTTAAAGTTGAAAAAGTAAAAGTTGTTAAAATCTGTCCAATATTGATTCACCCCCCCTTTCAGTATTGGTGTATATTCCAACAATTGGTATCAGAGCAGGTTCCTTTAGATAGTTTTACCACTGGAAGGCATATTCTTTGAGCACACGTGGATCGACAAGAAGGGTTCTCTACAAATAGAGCACCATTATTTGATGGATCAAATTATGCTTTCTGAAGCATAAGAATGAGAACTTATTTGATGGATATTGTATTTTACATTTGGGGTGCAGTTAAGAATGATTACACCACTCCAAAAAAACTAGTTGTCGATAGAGCAGGAAAGAAGCTCAATTAAAATAACACTAAATCCATGAATGCAATTCTAAGTGGCCTATCAGAATAAAAAAATTTCAAAATCATGCATTGTGATTCAGTAAAAAAAATGTGGTAAAAGTTATAGAATTTATATGAAGGGGATGACAAAGTCAAGAAGGAAAAATTACAAACCTATAGAGGATGATTTGAGAGTCTTAAGATGAAATAAGAAGAGAATATTGCAACCTATTTTCTTCATGTGGATGATATTGTCGACATAATCATAGGATTGGGTAAAAAGGTTGACGAAACAATCATTGTACAAAAAGTGCTCAAGTCTCTTCCTATGAGATTTGATCCTAAGGTTGTAATGCGCCTCTTCCACTTACTACATTAGTGCTAGGGGGCATGTCAGGGTTATAGTTTAGGAATGGGATAGACTTGTGATATCCACACTAGTGGGTCCTATCCTTACACAATAGTATTAGACTATGTAGTCTTATAGTAATAATATTTTAAGGGTATGGGATTCATAAGAATAATAAAATATATATAACTTGACAATTAAGCCTAATTAATCTTGGATTAGGTTAAATAAGGGGTTGAGAAAGGAAAATAATAAAATATGTATTATGACCTATATATATATTTAGTGTAAATTGCATGTGGACATGTTTCCACCCTAGGGGAGCTTAAAAAGGATTAAATAGGAGGAATGAGAAGGGGCAATGGGTTCTTCTTCCATCCTTGTACCTCTTCATCATGAGTTGAGAGTCTTGGAGGAGATGGAGATTTTGGTGGTTGAGGGTAGAATAGCTTGTTGCTTATGATATTTGTTCTCTTGGTATTGTTGAGTGAGGGATCAAGGGCTCTTAGTCTATGACTGAGGGGTTGGTTGGGAAGAGAGCGGGTTACCCACATGTGGTTTCCAAGAGCTTCTGTTGAGTTGATGGTCATCCTGCTCGCTTCAGATGTGCAACTGTAAGTTTAAATTACAAGTTTAGGTATGTGCTTTTGTTTGTCCTTATATTTTTTATTGTTTTTGGAGTATTTGAGTTTGGCTGATAAAACAATTGGGTCACTCACCAAATATCTATTTTATGGATATATTTAATGTTAATGTTGCAAATCTTGAAAATACCATGGAATCAATTTAATATTATTAAGTATATTATTCACATTTTTCTTTGTTATGAAATTTTGGGTCTTACATTCAGGTAATAGAGTTAGGTTGTGTTCAAAATCTAGGGACCTAAGGCTCATTATGAACATGAGAACTAGCCCTATTTAAGTGAAATTTTGATGCTTTCCTTGTCTGATTTAACAAGGGATTATAAAACCATCCCTTATTATTATCGTTCCATTACTCCTCATGATCACACTATGAACACTCAGAATTAATTTAATTGAACTGCCAATGCTTAATACAAAACTATTTTTCTTTCCCTTCGTGGATTTATTTTGTTATTTTAAAGGAATTTGTTCCCTAGGAATCCCATCTTATGGTAGTCATGGTTTCGGCCTCATTTGGTACGATTTGAGTTTCACTGGTAGGTCTGGTTTCATCCCATATCAAATGAGGATTTAGAGCTATAAAGATTGGAAAATAAGGATATTAGGGGGGGGATTTGAAATTGATTTCAAGGAAAATTGTTGAAATATTATAACTTCAAAGAATATTATATTTGTATATTATTTATTCCGGAGATGTTCCATACCTCCGATGTGATTATACTATAAATCCGGAGATGTTTATTCCTCCGAGTTGGGTGTGGTAACTAGGGTTATTAGACCCACCATGTGGGGGTCGGCCCAGTTAGTTATAATGGGGTATTTAACCTAATGGTTAAATACGAGCCTAAATGTACTTGTGTAAAATACATATCAGAGTAGTGTATAAATAGAGGAGGTGTGTTCCTCATTTGATACACTCACTCACTTGAGGATAGCGCACTTGTGGAGGAGAGGTATGCTATTGTGGAGGAGGAGATCATGTCTCAGGGTTTCATCTTTGTATATTGCTGGTCATCTATATTGAGGAAGCTTTGCTGGGTTTTCTACCCCATGAGGGTTTCCCAGGATAAATCCCTGTCTCTTGTGTTTATGCTGTGCTTGTTGTTTCTTCAGTGATCCTATATATGCTATTATTGTGAAATGGAATGTAATGCTGCTATTTTCTGTCTTAGCATATTAAATCTTAACATGGTATCAGAGCTAACCTGAAGGAAGACAAGGTATGGCACTTACGACACTTGCTTTACTTACGATAATTTGAAGGTTAGGGTTTTACATAGCAAAAACCAGTCTTCGTGGAACTTTAGCTATAAATCCATTTCTGCGAAGGTTCAGGGTATGAAAAGTTTACAGGTCGAAGATAACATCCCCAGGTACCTTGTGTCCAAAGGGAACCCTCAGATTCGTTGTACTTTATGAGTTATGATTAGTACAAGTTAGGGTTTCTGCCTCTTCCAGATCTCAGTCAAAATCAGGTAACCTTGGAAAAAAGGTCATAACTTGGGCTAGGAAGCTCCAAATGAAATTTCGTAAAAAGTGACAAGTAGTACACAGACTGTACTATCTCAGGAAACTTTTTCAGAGGCCGAAGATGAACCAGTGACACGTGGAATTCCGTACAAGTTCGCTCTCCTGTTTTATCCCATAAACAGGTCACGTTGCGACACTTGGCATAACTCTCTCTCAAAGAGTCCAATTGAGGTCAGACCTGTCAAGATGGAAAGATAACAGGGCGAGATATCTCAAGAAAAGTTTTCAGAGGCCGAAGTTCAAACAGTGACACGTGGAACGCCGTACAAGTTCGCTCTACTGTTTTATCCCATAAACAGGTCACGTTGCGACACTTGGCATAACTCTCTCTCAGAAAATCCAATTGAGGTCAGACCTATCAGGATGGAAAGATGACAGGTCAGGATACTGCAGAAAAAGGGTTTCAGACCCTATGGAGCAAAAATTTCAGAGTTATAGAAGAAACAATCAGGTGCATATTTCTGTCAAAACAGAATTATTTTTCGAGCACCTTTATTCATGGCTTCCGAAATTTAGGGTTTCGGAGAAAGTTAGAATTTTTGGAATCGGAGTCCATGGCTGAATGCTACTCAGGAAAATCGAAATTTAGAGACCAAGATTGAATTTTTTGGTTGGGTGGAAGACCAGGCTTGATCAAACCCCAGTTCGGGATTTTGATCGGAAAGATGGAAAATTAGGGCTTCAGCAAAAGTTGGAATTTTTGAAGTCTGTAACCACGGCTGGAAACTCCTAAGAAAAATAAGAGTTTAGAGCCTTGGATCGAACCTTTTGTTTGGGCAGAAGGGTGGGCTTCATCAAACCCTAGTTCGGGATCCTGTCCAGAAGATCCAGAAGTTTCAAAGGCAATTTTGAGGGGTCAAATTTTGGAAATTCCAAAATTGAAGTATGCTAGTTTGATCAGCTCAGCAAGACATATTCTTTCATCCATTCAGAAGTGTGAAAGTCAAAGATTGAATTTTTAGGGTTTCTCTAGAAAACCCTAGTCAAGCTCCAGATCAAGTTTCAGGGGGAGTTGAGGCTAAGGCCTTACATAAGAAGACTACAAGAAGTCTCGACAGGTATGACTTAAGGAGGTTCAGGTATGTCTTGAAATCTGATTCTTGATTAAGTTCATAATGTGTTTTGTCTTCATGTTATTTATTAGTACAATCTTGATTAATGTTAGAATTGTCTTATCACCCTAGTAACAGTATGAATGAATGTGAATGATCGAAGACATTCATTGATTAGGGCTATATGATTGTACTAATGCATTATGGTGTTGTGTGAGGTTGATGTTGTCTGCTAACAAGATACAGGTACATCACAAAAGACAAATCAAGTTCCATGACCATGGCCACATGAATACAAAGACTCATCCATAATCTTTGTTCTACTTACGAGGTATGTATGAACTTGTTATATTATGCTTAACCTATGAGACATGCAGGTTCTAGCTCAGGATCTCTAAATCAATGAAGAGATTGTTTAGGTATGTTGCACATAACTAAGCAGGTATACTAATCCAGGTATGTTTTCCTATGTCATGTTAGAATCTTACCTTGTGATTAGGATCCCTTATATAAGTATACTTGGTATGATTGGTTATGCTTATTCATAAAGTTAGTAATCAAGGGTTTATGCATATCATGTCTCTTATCTTGGTTGATTATTTAACTAACTAGATCAAACAAGAATATGCATAAGTAAAGGAAGACTTCCCTGAAACCTTGAATATTATCTATAATCATGATTATACATTTTCAAGATTATTTAGAACTATAATGTTTTGATAACATTGAGATTATACTAATGAATGTATGTTTGTGTATGAGATCATGATGATGACACTAGTGCACATTTGAGCATGCACAGTGTTACAGAATGAATAGAAGTTCAAAAGACATACAGAAGATCAAGCGGGAGGCAACCACACAAACATAAAAGATAAGTATTTGAGTTGTTATTTGAAATAGTAAATGATATTGCCTGTAATAGATTGTATGCATATTTGTATTCCTATAATATATCATGCTGAGTGTAAATATTCATAGAACATTGAACAGTATACTACTAATATGCATATGATTGGTAAGTTGGACAAACATTCCATTGTTGCTTGTCTAGAATGAAACCTCTTTGCTGACATGCTGAGAGTTGTGCACACTCTCGATAGTATGTTCTGGTAGAGATGGAAGGCATCTAGATAGCCACTGTATGCATACAGGATATGGGAAAGTGTTGTGCCAAAGTATTGGTCAAAATAGTTGCATCACTATGTAAATGATATCTGTATGCATAATAGGTTATCATGTCAATATGATTTAATGATTATGAAGTATTACTAATCATGTACTTAATTTTGATTTGTAGGAAAGGTCATGAAGAATGATGGACACCGTACAAGTGGTGGATGTTCAAACAAGAAGATTTACAAATCAAACAAAATATAGAAGGCTCATGGCTAGAAGATTCTCTTAGAAAGGGGAAGAGAATCATGACAAGATGTTTGCTCCAAGTATGGTGTAATTAAAGAAGAAGTGTGAATCAGGTTCTGTATAGGTACCTAGGATCGATAATAAATTGATAAGCTTAATGATCACCATGGGTGATGTGGATCTCAACCTTTGCTACAAGGTTGAATATGATTTCTATACACATATGACATGGATGCAAGAAGGAACTCACCACAGAGTTCGAATGATATTGAGGTTCATATCAGTAGACCCATCTAACGAGAGATGGCACAGATAGATATGCAGAAGATCATTCAATGCAGAAATGAAAATGAAATATCTCAAATTGATGCTTTACTTCCTAGGTCTGGAAGTATGGCAAGGCTCAGAAGAAATATTTCTCAACCAGGGAAAGTATGATGAGAAATATGACTTGAGGTGTTGGAATGGCCACTCTTATGGATTCCAACTTGAAGCTGTTAGGGGATAACTCATCAGAGTTAGTGGATATAACTCTGTACAGTCAAATTATTGGGTCATTGATGTATCTAACATATACTAGATTAGATATATGCTTTGTTGTGAACACCTTGAGTCAGTATCTAGTGGAAACTAGATGTGCTCACCTGATAGTTGCAAAGCATGTGATGAGGCACATAAAGGACACGATAGAATTTGATCTACGCTATCTTGAAGATCATGACTTCAGATGGTTATTCAGATTCTGATTGGGCAGGAAGTGTATCAGACAGGAAGAACACATCGAGAGGATGTTATTGTCTGGGATTAGCCATGATCTCGTGGTTTAACTGGAAGCAGTCTAGTGTGGCTCTCAGCACAAGCAGAATATATGGCTGCTTGCTCTGCTAGTTGTGAAGAAGTTTGGCTTTAGGATTGCTTGACTTAGAGATAGAACCAACTGTGATCCTATGTGACAAATAGAGTTGTATCAAGATGACATAGAATCCAGTGTTCCATGATAAGTCAAAGATCATAGGGATCTAACAAGATATGACACAGAAAGGAACTATAAAGTTTGAATTTGTAACAGGTTACCGATGTACTAACCAAACCTCTACCTCAAGTGAAGAAGTTACCAATATACTAACCAAGCCTCTGTCTCGAGTGAAATTTGAATACTTTCGAGACAAGCTTGGTGTAGCTCAAAAGGACCCTCCTCGAAAGGGGGAGTAGTATAGTCACTGATGATGAAGATTGTCTCATCGAACAACAAGGTCAATGATGAGGTAACCTGTTCTCTACACCTAGATACTTAGAAATATTTAGATTTAGGACTCGTATACTTAGAATACTTAGTTTTACTTATACATGCTTTTGATGTTATATGTATTAGTAAGAATACATGCTTTTGATGATAGATGTATTGGTGAGAATACATGCTTTTGATGATAAGATGTATTGGTAAGAATACATACTTTTGATGATACATGTATTGATTAATGTACTTGTATGGTTGAGGATACTTGTACTTGTATTGATGAGAATACATGTGAGGATTGTATCATCCTTGAACACTTGTTCTAAAGTGAGCCATAGACAGGTGTCTCCGAGAAAGAAGAGGGATTGTATCATCCCTGGACTTCAGTTCCTGAATTGATCCGTAGACGTATGGTCTCCGAAAATGAAGTCCTTAGTGGACAGATAGGGATTGTATCATCCCTGGACCTTGGTCCCTGAATTGAGCCGTAGACGTGAGGTCTCCGAGAATGAAGTCCTTAGTGGACAGTTGAGGGGATTGAATCATCCCTGGACTTTCAGTCCTAAAGAGAGCCGTAGACGTGAGGTCTCCGAGAATGAAGTCCTTAGTGGACAGTTGAGGGGATTGGATCATCCCTGGAATTTCAGTCCTAAAGAGAGCCGTAGACGTGAGGTCTCCGAGAATGAAGTCCTTAGTGGACAGTTGAGGGGATTGGATCATCCCTGGACTTTCAGTCCTAAAGAGAGCCGTAGACGTGAGGTCTCTGAGAATGAAGTCCTTAGTGGACAGTTGAGGGGATTGGATCATCCCTAGACTTTCAGTCCTAAAGAGAGTCGTAGATGTGAGGTCTCCGAGAATGAAGTCCTTAGTGGACAGTTGAGGGGATTGGATCATCCCTGGACTTTCAGTCCTAAAGAGAGCCGTAGACGTATGGTCTCCGAGAAGTGGGGATTGTATCATCCCCGGACTTCGGTCCCTGAATTGATCCGTAGAAGTGTGGTCTCCGAGAAGTGGGGATTGTATCATCCCCGGACTTCGGTCCCTGAATTGATCCGTAGACGTGTGGTCTCCGAGAAGTGGGGATTGTATCATCCCCGGACTTCGGTCCCTGAATTGATCCGTAGACGTGTGGTATCCGAGAAGTGGGGATTGTATCATCCCCGGACTTTGGTCCCTGAATTGATCCGTAGACGTGTGGTCTCCGAGAAGTGGGGATTGTATCATCCCCGGACTTTGGTCCCTGAACTGATCCATAGACGAATGGTCTCCGAGAAAGTGAATTTTTTTTGTGGTTACTTGTATCGGTAGGATAATTGTATTGATGATGTGGTTACTTGTATCGGTAGGATACTTGTATTGATGATGTGGTTACTTGTATCGGTAGGATACTTGTATTGATGATGTGGTTACTTGTATCGGTAGGATACTAGTATTGATGACGTGGTTACTTGTATCGGTATGGATACTTGTATTGATGATGTGGTTACTTGTATCGGTAGGATACATGTATTGATGACATGATTACTTGTATCAGTATGGATACTTGTATTGATGATATGTATACTTGTATTGGCATGAATACTTGTACTAATGATGTGGATACTTGTATTGTTATGGATACCTGTGTTGATGATGATGCTGACGATCGTGTGATGACGATACTGATGATCGTGTGATGACGATGCTGATGATCGTGTGATGACTATGCTGATGATTGTGAGATGACGATGCTAATGATTGTGTGATGACGATGCTGATGATCGTGAGATGACGATGCTGATGATCGTGTGATGACGATGCTGATGATCGTGTGATGACGATGCTGATGATTGTGAGATGACGATACTGATGATCGTGAGGATCCAGATGTTGATGTTGTTGTAGCTGTTCGAGTGCTGCAGAAGATAAAGACTCAGTACTGAAGATGTTGATGTTCCAGTATTGAAGATGTTCCAGTAACTGCTTGAGTTACTGATGATGTTGAGAAAGCTTCCAATGATTTATAGATGTATCATGTATGATGTTGATGACTCCTTGCTCGTGCAGATACTGTTATAATATCCTTCTCGTTAAGGGGGAGTGTTGAAATATTATAACTTCAAAGAATATTATATTTGTATATTATTTATTCCGGAGATGTTCCATACCTCCGATGTGATTATACTATAAATCCGGAGATGTTTATTCCTCCGAGTTGGGTGTGGTAACTAGGGTTATTAGACCCACCATGTGGGGGTCGGCCCAGTTAGTTATAATGGGGTATTTAACCTAATGGTTAAATACGAGCCTAAATGTACTTGTGTAAAATACATATCAGAGTAGTGTATAAATAGAGGAGGTGTGTTCCTCATTTGATACACTCACTCACTTGAGGATAGCGCACTTGTGGAGGAGAGGTCTGCTATTGTGGAGGAGGAGATCATGTCTCAGGGTTTCATCTTTGTATATTGCTGGTCATCTATATTGAGGAAGCTTTGCTGGGTTTTCTACCCCATGAGGGTTTCCCAGGATAAATCCCCGTCTCTTGTGTTTATGTTGTGCTTGTTGTTTCTTTAGTGATCCTATATATGCTATTATTGTGAAATGGAATGTAATGCTGCTATTTTCTGTCTTAGCATATTAAATCTTAACAAAAATGAGTATGGATTGAGCTAGTGCTAGATATTAAACATGCAACAACAAATCATGTTTTAGACCCTGCAAGAAAATCCATTTCCAATTACAAATCTAGTGCCATATCGAGGTGTGTATAAATAGTTGACATCATAGAATAAGATGAAAAGCTAGTTCATAAGCTCTTGTAAAGTATAAACATTGTTTACGCTCATTAAACTCTTCTACATGTACTGATTAGAGTAATCAAAGTTATATGAATCTTATACAAAAAATAGACATGTAATCACTAAGATGTATGCATGATGAAGCTCCTACCTTTTACCATTACTTTAAATTGATTGCTTATACTTGTTACATCTTGTATAACGTAAGATGTATTGAATAAGGTGAGATCAATAGTAATCCCATTCCATCTAAAATCTTAGGTAGGTAATCTATTTCACTCAAAGCGATTCACCAAGTTTATATGGTGTTAGTAGTGGTGAATAATTCTCCAACCTCAGCTTGCTCATTTCTCGTACACAAACTGATTACTGTGATATGATTTATGCTATCTATGAATGCCATGATTGTAGAATATGAAAATTCTTATCTATGTACAATGTATAACTATGGGATATCATATTATACTAGTACTAATACCTTTACTTTACCAACTTCCTTTTTATTAACATCATGAAATCTATTTTCCAGGGAATTGTATCAATATAATTGTCATTACTAACATGGTATAAGGCATAATAGCAGGGTATTGTAATCAAATCTATTACATAAAGTGACATGGTGTTATCCTTGTTTCCATAATGAATACATGAGTAACAAGGAGACAAAACACATGTATTAGATATATTATAAGGTGTAAGAAATAGGTAGTGATATGAAGCTTTGTATTAATGGGAACACCTTAACTTATGCTTAACTACTATTGTGTAATGTATAGACCTTATCCTTATAAATAATATTGATCTAACTAACCTGACAAGATGTGATTACATTGATTACATTATTATAATAGGTGTTTAACCATATACTAGTCCCTATATAGGAAACAAGATAATAATCCCTATAAGGTCAATATAAATACCTATCAGGAAAGAAACACTCACAATTAAACTTGTTGGAGTTAAATGATTAGGATAAGGATATAGGTCATTATAAGGAATTGGGAAGGAATGGATATCTTATGTCCTAGGATAAAGAGGTAATAAAGCATGGGAACCTATAGGATAATAATGAAGGGACACAAATCATGGATTTGTATCAAAGTCTAACAGAGGGGTGTCTCTCTCAAGTGGTGAGTTTTCGTAATTAATGAGCTGAATGAATGATATGAAGGATGACTAAGGGAAATGACTAATTTAATTTCAAGGGATCCATATAGGAAATCATAAACTCTATAATTCATAATTGTTGAGGAATGATACGTTGTAGAGAAGGGAAAAGGATTAAAGGATAAATAGCTTAAGTTTAATCATTGTCTTCTTGTTGAACTTCAAATGTGAAGAAAATGTGCATGATAGGATAATTCTTAGATACTTAGGAGAAAACACCTAACATAAAGTAAGAACACAATTTTCACATGTCTAATTGGGTAGCTAAATCGGGTAAGATAACCTTTCTAAGCATTAAATAGGATAAGGCTTAACTATTCTTTCATACAAATGGATTAATCATGATAAGAAGCTTAACTGATGACATCATAGTATCCAACTATTTATGTACTAGTGGGTATAATAGTTAAGGTAGTTGATGCACTAGTAGCTTTAGGATAGATCCCATTAACCACTTATTGCTAAATTTCATTCCCCAAATGCGGATGCATTGCTATAGTTATAGATGATTGAGGATTAATTGAATATTTTAGTAGTAAAATATATGAAAATTATACACCTTATTGTTGTGTTGATTAAATCTATCCCACAATTTATTGTTCATGGAACTCATAAAGGTATTTCATGATGAACCTTTTATATAGACAACCTAGACTGGGAAACCGAATCATATCCATATAATTATGGGTACTTGATGATAATTATATGGCATTAGATTTTATATAACGTACTTATTATTGAGTATTCATGCATACTAGTGAAATTGGTTAGAGTTGATTAATCATGATATGAAATTTCATGATGTCTTATTTGTTCTACACATCCTATGCGTTGAGACTATTATCACATTCATAAGGTTATGAACATGTATGTATTTAACATGTTTATTTGATGGTATGACATGTGATTATTTGTGGAAAGATAGCTTATGATTTGATGACACGATGATTTCATGGGATGCTTTTATTTTCTAGTATGTGATGTTGTTTATGATAAGGATATTTATTTTGATGCCCCTCAAGATGGTGATTCCATATGATGCATAGCACATTTATTTCCTAGGATGTTATGTCGAATTGATATTTAATGTATCTGTTATAATGGCATAAAGATGTCATAATACAACTATGTTCACAAGTGTATTGCAAGATGTCAACATATGGTTTGTTAAGAAGAAAGTGTCACTAATGAAAAAGCGGTTCATGTAGTGTTTCTCTGGAATAATAAATCAACCTTTGTTATATTGTAATTTTCCATCTAAATATTTCCAATGTAACGCCCCATTTTAACCCCAAAATGTAATTATGTAATTATGATAGAAATGGCTAGAAACCAGACATGAATGGTTCACTATGACCAAAATAATGTCACTATGTGCATTTTATATTTAATATAACACACAAATATTGTATATCAAGAAGGACAAAGAAGTGATGGGGGGCTATCCTTCCACGGGGTGGGGGAGAGTGATCATCCTAAGCCTAGGATTGGAGGGTAAAATATGTCCAATTCCAAGTATGCCACTTGTCCAATTCTTCTTGGAAAAGGGGGAAAAGTGTCCAACCACAAGGATGCCAAGTGGCTAGTTCCTATCAACCTTGGTGCCACTTGGGTAGTCTCAACCATGCAAACAAATAGTAATATCTAGCCCATTGTTCCATCATTCCTTCATGTCATAGAAAACCATTTTGGCTACTAGACCATTATTTCATCATTCTTCCATGTTTGAACCATCCATGAACCATCATTGTTGTCAGACCCAAACCACCAATGACTATACATGTTAATTTTTTATCGTTAATTCGGATCTGCAATAATAATTGAAATCAAATAACAATCATACACATAAGCAATCACATTCGACACATGAATTTACCCTGGGTAAACCATATATGACTTGAGGGAGAAAATCCCAGCAAAACCTTCCTTAGTATATTGATAGATAGTAGAGAATGTATTTTACATCAAGCACCCCCAATGCAATTACAGAGCAAAATAAAGATAAAGAAGATAGACTTAGAATAATATACTGCACAAAGAGAAGCACATTTCCTTCAAGGGAGAAGATAATTCACTTCACATTAAATTCATCAATCTTGTATAATATATTTATATATTCTTCACATGCATAAGCTTCTATTTTTATCTTCTGACTCCAGGATGAACTCGCCCTCCATCTGGATGGATCAATCTTGCATGAAGCATTGTTCCCCACTTCTCATGCAGCATTAACTCATTGAACCGATTCTTAGGATGAACTAGCCCCTTAACTGAAATATTTCCCACTTAGTTAGGTGGTTAAATTAAGTGTCGTTATGCAAGTGTCGCAAATCAAGTGTCGTATTTTAGGTTAACATAAGTATCATCATGCAACACCACTTAGTTAACTAGATATTCAATGTTTTCACTTAGTTAACTCTCTTAACCGATTATTTCTTGTTAACATCACTGTAATGATCAATTCGCGTTCTCCTTTGATTTACTAAAGTATTCATTGAAGTTTAATAATTTGAATTTCTCTCTTAATTAATTATTTTATGTGTAATTCAAATTCTCTCATATCTTATCAAATCTTATCTTTATATCTTTTCTTATCTGAATGGTCCACATGTGCCATCTTAATTATCATATCAAATATACTAAGGACATTTTCCCAATGATGTGATCATATTGTTCTACTATCATTCCAAGTATTTATATGCTAAAGTAATTCACTCTAGAGGTGGCCGGTCTCTAGAGGAGACTTAATAGCTCAACCATGGTTAGTAGTACATCACACACCATACATGCTTCAACATGCAAAGCGTCACTTCAACACATGAGGCACCACCTCAACACATGAGGATCTGTCTTGAAACAAATAGACCTTATCCTTAACTAGCAAGACTGTACAACATTATCACTTTGACATACAAATCACTTGCATCAACACATCAAGCTTAACCATTCTTTAGTCCAACTCAGGATCTTATAAAGCACTACCTTGATAGACAAGGCTCAATATTGACACACAAGATTGACCTAGGGAATGACTCATGGTGTTGTAACTTTAACACTCCCTCTTAGAGAGGGAGGAATTATCTGCCATGCCAATGTTGTCTCAGAAGTACCTATACATTTTCACTGACAGAGGATTAGTCAACATATATGTTATATGATCGCTAGTAGCAATGTACTAAATCCTTATGGAACCTCTTTGGACCATGTATCTGATGTAATGATACTTAATTTGAATGGGTTTCCATATGACATGAAACACATGGTTTTCTGATAGATTTATGTAGCTCTGGTTGTCAGAGCGAATGACAGTAGTCTCAATATTCTCACCGAACAACCCAACAAGTAGCTTCCTAAGCCACACAACTTCTCGATAGGTGGTACTAGTTGCAATATAATATGCTTCTATAGTACTCTGGGTTATAGATCCCTACTTCCTGCTGGACCAAGAGATCATATTTGATCCCAAGCTAAAAAAAATACGGATGTACTCTTTTGGTCCACAATACTACCACCCAATTCGGAGTCAACGTATCCAAGTAGCATCACTCCTCCACTAGAATCATATTTGATTCCATAAGCAATAGTACCTCGAAGGTATCTAATCACATGCTTGGAAGCAACCCAATGTCTATGTCTTGGCTCAGACATGAATTGACTCAAGATACTCATTGCATAACATATGTCTGGTCTAATGTGCATCAAATACATCAAGGAACCAATGAGATGTCTATACATGGTAGGATCCACTAGATCCGATACGGAATATGACTCATGTAGATTCTTTATATTAGACATCATAGGAGTAGACATGGACTTACATTCCATCATACCAAATCTTTGCAACACAACAATTGTGTACTTTCCTTGTGAAATAAAGACTTCATCTTTCCTTTTCCAAACTTCTAGACAAAGAAGATAATTCGTAAGACCCGAGTCTTTCATTTCAAACTTAGAAGTGAGCTTCCTCTTGCACTGAGCTATCTTTTCTCCTATCTAGTAAGGAACAAATCATCTGATCTGGATTTATGTGGGAGCGAAACAAAGCATAGCATATAAAGAATCATATACAGAGATATATTGCAAATAACACAGTGATACAGTAAACACATATTCTATTAAATAGCGGAAATAGAACAGACTATAAAATACAATAGCTAGAATGGTGGTAGCTATCTCTGAGAAGAGATGTGGCCACTATGCTCATTCGTGCCAAGATGAATACAAAGAGAGGCCGAAAGGGCCTATTTATCATAAGCATGAGGGAAAGAATCCCAAACATACAAAAACCTAACCCTAGAAGATGAACTGTCATAAAGTTTGCAGCCCCAAGGTGGTTAGTTGAACAGTCAACTTCTCGGGGTCATAACTTTTGCATACGATCTCCATTTGGGGCGCTCGGTAGCTCGTTGGAAAGGTCTATCCGAAATTTACAACTTTCGAATGAGGCCAAATGTATGCTATTGGAAACCATTTGGATCCCCAAATTGCCAAAAAAGGTCGTTTAGGGCCTCAAAACGGCCCCAGAAGTTTAGGACCCGAAAAACCATAGAAAAATTACTAGAAAATTGGCAAAATGGGAAACTGTTTTGAACCAATGGAATAGGTGGGTGGCCACCGATATCCATCCGGATCAATCCTCCCCCCTTAGGAAGCAATGGTCTCCATTGCATCAAATCTCTTATCATATGTCGAGCTGTGTGTCGAGTTGAGCTCTTGGTGCGACATTTGCTGAAGTGGAAAGATTTCCTTACTTTGACATCTTTAGAGGGTTGTAATTGTTGTTGATGGATGCGCTGGAGCTGTTCAATAGTTTTGGTTGTTTTGGTATCCTTGGTATGCACCGGTGTGGATGGTTTCTTTTTGGAGGAGCACCTTGAATGCGTGGCCTTGCACTGTAGAGGTACTCGAATAGGTGATGCTGCACTAACTTTGTGTTTTTCTTGTTTCTGCTGAGTAGAAGGATAATCTGTAGAGGTTGTGGATGTCTCTGCGATCTGATGTTCACCTTTAGTGGCATTTGCGAATAGGGAAAATTTCCCAATGTGGGAGATTATCTTCCTGCCCTGCTTGGTTGGGGTAGTTGAAACTGTCTCTGGTTTCCAATAGAGTTGTCCTCCCAAAGTGACAATGACACTGCGAGGTCGAGATTCATATACAGCATGATGCTTCCACATATATGGTTGTCCTAAGAGAACATCACATACTTCGAGTGGAGCCACATCACATAATACCTCATCTTTGAAGGGCTTGATGCCATATGGTAGGCGACATTGGTGACTGACACGGATCCTTCGTCCTTGGCTTAGCCATCCAATGGTGTATGGTTGTGGGTGTGGCGTTATTGGTAGCTCCAATCTCTTGATGACTTCTTCTGAGATCAGGATCTTCTGGCTGCCGCTGTCCACAACAAAGTGTAGGGGAATTCCCTTCACCCACATCTGTGAGTGGAAAAGGCGCTCCTCTGCCTCTAACTCTTCAAGCTCCTCTAGCTGAATTTGTGTGGTGGCAACAATGGCACTGGGTTCTACATCAATGATCTCCTTCCCTTTTCGTGCGGCTGTGAAATTAGGTTCTGAGTCAGAATCAGAACTGGGATATGATTCTGAAGCTTTGATCTCAGCCACCAATGACTATTTTGAGCGACATTCATCAATGTTGTGCCAGGGGCTTTTGTGGAACTCGCACCACTTCCCGGTGTCCTTCTTTGTCTTTTCTTTACCCTTCTTCGCTTGTGGTTTGGATTGGTTGTCCTTTCCTTGCCCCGTGTTCTGCGAGCCAGAGTTTCCCTTGCCCTGCTTCTGCGCAGGTCCAAAGTCACGCTTGTTCTTTTGCTGAAATTTCTGCTCAATTTTGACAGCATATCGATAGGCGGATCCGAGTGAAGAGATTTCTAGGAAATCCATCTCTATTCGTATGTACCGGTGTAGGCCACTGCGATATTTCAGTACTAAGTGCCGCTCGGAGTCCTTGATACCTAGCTTTGTGCGCGAGGTATGAAATTTGTTGGTGTAATCCGACACCGTTTGGTCCCTCTCTTGGTGCAGAATGGTCCATTTTGTGTACTGGTCATCATAGTTTCCAACAGGGTAATATTGTTCCTTGACGACATATATAAAAGAGGCCCAAGTGGGATTGGAATATTCAAACAATCCTGACTCGTCTGATGAGTTTTTCTCACAATAAGTTTCCCACCAATTTTTGACATGGGGGACGGCCTTAAGGAGCGCAAAGATGATCTTTTCCCTGTCGAAAAATTGGTGGACAGAGAAATACCCTTCTAGTAGATTCAACCATTTATCTAGGGCATCGGCATCAATATGGCCTTCAAATAAAGGAATATCAAAACTAACTTGTACCTTGAAGGGAGTTGTATCTCCGAAATGGCTGCTCGTTGAGGGTGCATTTGCCATTGTTGGCATGCATCGAAGGATCTCAGTGAAATTATCCATCATCTCGTTCCTCTGTCGCGCGAGGGCTTCCTCGAGCAACAACTTGATAGGATCTACTGCTCCATCATCTCTCTTTTCTTCTACCATGGGAGGCCGTTTGGGGCGGCGAGAGTGGTCTTCCCCAAGTGAAACTAGTCCGAGACCCAACTCTCTGTATCCTGACCTCGTCAGGGAAATGCACCGAGAAACAATCAAAGAGCAGACCGCTCTGATACCACTAATCCGGATTTATGTGGGAATGAAACAAAAAATAGCATATACAGAATCATATACAGAGATATATTGCAAATAACACAGTGATACAGTAAACACATATTCTATTAAATAGCGGAAATAGAACAGACTATAAAATACAATAGCTAGAATGGTGGTAGCTATCTCTGAGAAGAGATGTGGCCGCTATGCTCATTTGTGCCAAGATGAATACAAAGAGAGGCTGAAAGGGCCTATTTATCATAAGCATGAGGGAAAGAATCCCAAACATCAAAAAACCTAACCCTAGAAGATGAACCGTCATAAAGTTTGCGGCCCCAAGGTGGTTAGTTGAATAGTCAACTTCTCGGGGTCATAACTTTTGCATACGATCTCTGTTTGGGGTGGTCGGTAGCTCGTTGGAAAGGTCTATTCAAGATTTAAAACTTTCGACAAGAGCCAAATGCATGCTGTTGGCAACCATTTGGCCCCCCAAATTGCCAAAAAAAGGTCGTTTAGGGCCTCAAAACGGCTCCGGAAGTTTAGGACCCGAAAAACTATAGAAAAATTACTAGAAAATTGGCAAAATGGGAAACTATTTTGAACCAGTGGAATAGGTGGGTGGCCACCGATATCCATCTGGATCATCATCAACATAGAGAACCAATATCAATGGATTATTATTCACAACCTTGAAGTACAGGTTGGTTCAGCTTCACTTTTGGAGAATCCCAAGATCAGAATATAGCTGCCAATCCTCGAATACCAATCCCTCGAGTCCTACTTAATCCCATACAAGAATTTCTTAAGTTTGCATACATGGGAATCCTTCCCATTAAATACAAATCCCTCAGTTTGTTGTATGTAAACCTATTCCTCAACCTCACCATTGAGGAAGGAAGTCTTCACATCCATTTGGTGAAGTTTCCAACCCAAAACTGAAGCAAGGTAAATTATGGTTCGGATAGTAGTTTCCCTGTTCACATGAGCGAATGTCTCATAATAGTATTTCTCTTCTTTATGTGAGAAACTACGGGCCACAAATATTGATTTATACTTTTCAATACTTCCATCAGTTGCATGCTTGATTCGATAACGCCACTTGGAAGTTACTATGGAATTCCCGTCAGGTTTAGGAACCACTTCCTACACATCAATCTTCATGATATATTTGTAATATTCTACCATGGCATCTTTCCATACTTCCTTCCTTGAGGATTCCTCACAGGAAGAGGGTTCTTAATCACTGATGTGACTCATCTGTGATACATATCCTAATTCTAGGTCTCTTTCTCTCTCAGGTTGATCCTAGAAGTGCTCCATTCTTTTCTGCTTCTTGTAGAATGTCTCAACACCATGCATATCTCCTCTTAGAAGGAGGTTCATTAAGTGACCTTTCTATCAAATCTTCTGGCTCTTCTGGATCAAGCAAATCTATGGACTCTTTTGGATTCTCCCTCTCAACATTTGAAAGGGGAGAATTAGAAGTTGGATTCTCCATCTTAGGAGTATCATGCTCCTCCATATTTAAATCACACTGAATTTATTTGTGTTAAGATTCAATATGCTAAGACAGAAAATATCAACATTACATTCCATTTCACAACAATAGCATATATAGGATCACTGAAAGAACAACACACACAGCATAAATACAAGAGACACAGATTTATCCTGGGAAACCCTCATGGGGAAGAGAACCTAGCAAAGCTTCCTCAATATAGATGACCAGCAAATACAAATATGTAATCCACAACCATGAGCTCCTTCTCCTCCAAAGCAGATCTCTCTCTCACTTGTACGCTATTCACAAGTGAGTGTAGTGTGTTAAATGAGAAACACACCTCCTCTATTTATACACATCTCCGACTTGTATTTTATATTAACTAGGTCGGCCCCAACTTTACCACTGGGTTAAACACCCCATTACAATTGATTGGGCCGACCCCTCTAGGGTGGTCTAATAACCCTTTGACCCACATGACAGATATAGGGCCGACCCCCACTAGGGAAGTCTAATAACCCAAGTTACCACATTCCGACGGAGGAATAAACATCTCCAGATATACAATAAGGTCTTCACAGAGGAATGAAACATCTCTGGAATAATAAAGTACAAATATAATATTCTTTGAAGTTACAATATTTCAACACTCCCCCTTAACAAGAAGGATATTATAACAACATCTGCATGAGCAAGGAGTCATCAACTACATCATACATGATACATCTATAAATCATTGGAAGCTTTCTCAACATCATCAGTAACTCAAGCAGTTACTGGAACATCTTCAAGATCTTCAATACTGGAGCATCAACATCTTCAGTACTGAGTCTTCATCTTCTGCAGCACTCGAACAAATATGGTAACATCATCATCTGGATCACTCGATCAACAACATCGTCATCTAGACCATCACGAGCAGCAGCATCATCATCTAGACCATCACGATCAGCATCATCGTCATCAACTGGATCCTCTTGATCAACAGCACAATAGCATCAACTGGATCCTCTCGATCAACAACATAATAGCATCAACTGGATCCTCTCGATCAACAGCATAATAGCATCAATTGGATCCTCTCGATCAATAGCACAATAGCAGCATACCCTGTAACACACGTGATCTATTTAAGACACCATAACATGTCTAGGGATGATGCAGTCCACTTGTCAACTTAGACAAAGTCTAAGGACCACTTCTCGGAGACATATGTCTACGGATCAATTCAGGGACCGAGGTCCGGGGATGATACAATCCCCTCACTCTCGGAGACATCTGTCTGCAGATCAATTTAGGACTGAGGTCCAGGGATGATACAATCCTCTCACTCTCAAAGACATCTGTCTGCGGATCAGTTTAGGACTGAAGTCCAAGGATGATACAATCCACTCACTCTCGGAGACATCTGTCTGCGGCTCAGTTTAGGACTAAAGTCCATGGATGATACCATCCACTCACTCTCGGAGACATCTGTTTGCATCTCACTTTAGGACTGAAGTCCAAGGATGATGCAATCCCCTAACTCTCAGATACATTTGTCTGCGGCTCAGTTTAGTACTGAAGTCCACGGATGATACAATCCTCTTACTCTTGGAGACATATGTCTGCGGATCACTTTAGGACTGAAGTCCACAGATGATGCAATCACCTCACTCTCGGAGACATTTGTCTGCGGCTCAGTTTAGGACTAAAGTTCATGGATGATACAATCCTCTTACTCTCGGAGACATATGTCTGTGGATCACTTTAGGACTGAAGTCCACAGATGATACAATCCTCTTACTCTCAGAGACATCTGTCTGTGGATCACTTTAGGACTGAAGTCCATGGATGATACAATCCTCTTACTCTCAGAGACATCTATCTGCGAATCACTTTAGGGACCGAAGTCTGGGGATGATACAATCCCCTCTCGTACATTTTGAAATAGTGGTTCCGGGATGATGCAATCCCCATCACGTACATTTTGAACTAGTGGTTCTGGGATGATGCAATCCCCATCACGTACATTTTGAACTTGCGGTTTCGGGATGATTTAATCCCCATCACGTACATTTTGAACTAGGCGTTCAGGATGATACAGTCCTATCATATCAACTAGGTACCATATACTGACCTCATCATTAGAATAAGTAGCCTCATCATCGATACAAGTATCCTCATCATCGATACAGTATCCAAATCACCAATACAAGTATACACATCATCAATACAAGTATCCACACCAATACAAGTATCCACATCATCAATACAAGTATCCACACCAATACAAGTATACACATCATCAATACAAGTATACACATCATTAATATAAGTATCCACACCAATCCAAGAATACACATCATCAATACAAGTATACACATCATCAATACAAGTATCCACACCAATACAAGTATCCACATCATCAACCTTACCGTTGATACTGGCAATCTCATCATCAGCGACCATATCACTCCCCCTTTCGAGGAGGGTCTTTCTGAATTACACCAAGCTTGTCTCGGATATACTCAAACTTTACTTGAGACAGAGGTTTGGTCAATACATCAGCAACTTGTTCATCAATGCCTACATACTCGAGCTTGATAGCTCCTTTCTGCACCATATCCCGTATATAGAAATATCGGATCTCTATGTGTTTTGACTTATCATGGAACAATGGATTCTCTGTCATCTTGATACAACTCTGGTTGTCACACAGGATCACAGTAGATTCCATCTCTAATTCAAACAATCCTAATAACAACTTCCGAAGCCATACCACTTCACAACTAGCAGAGAAAGCAACTATATATATTCCACTTCAGCTATGCTGAGAGCCACACTAGACTGCTTCTTGCTAGACCATGAGATCATGGCAGATCCCAGACAATAACATCCACCCGATGTGCTCTTCCTGTCTGATTCACATCCTGCCCAATCAACATCTGTGTAGTCATACAATCTGAAGTCATGATCAAAGTCTATTGTACCCTTTAGGTGCCTCATCACATGCTTTGCAACTATCCGGTGAACACATCTAGTTTCCACTAGATATTGACTCAAGGTGTTCATAGTAAAGCATGTGTCTGGCCTGGTATTTGTCAGATACATTAATGACCCAATAATCTGTCTATACAGAGTCACATCCACTAACTCTGAAGAGTCATCAACTAATAGCTTTAATTTGGAATCCATGGGAGTGGCCATGGCTTTGCATTCCATCATATCAAATCTTTTCAATATTTCCACAACATACTTTTCCCAGGTTGAGAAAGATTCCTTCTAGGCCTTGCCATGCTTCCAGACCTAGGAAGTAATGCATCAATCTGAGATATTTCATCTCAAATTCTGTAGTCATATTCTTCTTGCTTTCCATGATCTGTTTCTCATTCCCTGTCAGAAAGAGATCATCCTCATACAATAATAGTATGACAGGTTCATCATCCGTGACGGATCAACTTTACTTTTGGTAAAGCCCAAGCTTGTTAATAAGCTATCAATTCTCCCTCTGTAACTGAACATCATTCACACTCTTCATTGAGTGATCTTCTACATATCTATCCATGCCATCTCTCGTCAGATGGGTCTACTGATATGGGCCTCAAGATCATTCGAACTCTTGTGGTGAGTTCCTTCTTGCATCCATCTAAGAGAAGAATGTCTTATGTATATAGAAACCATCTTCAACCTTGTAGCAAATGTTGAAATTTGCATCACCCATGGTGATCATTAAGCTCATCAAATGACTATCAATCTTGGGTACCCGTACAGAGCTTTCTTCAATTGAATCCTGGGATTTTTCTCGATTCTCTCTTCTTCTTCAATCACACCATTGAGAGAACAGTATTCATCTAGCTACTTGGAGCAAACATCTCATCATGATCCTCTTCCTCTTTCTAAGAGAATCTTCTAGCCATGAGCCTTCTATAGTATGTTTGATTTGTAACTCTTCTTGTTGAACATCCATCACTTGTTTAGTGTTCATCATTCTTCATGATCTTTCCTACAAATAAAAATTAAGTACATGATTAGTAATACTTCATAATCATCAAATCATGTTGACATGATAACCTATTATGCATACATATATGATTTACATAGTTATGCAACTATCTTGACCAATACTTTGGCACAACACTTTTCCATATCCTGTATGCATACAGTGGCTATCTAGATGCCTTCCATCTCTACCAGAACATACTATCGAGAGCGTGCACAGCTCTCAGCATGTCAGCAAAGAGGTTTCATTCTAGACAATCAACAATGGAATGTTTGTCCAACTTACCAATCATATGCATATTAGTAGTATACTATTCAATGCTATATGAATGCTTACACTTAGCATGATATATTCTAGGAATACAAATATGCATACAACTATTACGAGCAATATCATAGACTATTCAGTAATTCAAATTCTTATCTTTTTATGTCTTGTGAGGTTGCATCTTTCTTGGTCTCGACTTTCCTTACATGTCATGAGCTTCTATCCATTCTTAACCACTATGCATGCTTAAGTGTGCACTAGTGTCGTCATCATGATCTCATACATAATCATACATTCATTAGTATAAACTCAATATTATCACAACATTATGATTCTAAGTAATCTTGAATATGTATGGTCATGATCATTCAATACATGGGTATACTAAGATCCTAGCACAAAGTAGGATTCTAACTTGACATAGGAAAACATACTTGGATTAGTTACATGCTTAGTTATGTCTAACATAACCAAACAATATCTTTATTCTCTTCAATGATTTAGAGACCTTGTGCTAGTAACCTGCATACCTCATAAGTTAAGCATAGTAGAAATAAATCATACATAGCTCATAAGTAGAGCTTCTATGTGATCAAGGATTACGGATGAGTCTTTGTCTTCATGTCATCATGGTCATGGAACTTGATTTGCCTTTCTTGATGTACCTATATCTTGTTAGCAGACAACATCAACCTCATACAACACCACAGTGCATTAGTACAATCATATAACCCTAATGAATGTCTTCTATCATCCACATGCATTCATACTTTTACTAGAGTAATAAGACAATTCTAAGATTAATCAAGATTGTACTAACCTTAATAACATGAAGACAAGCATATTATAAACTTAATCATGAACAGATTTCAACACATACCTGTATCTCCTCAAGTCATACCTGTTAGGGAATTCTTGTAATCTTCTTATGTAAGGCCTTAGCCTCATCTCCCCCTGAAACTGGATCTGGAGCTCGATTAGGGTTTGTCAGAGAAACCCTAAAAATTCAAACTTTGACTTTCACACTTCTGAATGGATGGAAAGATGTGCCTTGCTGAGTTGATCAAGCTAGCATACTTCAATTTTGAAATCTCCAAAAATTTGACCCCTCAAAATTGCCTTCAAAACTTCTGGATCTTCTGGCCAGTATCATGAACTAGGGTTTGATGAAGCCCACCCTTCTGCCAAATCAAAAGATTTGATCCAAATCTCTAAACTCTTATTTTTCTAAGGAGCTTCCAGCCGTGGTCACGGACTTCAAAATATTCCAACTTTTGCAGAAGCCCTAATTTTCCACCTTTCTGATCAAAATCCCGAACTGGGGTTTGATCAAGCTCAGTCTTCTACCCAACCAAAAAATTTCGATCTTGGTCTCTAAATTTTGATTTTGATGAGTAGCATTCATCTGTGGTCTCTGACTACAAAATTTTCAACTTTCTCTGAAACCCTAAATTCCCGAAGCCATGAATGAAGGTGCTAAAAAAATAATTCTGTTTTGACAGAAATATGTACCTGATTGTTTCTAGTGTAACTCCGAAATTTTTTATCCACGGGGTCTGAAACATCTATCTATGGTAGCCTGACCTATCATATTTCCAACCCCATAGGTATAACCTCAATTGGATTCTCTGACAGAGATTTATGCCAAGTGTCGCAACGTGACCTATTTATGGGATAAAACAGGAGAGCAAACTTGTACGGCATGCCAGGTGTCACTAGTTCAACTTCGGCCTCAGAAAAAGTTTCCTGCGATAGTAAAGTCCGTGCACTACCTTTCACATTTTACGAAATTTCATTTGGAGCTTCCTAGCCCAAGTTATGACCTTTTTTCCTAGGTCACCTAATTATGACTAAGATCTGGAAGAGGCAGAAACCCTAACTTGTACTGATCATAACTCACAAAGTACAACGAATCTGGGGGTGTCCTTTGGACACAAGGTACCTGGGGATGTTATCTACAACTTGTAAAGGTTTCAGATATTTAACATTCTCCAAAATGAATTTATAGCGAAAGTTACACGATGACTGTTTTTTTCTATACAAAACCCTAACCTTCAAATTGTCGCAAGTGAAACAAGTGTTGTAAGTGCCATACATTGCCTTCCTTCAGGTTAGCTCTGATACCATGTTAAGATTCAATATTCTAAGACATAAAATATCAGCATTTCATTCCATTTCACAACAATAGCATATACAGGATCACTGAAAGAACAGCAAGCACAGCATAAATACAAGAGACACAGATTTATCCTGGGAAACCCTCATGGGGAAGAAAACCTAGCAAAGCTTCCTCAATATAGATGACCAACAAATACAAAGATGTAATCCACAACCATGAGATCTTCTCCTCCACAGCAGATCTCTCTCTCACTTATGCGCTATTCACAAGTGAGTGTAGTGTGTGTTAAATGAGGAACACACCTCCTCTATTTATACACATCTCCGACTTGTATTTTATATTAACTAGGTCGGCCCCAACTTTACCATTGGGTTAAACACCCCATTACAACTGACTGAGCCGACCCCTCTAGGGTGTTATAATAACCCTTTGACCCACATAACACATATATGGCCGACCTCCACCAGGGAAGTCTAATAACCCAAGTTACCACATTCCGACGGAGGAATAAACATCTCCGGATATACAATAAGGTCTTCACGGAGGAATGAAACATCTCCAGAATAATAAAGTACAAATATAATATTCTTTGAAGTTACAATATTTCAACAATTTGGAGTGCTTAAAGGCATCCTCTTCATGAAATGTTACATCTCTGCTGACTTCAATGTTTCTTTGTTATGGAACATAGAGTTTGTAGGATTTGGAGGATTCACTATATCCAACAAATGTTCCTTTATTTCTGGCAAGTTGTCTTTCACGGAATCATAAATGATTATCTTTGCATTGGCTTGATTCTTCTTGAAGGTAATGCACCCTTCATTAGAAGTAGGCTCTTTAATAACATTGGATACATATCCATCTAAATCATGCTCTTCCGGGATATTCAGGATCCTGGCCTTCCAAGTATTGAAGTTCGAAGTTCCTTCAAGATGATCTTCCAGTCTCACTGAGATTTAGTCTATTGTTCTTCAAGTACTATGCACACTTAGGATATACATAGGCTCAAGCTTGATTACTGAACTTAGATATTTCACGCCCTGAGCTCTATACGATGTTTTTTTTATCTTTAATTTGGAGCTGCAATAATAATTGAAATATAATAACAATCATACACATAAGCATTCACATTCGATGCATGAATTTACCCTAGGGAAACTCTCTATGATATGAGGGAGAAAACCTAGTAAAACCTTCCTTAGTATATTGATAGATAGCAGAGAATGTTTTTTTTTTGTAACTAGGGGAATCGGCAACTGCGATGGAGCTGGTACTCGTGTGACATGGGGTCCAGGGATCCAATCCCGTACGCTACCACTATACCCCTAGGTGCACCCACATAGCCCCCAAGCATGGGGCACAGGTAAGCTAAGGTGATTTGAACTCGTGACCTCCATTTAAAACATTTCTTTCATATCAAGCAAATTGTCGGTTGAGATACACCCCTGCGGGCAGCAGAGAAAGTATTTTACATCAATCACCCCTAGTGCAATTATAGAGAAAGAGAAATATAAAGAAGAGAGACTTAGAATAATATCCCGCATAACGAGAAGTGCATTTCCTTCAAGGGAGAAGAGAATTAACTTTACATTGAATTCATCAATCCTGTATAATATATTTGTATATTCTTACCTTGAATTGACTTCTATTTTTATCTTTTGACTTCAAGATGAACTCGCCCTCCATATGGATGCATCAATCTTGCATCAAGAAGTGTGCCCCACTTATCATGTAGTGCATTAACTCACTGAATAGATTCTTACGATGAACGCGCCCCTTAACTGAAAGCTTGCCCACTTAGTTAGGTGGCTAACTTAAGTGTCTTCATGCAATAACACTTAGTTAACTAGATCTTCATTGTTGTCACTTAGTTAACTCTCTTAATTGATTCTTTCTTGTTAACATCATTGTAGTGATCAATTCGATTTCTCCTTTGATTAACTGAAGTCTTCACTGAAGTTTAACAATTTGAATTTCGTTCTTAATTAATTATTTTATGTGCAATTAAAATTCTCTCATATCCGCATGGTCCACATATGACAGCTTAATTATAATATCAAATATACTAAGGACATTTTCCCAATGATGTGATCATATTGTTCTACTATCGTTCCAAGTGATTATATGCTAAAGCAATTCACTCTAGAGGTGGCTAGTCTCTAGACGAGACTTAATAGCTCAACCATGGTTATTAGTACATCACACACCATACATGCTTCGACATGCAAAGAATCACCTCAACACATGAGGCACCACCTCAAGACACGAGGATCTGTCTTGACACACGATACCTTAGCCTTGAATAGCAAGATTGTACAACATCATCAATTTGACATACAAAGCACTTGTATCAACACATGAAGCTTAACCATTCTTGAGTCCAACTCAAGATTATTCTCCAAGTTTCATTATTCCAGCTCAGGCTCCTATAAGGAACTACCTCGACACATAAGGCTCAATCTTGACACACAATATTAACCTAGAGATTGACTCATGATGTTGTAACTTTAATAGTACCACCAACACCAGAACGAGGAATTGGAGCTAGACCGAGAATAGTGTTGGGACTATATTTTTGGACGTACCATTTTTGTGGAAATAGTTGGTGTGGACAAAGTCAAGGAGGAAGTGGTTCGAAAAAGTGGTGAACTCCGACGAAGAGTCCAAGAATTCAGGAAAAAAACAATTATGTTGATTAAGTCAAATGGTCGGAGTTGAGTGAGTTAGTTAGAATTGGTCCACATTGTATTAATGACTCGGTTAGTAATTTAGTACGTTAGTGGGTTAGTCAGAGTGGGGAAAGCTAAGTGCGCCCTATAAATATGTATTAAGAGAGAAGTTTTGGGTTGGTTACTAGTTTTTCTACTATCAATCGATGTTGTAAGAGCATTTTTTGAGTCTGTAATGAAGTGTTATGTTATATCTGTCAGAGTTATTTTGAAGAAGCCAAGTCTCTGATCTATAGGATGTGTGCGCAGATCCTTTGTAAGTCATGAAGAAATATGCAAGTCATAACTGGAGTTCTAATTTGGCTGAGACTCATAATAAAAGAAAAGCACTTTCATTTTTTTTCCCAAGATGGGTTTCCACGTTAAACATGGTGTCTTTATGTGTTGTGATGTGTGATGTGATATGTGTTTATTTCCTTTGATTGAATATCTACATGAATGCATGATTAAGATAATTGTAACTGCTATGAATGTGAAATATAATCTAAGTTATATCAATCTAGCAATGCTATGAGTTATGTTGAAGTGATGAATGTGTCGAAGCTTTGATTATGTCGATGTTCTAGAATAGTTAATGGTATGGGTTATATGATGAATGCATCGCATGTCGATCTATTCCCCTTCTGTACTATAGAAACCTGGTTCATATAGCTTCCATAGGTACTTCGAGTGAGACTTCATCTACTTTGCAGATTTTGTTGAAAGGGATTAATCTCCTTTTCGGGTCGATATCTTTGGTAGTGGTGTTTGTTGGTGTGATGTTGAATGCTTGAAACCCGGTCGAAGTAAAAGTGTGCCAATAGATAGAGGATTGGGTAGCTGTAGAAGAAACTCAGTACCTTCTTGTGGATGCATAGCCCCAGCTTAAGGGTGTCTATGTCAAAGAAATATATGTCTTGACAGAGCCTATGGCTAGGAGGAACGTCCTTAGTTTGCAGTTAGTTGGCTATATTTCAAATCATTTCAATATGTGAATAAATGTATGGTATCGATTTATGATTGTATCCATTGCTTCCATCATATGAATTATGGAAGTCAAATAATGGAAATATCAAATGCATTCATATGGTAATAGTTGGTAGAGATTTCACATATGCTTTATGAGTGATTATACACATGATTATTTCTAATGTAAATGTATAATTGAAATCATTAGAAGAACAAAATTTCATATCAAAGGCAAATTCATTTAGAAAATTTAGTACCCCAAGACCCCAAAGTCACCGAGAGGCCACCGGGTATGTGACAATTTGGTATCATATCCCAAGTTGCAGCACTAGGGATGTATTAGCCATATTCAAATTCTATAGGTAGAATACAAGGTTAAGTGTTATGAATATAAAATAATAAATTAGTAAGGCAATAATTAATAATTAATAATATTTAATAAAATGTTATATTATAAATTAAACAAGAGAGCGTGACTCCTCATATCAATGGCCAAGCCATATTTAAGGCGGTCCAAATATCTGTAATCACATCATCTTACACTTTATCATTTATCAAATTTTGTGGATTATTTCAGAAATATTGTAGGTTCCAAATTTTTTCCACTCCAATTGGTATCAGATATCAGAGCCATGTTTGAATCTCCTTGTATTCCACTCCACTCCATACCGTCAGCCCTTGTATCCTGCTCTCCCATCCACCACTAATCCCACCTGCTCCACCATACACGTCCTCCGCCCCATATCTCATCACTCTCTTCCAATCCGTTCTCTTTCTACTTGCTGCTATCCCCCCATATCCAATGCAACGCCCCACACCCCCACGTGCATCCACATATCCCCATATCCCTTCTTCACGCAGTCCTCCCCCAAATCACATCCCTCCCTCCTCATCCTTCTCCTTTCCCCTACTCCAATGCCTTCCCTTCCAAGGTCACACCTTCCTTCGTAAACATCCTCCTCCTCCCATCCACCCTGCGCTCTCATCCAACCTTGTACACACGCCAATCCTTCTTTTCCCCATCTCACTCCTCCACACCTCTTTGCACCAATGACCACATTTTCCCTCTCCATTACCACGCTACCCCATTCCTTCACATCTCCATGCTGACCCTACACCCACCCTCCACTCCACCAATATGCTTACCCCGCCCCCACCTGCACCGTATTGACACACCCCCATAATTTCCCTCACACCCGTCCATGCGAGTGGTGCCCCTCCCCACTGCGTCCCCCCCTCCTCTTCTCCTAATCACCCACGTCAACGCCTTTGTTGTTCCCTCTATCCTAACATCTTCCTCCACTTCTCACGACGGCCATTCCCACCACTTTTCACCACTCTCCACACTCCAAGCTTCCACGTCCACCCTAAACCCATGCCATCTTCCTTAACTTCACACCACTTCTCCCTTCCTCACATTATTCCACTCTCCCATTCATTTTGTTTTAATAATTATTATTATTAATAAACCTGATTAATAATAAAACATTAATAAAATTATAATATTATTAATATTATTGTTAAAAAAACCAATATAATATTATTATAAAAAACAATAATTATTAAATATAATAATTAATTATTATATTAAAAAAAAAATCTATTTTTAGTGAGCTAAAAAAATTTCCAGCGTGCACTAGATCCATGGCGGACATGAAAGAACGAATGGAAAAATTAGAACAAGACTAAGCCCGAGACTCTAAAATTATCGAAGGTATAAACTCAAGATTGGATCAAATTGAAGCTGAACTACACAAGGCACGGGAATAATTGACAAATATAGTGAAATATGAAGTCAACAAAGCTATAGCATGGGAGATGGAGGAAGTAAGAAGAGAAATAAGATCAAGCTTAGCAGATGCACTACATAAAATCATGCAATACTTCAAGGATAGAGACACCACTAGAAATGGTGATTCTCCGAGGAGAGACCAATCATCTCCCAATTCAACAAACACAAATAATCATAAATCAAATTCTTTCAAAGGTGAAATCCCACAAAAAGATACAGACCACAACCATTCTTCATCCCCCAACCAACCAATACCATGACCACTGCAACCAATGGCTGGATTTCAAATGAATCCCAAATTAGAGCTACCTAAGTTCGATGCTGCAACGAAGCAAAGTGTGGCATGGATCAATAAAGTCAAAGAATTCTTTTGCATACACAAAATCCTATCGGATGATGAGAGGATAAAATATGCCTCCATGCAACTAAAAGGATGAGCATACAATTGGTATATGTGGTGGAATATTACGACAAAAAATGTGCCCAGAATTGGAACACATTCAAGAATGACTTCTTTAATAGATTTGAATATATAAAGGAGAAATATTTTTTTGCAAAGATCACTAGATTACAACAGAAAGGTGGCGTGGATAAATAGTACACCTATGAATGGAAAGAATTAGCAAGACGAGTACCGAAGCTAATGGATAGTCAATGAATCCAGACATATGTGCATGGGCTCAAGTCATACATTAGATATGAGATAGAATTATGCAATGTCTCAAACCTAGATAAGGCCAGATGTAAGGAAAAACTTATTGAAGAGAATTTTAAAAAATTAGGACAAGAGATATTGACGATAACAAGAAACATGATGCATATATTGAGGATATATTTTTTCACTGGGTCATCAATGCAACAATCCTCGATCTTACGACTATGAAGTTGAAAAAAGTTCAAAAACATACACCAATTGCTCCGACAATGACAGGAAAAAGAAGACAAATACTTGTCGTCGATGTGGCTAAGATTGGGTTCCACGCCATAAGTGAAAAACTAATCACACACCACGTTGCAAAATTATAAATGGGAAGGAAGTATAGGTCCCTAGAGAAGAAGATACATCTGATTCTGATGCAGACTCAAGCTCCCATGAAGTATCAATGGAGACAATTACATGTATCAAACAGACTGGTAAAGAAGAAGATTTATCGACACCTAAGAAAATTAACACCCAAAAGAAGGAAAACCAGTTACTTACAAATAAGTATACTCCACCTCATTTAAGAAGTCACGATAACAAGGATGAACAACCCTTACTCCAATAAACAAAATCATAACAGATAGGACTCAAAAGGTTACAACTTAGAGGACCGATTAAAGGTAAAGACTATGCAATTCTATTTGACTATGGAAGTACACACAATCTAATAGATATCAGTAGGGAAAAGTAACTTAGTATTTTCGTGTACCCAGTGAGAAATATCAAGGTGACAACCATCACTAATTGACACATAGAAGAAGTAAGGAAATTCCATAAGGTGTTTTTGAAAATACAAAAATTAAACGTACAGCTCAAGTGTTATTCCATACCACTCAAGGAAGTAGATATGATATTAGGTGATGATTGGTTAATTCCATTGGGAGCTTACTCTACCAACCTACAAAACAATACATGGCATTTAAATGGAAAGGAAGTAAGTACCGACCGTATGGGCCGAGAAGTTCACCACCCAAGAATATGGAGTCACATCACAAAAGGGAGCTAGACTCATGTCAAGATAAAGGAATCGGTCCAAATCACATAGCTCAAATCAATTTTCAACATAAATCCAAAGAAAAATGTGATATCCGCAAATTTAGCTTTGAGGACAAAGCTTCCCTTAAGGGGAAGGCAATGTTACGAATATAAATTAATAAATTAATAAGACAATAATTAATCATTAATAATTAACAATATTTAATAAAATATTATATTATAAATTAAACAAGAGGACGTGACTCCTCATATCAATGGCCAAGCCATATTTAAGGCATCCCAATTATTTATAATCACATCATCCTGCATTTTATCATTTATCAAATTTTGTGGGTTATTTCAAAAATATTGTGGGTTCCTAATTTTGTCCACTCCATTGAGCATGAAGTGTATGGTGAAATGCATCATATAAAATACTGTGGAAAATCATGTTTAATCTCCCATTGTTTACTACAAAAGGAATCTGTGGTGAAAACTGTTGATTCTAGTGAATTTTGGATGAAACTATGCATCTATACCAAGAAAAAAATGCATTTTCTATTAAATGACCGAAAGTACATGTTTAAATGGTCCAAATCCTATTTGATCAAATCAATGGCTCATATCCTTTCAGGCTCATGAAGGTGCTTGAATTTTATCTTAATAATAATGAGCTTGAAAGAAAACCACTAAAGACATGTGTCATCACTGAAATCACTCAAGCTCTCAAAATTTGTTTTTCCAAACTACTTCTTTGTTGAGCCTAAAACCGACAAACTAACTATGGAGGGCGCATATGGTTCAATTATTTGATGTGATGGGATGGAAAGAAGTGACATGTCCCTGTCGGAGTTGTACGATGATCACCATGAGAACATATCTCGAGATGGAATATTAATGGTTTATAAGCGTTCAAGATCGTGAAGGTGCTCGAACTTTATTTTAAGGAGCACGATCCTGAAAGGAAACCACTATGGATGCATGGCATCATTGCAAGGATTCAAGATCGAAAAATTTGTTTTCTTAAACCACTCCTTTGTTGATCTTGAAACCATTTACCAGCAAGAGGGTGACATGGCTACATGATGGGGTGACACATGGGATTGTATGACACCTCAAGGGATAGTTGTCCTCTCACATCAACAAAATTCCATGTTAGCATAAATTCAAAACGTAAAGAAAATAACGTCTAGAGCCAAAATATTATTTTGGTCATAATTGGAGCAGGTCATATTGGAATTTAATTAGACTTGTAGCTTATAGAAACTATTTTTGGAGGTTACAAGATTACCAATGAGGGAAATTTCTCCATTTTGCATAATTTTTACAGAAATTTGAATTTAGTGGGTTTTGAAGGTGTGTATCCCGAGGATGGACGGGGGCCCAATTGTGTCCCAAATTGTTATGGTGCAGTCGTGACCTAAGTACAGAGACAAATTCATATCCTTGAAGATAAATTCAAAAATAGGTGAAGCTTGGAGATGAAAGAATGCCAAAATCCACTATTTGGGCGCCTGGAAGTGCGATTTTTGAAAACTTGGAGGCAAAAGTGGCCCCATAACTCATAACCAGAAAATTCATTGATTTCAACATTTGTTCTAATCATCAAGATGAACAACTTTGATGAGAGGAAATGTTTTTAGAAGTGCTTAGTTTGGGAGATAGCAGTTTTCATAGAACTCTAAGTTTGGAAAAAGTGCAAAAATTAAAAGTTGATGATTCCATAATTTTATAAATTTTGATGGGAGAATCAAAATTGAATAATGAAAGTACATAGGTAATCAGCATCATATGGTCTATCGGTGTCCAACATAAAACAAATTCTAGTTCTTTACTAATTTTCTTCTATAGATCTCATAAATTGATCCTTCAGAGTAATTGTAGCTACAGGAACAGTGTAAAATAGGGCAACATTGTTGATTTTGGAGATATGTAACTTTCAACTCTAAAATTAGAAATGGAAATGGGAGTAGTCATTGGAAATGTTCATAAGTAGAATAAATATGAAATAAACTTCCATAATTGAGCAATACATATATTTCCAAGAAATGAGAAGAAATGGACCTATTGCAGGTATTAGACTCAATTATAGGATAGGTTTCCATAAAAATATAGAAGAATAAAAGGGAAGAAGGGGAGATTCCATACAGACCTAAAGAATATATCCAAGGTCAATATATCAGTGTAGGAAATGCAAAAATATAAACAAATTACTATAGAGAAAAATATAAATCCATTGGAACAGTGGAGATCGTGATAAGTCTAAGAAAGGAAATGCAAAGATGCAGGGGAGACAATAAAGGTATTCAAAAATGGGTTACTCTTCATATTTATCTTATAAAATTGAATTATTTGTTGATTTTATACATAGTGGTAAGTTATATGCAAGGCACAATGGAATGAGCCAAGTATAGTTCAATTGCTTGTTAAATAGAAATGTGGATGATTGCCAAAGCTTCTTAAGCCTAAGAAAAGAGTTGTATAGTTGTATATAAACATGTTGGATGTAAACTTGAGTTTGGATGACTGCGGTTACATCCATGATGTTGTTGGAATGGTTAGGTTAAGGTGCAATGGAGGAATGAAATGCTTGGTAAAGTTGCACGCCATGGATTTATCATATTCCAAATGTGCAAAAAGGTAGTGAAAGAAGAGGCATAAGAACTCTTTGTTGTTGAAATTGAAGTGAGATGAATCACAAAATTGTAGTGTGTTGGAAATGCTACAAATAACGCATAAATAATATTGAAAAGGATTGTATATTTTGTGCAAAGGATGGATTACTTAAAGTGGTTAAGGATTCTACTGCATTGTTAAAGAATCCATATAATGCATTGATTTTATCCAGCTTATGCAATATAAATTGCAGGGAATAAATTGAAGAGAAGAGACGTGGATACCTTGGTTGATGTAATTTCTATTTGGTGCAATAATAGAAAGGCTAGCAAAGGTATGAGAAAAAAATAGTTTGAATAAAATGTCATTTTATGCCTAAAAGAAGGGTGTAAATTATAAACCTTTGGATAAAAAAAGACAACCCTATAATAAAGGTTGTTGAGCATGGGAGGAACAATGTATTGATAATAAAATGACCATTAAAAAGGCTTGGATGGTAGAGAGAATCTACTAGGATGAAGAGTGCATGTACCCCATGGATGAGATGGGTGAGACACCATAATCGATAAGTTTTGTGTATGCCAGATAGAGTTGAAGGATATGGGACAACAACTTATTTGTAAAGAATGTGAAGTGAATGATGAACTACAATTCTCTTGGGAGTTTCGTTCAAGGGAGTGAGGCACTCCATTGGGTAAAATGTTTCTCTGAAATGGATTTGGCCAATAAATTTTCCAAGGAATGTAGAAAAGAAATTTATAATTGGATAAGGTTAAAAGGAAACTCTAGATAAGATGTCAAGTCAGGCTTGGCTAAGATTTCTCAAGATAAATGGAGCAACAAACTTTGGAAATTAGTACAATGCAAAAGTGACCAAATCCTGCAAGAATCTACAAGTATGTCAAGAATTGGTTGTAGAAGAAAAGGGTGTAGGTGGCCAAAAAGGTAAACATAAAAACAAGGGATATTTCCTCACCCTAAATCCCTATTTTGTTTCTAAAATAGAATTGTATATTATTGAAGTAGCAAGTATAGCCTATGTATGAATTAAGTATTTCTACTTAGGTGATAATATTTGAGCTAATGATTTGTTATGTAATTGGCAAAAAGGCCATGGAAGAGATCAATTAAACTATGGGATTCCAAGCTATGAAGAGGAATGGGGAGGAAGAAATTCGTTGACTCTTATCTCTTATATTGATTATGTTTCTCTCTGTTAAGGAAGTAGATATGTGTAGATAGTTTTATGGTGTAAGAATGCAAGTGTAACATAACAAGAAAGCATATGCACTCGTAAGCATGTTGAGAAATAATATGTGATAGAGTGCATGAAAATATGCTTGAAATGCATGTATGTGAAATTGCATATGGGATAAGAGTGATATGTTGATCTATTCCATGAGTATGAAATGATAACTAAGTATGGTTTTTGATGTGTTGTATAGCCAGGAAGGGTTGAGAACCTAGTTGAATATGTTGATGATGCAACTACTTGTGGAGATCAATATCACATTGAAAGAGAACAAGGAAATAACTTGTTAAGGGTTTCATGGAGGGAATGGTGTGATCTCCCATGAAAACACCAACTAATCAAGTAACATATAAGGTACCTTGGATGGAAACCATACATGTATGGAAATGATCATGCCTATGATGCATGAGTGTTGAAGGGAATTGGGTAAGAACTCCTTCAGGCTTCAATCATGCTTGATATCTTCATTGATATATTTATGATGACATTTGAATGCATTTATGTCATCGATACATAATTAAGATAAAGACATAAAGTATTGGGTTAAAAATATCTTAGAATATTTTGATGCATTTAGGATTTAGTGTGTCATGATGGGAATGGTTCAGAGTTAATAACCACTGCAAATGAGTATTACAATCATGCTTGGGGAAATATATGCCATGTGAAAAACCCATGTGTGAGGCCATGTGATGTTGAAATTGGGAAGGCTATAGCGCCACACAAATGTACAAAATTTCCTTGTTTGTGATCAATGTCTTGGACTGCAACCTCTTTGTCAACATGAAAGAGCACTAGAGAAGTATATTCTTGGTGTGGTGGTTGGAATAAAGAGTAGGGCACCCAGATGATCAAACAAGTAATTGTGAGGTGGATGGATGATGTGTCAAGGTGTTGTTTGAATCCTTCAACATATCATGGAAGATAATAAGAGTTAGCATTATGGCGTTTTTGAGTTAATGAAAAGATTCATTGAGGGAATAGACATAAGTAGAGAATATGAATGTGCTTGTTGGCACATGTGATGATTTCAATATGAGAATGCTTGATGTGTTGGTAATACATATATGGAGAATGGTATTTTGTTTCATTTAATACGTGGAAGTTGAAAAATGATTCAATTACTAGGATTATAATTATGAGAATATTTAATTGGTTATTATGAATGTTGCAATGAAGTGAGTATATGAATGAATACCCATTGTTGTTTTGGCTTGTTTGAAAATTCCATTAAGAAGACAGACTGCAGGTAGAGTTTTCTTGGACATTGCAGCGAGTATAAGAATATAATGAAGACTGAGTACTACCATATGCAAAGGGGAAAAAGTATGAGAAGGACCTCATAGTTAATTAAAAAAAATGAATTTATGAGGACACGTTGTAGGAAGACCATGAGCTATGCCATGCAAGAGTTAAACTACAATGTTGTGAATTAGAGTTGTTGTGAATGCAGTGAAAGAAATGCATGAAAAAGAAGTCAGATTGGATGGACTACAAGAATGCTCTATCGAAAGAACATAGTTGAGTAAAAAAATGCGTTTCTTAGATATTGCAGTAAAAGTGAGCCATAACTAAGACATGGATTGTTACTCTTTCCATTGAAAGCTAAGTATTATAGGTGTGTTGGAGCCTAGGTCGTAGCTGCGGTAAAGCTGCGAATTTTGGGGAAAAGACACAAGTATGAAAGGAAAGTGCTAATTTTGGAACAAGCACTAAGTTTTGGGCAAGAAGGAGACGGTGCGCAGTACGGTGCCAGATGGACAAGCTCAGTAAAGATTATGGACCGGAAATCGCGGAGCTCGCGCGCACGTCATCGAAGAAAGAAGGTGGCTCAGCTACCATAATAAATAAGGCGATGGAGTAGAGGGCTCAGCTACCCTCATTTAAAGGCTAAGTACAGAAGTTATGGTTGCTCGGATCAAGGAGGAGCAACGGACCAGAGCATTGAAGGCGAAGGATGATCGCCCATAACCACAATCTGTGCCGGAATTCATGGAGCCTGCAGTAAGCGGCGACATGACTGCAAGCGGCGCCTACAGTACACCTAGCCATGTCCGTGGTTAGGGTTTTTGGGAATCACTGTTGGGAAAGGCCCACAGTTTTGTAAAGGTGCGACCGCCATGGCCACCTATATATATGAACAATTGTAATGGATAAATGTTAGCTAGAGTGAGTTGGACGTTAGATAGAGAGAAAGTTAGCAAGTAAGAGTTAGACACTCTTGAGGATAGATCATGTGTTGATTGTCCTTTGGGATGTTTCTACTGTGTGTAGAACTAGAGTAGAATCGGATAGCCGAGGAGCTAATCCCTGAGTTGCCAGACAGTCTGTGTGACGTCTGCGCCTTTGTAATCTCTATAGAGGAGAGACTAGTGAAGAGAAGGGCTCCCAGCTGTGTGCGCGGAGTTTCCTGTAAAGATCTAAGGCTGCAGCTGTGTGCGCAGCATATTGTATAACTCTATGGTTTCCTGGTTAATATAAACTCCCGTGGACGTGGTTTTCCTCGAGGAGATGAGTTTCACATATATCTTCTTGTTATAATGTTTGCGCGAATGATAACTATTTAGAGTTCATTATTTGTGTATGCAAAACTCCTGTATTATCTTTGTGACTGTTTGAGCGAGTTGGAAAGGTCCCTTGATAGCTATAAGTGTTAAGTACCGAAGAAGTAGTAACGCGCGGTCGCTGCTGCGAGAGAAGACTGCGTTACTGCGCTGGATGTGAAGGGCGAGGAAGTATTTAGCGCGTCGACGCAAGGAATAGTTGCCTTCTGCGTTAGAGAGGAGAAACTGCGCAGTAGGCCTGCCAAGGAAGGAATCCGCGCAGCTGCGCCGAGCGGCCTGCGGGAAAGTCCGACCGCCGATATCTGAGGAACCATTCAAGGAAGAGCAATCTCCGCGTCACCCAGGTTAAGGAAACCTGATTCCTTAACCCCCCCATAGCCACTTCGGGTGAGACCTCGAGCTGCTGCGCAGCTCGTTGCCGAGAGGGCCAGTGCGCCAAGGGGTTTTGTTGCTGCGCTTCATTAAAACCCGGGTCTGCCTAAGAAAGCAGCAACAAATGGTTCCGTTGCCTAGTGACCTTGTTACTGCGAGACTTGTTATTTCAGAGACGTGCGAGATAGGAGCCAACAAATGGTTCCGTTGCCTAGTGACCTTGTTACTGTGAGACTTGTTATTTCAGAGACGCGCGAGATAGGAGCCAACAAATGGTTCCACTGCCGCATGACTAAAACTTGCTACTTTTGCGACGAAGAAGGTTGTTGAGCCAACAAATGGTTCCGTTGCTTTGAACCCTGTTGTTGAGCCAACAAATGATTCCGTTGTCTTGCGACTTACTGTTGTGAGACTTATTATTTCCAAGACATCTAAGATCGTTGCTGAAGCCAGCAAAAGGTTCTGTTACACTGAGACTTGCTCAGTTGACAAATGTGTTACTGGAATCCTACAGCTAAAGAAATTGGAGACTGGTTTGATTTAAAGGCTAAAGAGTTCGCTGAACAAGAAAATAGAAGTTCTACGCTCCAAACAGAAGACTGGTTACAGAAGTATATTTACACTGACCTTCACGAAATTTTCTTTGTTACCTTTGCACTGGAGTTACACGCTTGGATAGCCAAGTTAGCAGATTCTAGGCCTACTGTGCATATTGATCGACCCGTCGCTTGGACGCCTGAGCTAGTCAGTATTGTGAAGCGGATAGACAATCCTGTGTCCCGCACAGTAGACTTTTGGTTGAATAGTCTATTGAAAGGTTTCATCACCGAGTTTGCAGTAGATACAAGAAAGAGTTTCAGTGAAGCTGAGAGGAATTTCTTCCAAGTACACAGAGGTAAGTTCTTAAATTCTTTGAACTTATGGATTAAAATGCTTCTGTATGAAAAAGGAAAGCTATGTATTACTTCTGATGAATAGCATAGACAAGTAATGTCCGTAGATTCTGATAGCGATCCTGAACTTATTGGTTGCACTCGTAGTGGAAAACGGTATAAAGTAGGCCTTGACCAACATTCTTCTGAGTCTAGCCCAGACAATAGTCAAGTCCCTGGACCAAGCCGTATAGAAAAACAAGAGAGTGCTCATATCCCTTATTATCCTTTTACACCGCAAAAGCCAGACAAAGCTCAATATAACCCCGCAGTAACACCTTCTAGTAGCCCACACGGTACTTCCAGTACCTCTGTACCACCTTTATTTAACCAGCCCAGAAGCACTGCTACAGCAGCCTCACCTCAACCTAACACAAGAAGGATGGGTGATGACATGAAGCTACCAACTTTTAGAGGAACAGGGATAGAAGACCCTGAGCAGCACTGGTTCTTATGTGAAGCTATTTGGACAATTAAGCAAATTAATGATGATGCTGTTAAACTGGTTCAGTTAGCAACCACACTAAGAGAAAGAGCCTTGACTTGGTTCATGAAATACTCAGCAGCACAGAATAGAACGCTTGCTGAGGTAAGAAATGCTATGATTAGAGAATTTAAGAAACCTAAATCAGAATCACAGTGTATAACAGAGCTCAAAGACATCAAACAGTTACCTACAGAATCAGTATGGGATTTTGACCAGAAGTTCAAAGCCTTGATAGATCAAGTAAGCTTCGAGTTTGCACCACAACAGCATAAAGAATGGTTCATTGCTGCGCTGCTTCCACACATTAGACTTCCTCTTATGCAACAGAATCTCAATACTCAGGAACAAGCTCTAGAGATGGCTATGAAACTAGAAGCTTCGCCTATTGCGGGAACAAGCAACGATGTTGCGCATTTATAGAACCAATTAGCAAACTTAACCTTGCAAGTGCATGATATTAAGAAAGGCAAGGAGATTAAGGAAGAAATTTGGTGTACAAAATGTAAAGTCCAAGGTCATTCAAAGGACCATTGTCCCGTTTTTATAGACTATATTGCAACTGGAGCACCTAACCCTTTACCACAGGCACAAGGGCCTTGGTGTGAAATCTGTAGAACTAGAGGTCATAGACCACAAGAATGCCACTTACTTCATAAATATGTACAAACTCCAAAGAATCTATATTGTAATTTCTGTAAATCAGTAGGTCATGATGAGAACAATTGTAGAGCATATGATCTTATGATAGAAAGGAAGCATGATGTCTATAGGGTACAAGCAGAGACACCAGGACCCACAGCAGGTCCACCTTATGACCAAACTCGGGACGCCCGAGTAGGAAATTACAGGGGACGCGGACGCACAACAAATTTTGGTCGTGGAAGAGGACAGATCACTTGTTATAATTGCGGAACACAAGGTCATTTTGCCAGGGATTGCCAAAATCCTACAACCCTCTACAGGTATTGTAAATCTTCTGACCATATCATTGAAGAATGCCCTCAGTTACAGGCTAAGATGCAACCAAAGACCCCACAGGTCAATCAAAATATTCAGTTGATTGCAGCAGAAAAAAGAGAACCAGACCCTACAGTTAATATAGTGACACGCAGTGGAGCAACCACTGGTGCGCAAGAGATGGGAACGGGAAAGCAAGCGACGCAATGGGTGCGCCGCGCTAATATTAAACCAGCCCCACTTAACCTGCAGAAGCAAAAAGAAGCATTCAAGCAAGCTCAAGAGTATTTCTCAGATCCGAGAACTTCAAGTTCTGCCGCAATCCCGCAGAACAATATTAGATCGCAAGTGCTAAGACAAGACAACCTGATACAAGAACAGGCCGCTACAGCTGGAAGGCCTGACGACGAGCATGCACTAGGCAGTGTTCATGCGTTCCTGCGACAATGTTTAAAATTGTTGCGCAATGAAAAGGCAACTCTAGAACTCCAACACCTGTTGGATCAGTGCCAACAGTCTGCTTCGATGAACACACCGCAGTGTGCTGTTCACCAGATTAGGAGTCACATTAGAACTGGAAAAGAGATGAGGCTTACAGCGCAGATTGGAGCATTTGAAATGGATGAAGTCATGTTAGACTTGGGCTCCGAAGCCAATGTTCTCACTATGCAGACATGGGAACAGATGGGAAGCCCTCAGCTTACAAAATCCCCTATCCAGCTAAGACTCGTAAATCAGCAACGAGTCTCTCCATTGGGCAGATTACCCAATGTACCTATTGATATTGAAGGAGTTAGAAGCTCTGCAGATTTTGAAGTAATCAAAATCATGGACGATAGTAGACCATACCCAGCACTTTTAGGAATAGACTGGGCATTTGACAATTTGGCTGTCATTAATTTGAAGAAAAGACAGATGACCTTTGAGGATGACCAGATTAGGGTCATCGCACCACTTGATCCTATTCAAGGACCAAGGTATATAGAACCCATTTGCGCAGAAGAGGAAGCGCGCCACATGGAAAGTTTGTACCAAATGACTACTAATCACAGTGACTATGTCAACCCCACAGCAGACGGCCATCTCAGCTGGCGATGCGATAGCTCGTGCACATCAGACTCAGATACAGGATTGGAAAACTGGCAGAATCGTTTACATGAGGTTTCTGCAAGACGTTGCGCAATGATGACTAAATCCATTCGATGGATTGGCACAGAATTAACTGACACTCCAATTTTTGATGGTCTAACCGAAGTAACTAAATTCATACAGGAATATGAACAAAAGCTTCCAGAACCGCAGCGCATACAGGCACTAGATATAGCATTGCGCGCTACACCCGCAAGATGGTGAGCTGCGCATAAGGAGAATATTCACACATGGCAAGACTGTCGCAGATTGATACTGCGCAGATTCCAGGACACTACAGCAGAAGTGTCGCGCAAATATGAGGGACAGAGTGACCCCAGGTCACACATTGAAGCATGCATTCAGCAATGGTCAGATATTCCGCCAGATGAATGGGTTCACCTATTCATCCACACATTGGATACAGTTCCAAGGAACTGGTATACTGAAACAGAATTGCGGAAAGACACTCTCACGTGGCCTCTTATGATAGAAAGTTTTCAACTTACCTTCAGCTTTGAATCAGAGCATCCAAGTATTGATCAAGCTCTGAAGTGTATTAAAAAGAAGATATTTGAAGAATGCCCTTTATCAGAATATTCCCAACCAGATTGGGCTGTCCAGATAGAACATGCCCTGGAATGCTATAACTTCACCGCTGAAGAGGAGGAGGACGATCCTCGCAACATCAACATCCCAGAATCAGAAGGAACGCGCAATATTAAAGGTCCGCAGCTTGACATCCCTGCCATCACAGAACACATCAAGCTCAAGAAGATTAACATTGGTACAGAAGCTGAACCAAAGTTTGCTTCTATAGGAGATTATTGGGATGATGAAACTGTTGGACATGTTTCAGAATTATTACGTGACTACCAGGATATCTTTCCCACCAAGTTCACAGAAATGAAAGGCATCCTAGGAGACTTAGGAGTGATGCGCATACCTCTGAAAGCAGACGCCAAGCCAGTAAAGCAGCGCCCATACAGGTTGAACCCGCATTATAAAGAAAAAGTCAAAGAAGAAATTGACAAGATGCTCGCAGCAGGTATTATTGAGCCAGTAGAGGAAAGCGATTGGATTAGTCCTATGGTGGTCCAAGAAAAGAAAACGAAAGGTGAAATAAGAATCTGTGTCGACTTGCGCAAACTCAATGATGCATCAGCGCACGATCCATTTCCCACTCCTTTCACAGATGAAGTACTTGATAATGTTGGAGGACAAGAGGCTTACTCCTTCACTGATGGTTTCTCGGGATATCACCAGATCAGAATCCATCCGGACGACCGCCACAAGACTACTTTTGCAACTGAATGGGGCTCATTCCAGTATACGGTAATGCCCTTTGGTCTTAAAAACGCACCTGCTATCTTCTCTAGAGTTGTTGTTGTTGTTTTCAAAGAATTCATTCACAAGTTTCTAGAAGTCTATTTTGATGACTGGACTGTATTTGGCCTATTAAAGAACCATATTGCAAATCTGCGCATGATGTTAGAAAAATGTAGACAGCATCAGATTTCCCTTAACTTGAAAAAATGTATATTCTGTGCGCCCTTTGGTATTTTGTTGGGACATATTGTATGCAGACAAGGACTCCTGATGGATCCTGCGAAGGTTGCCATCATTGCTAATTTACCTGCGCCCAACTCAGTTAAACAATTGCGCACTACATTGGGACATACAGGTTACTACAGAAAATTCATCAAGGGTTATGCAAAGATCACAGCACCTATGGAGAGATTGCTGAAAAAGGATTCGAAGTTCCAATGGACAGAGGAATGCCAACGAAGCTTGGACACACTTAAAGAAAAGATGATCACAGCGCCTATTCTAGTTTTCCCGGACTGGAGAAAACCTTTTCATGTTCATGTTGATGCTTCTTCTATAGCATTGGGGGTTGTGCTTACACAGTCTGGAGAAGGAAGTATTGACCACCCGATTGCTTACTCCAGCAGAAAGCTATCTACAGCTGAGAAGAACTACACCACTACAGAAAGGGAAGGATTAGCTATGGTGTATGCCCTACAGAAATTCAGACACTACCTGTTAGGATCTCACTTTAAAATGTATACTGACCATTCTGCTCTGAAATATTTGGTCAATAAACCAGTGTTAGGAGGAAGAATTTGCAGATGGCTACTGCTCTTTCAAGAGTATGATTTCGAGGTTATTGTAAAGCCAGGCAGATTGAATGCAGGGCCTGACCATCTATCCAGGATAGAGTCAGGAGAGGAACCTACGAGTCTGGAGGACAATCTGCCTGACGTACAGTTGTTTTCTATTCAAGCAGCAGACGAATATTATTCTGATATTCTTGAGTTTCTCACTACCGGGCAAGCACCGGCTGAGCTTACAATCCAGCAGAAAAAGCAACTTGTTGTTAGAGCCGCAGATTTCACTTTGATAGCAGGCCAGCTGTATAAGTTAGGCCCTGACGAAGTTTTGCGCAGATGTATCTTACCACATGAAAAGAACTCTATCATCGCAGAAGCGCATTCAGGTACCGCAGGAGGCCATTTCGCAGGAAAGCCGACTGCGCAAAAGATATTAGCCGCAGGTCTGTGGTGGCCGACATTGCACAAGGATACCAAGGAATTCTGTAAATGTTGCTATGTGTGCCAGCGCACAGGAAAACCCTCAAGGAGAGATGAAATGCCGCTAAGACCCCAGATCACACTGCGCGCTTTTGATAAATGGGCCATTGACTTTGTAGGACCTATTAACCCACCAGGAAAAAGAACTGGCGCAAGATACATCATTACAGCTACTGAATACCTCACCAGATGGGCTGAGGCGAAGCCAGTTAAGAACTGCGACGCTGCTACGGCCGCACAGTTCATTTTCGAGAATATTATCACTAGATTTGGATGTCCAGTGATTCTCATGAGCGATCAGGGTACACATTTCCTCAATGAGACTATAGAGGCCCTTACTGAAGAATTTCAAATTAATCACCATAAGAGTACACCCTACCACCCTCAAGCTAATGGTACGGTGGAAGCATTCAATAAAATTCTTGAGAATGCCCTGACGAAGATCTGTAATCAAAAAAGAGACGATTGGGACCTTAGAGTCACAGCTGTATTATGGGCTTACAGAACCACTTGCAAGAAACTAACAGGTCACACACCTTTCAGCTTGGTGTATGGACAAGAAGCAGTTATGCCCATGGAATACATTATTCCCAGTCTTAGAATAGCGCAAATTACAGAAATGGCAGATCCTGATACTATGAATGAAAGACTTTCGCAACTACTTGCCTTAGAAGAAGACAGACTCTTAGCCGGATTCCATCAACAGGTACAGAAGGCAAGACAGAAAGCTTGGCATGACAGGCATATTAAGAATAAAGTCTTTTAGGAACGAGACTTGGTACTCCTCTATGACAGTAAATTTACCAAGTTCCCAGGCAAGTTTCGTGTACACTGGTTAGGCCCTTTTCAGGTGATAAAAATAACAGACGGAGGCGCAGTTCAGCTTGCAAAGCTGGATGGAGAATTACTACCTACAATGATCAACGGGAGTCGGCTCAAGCTTTATCGCGACGGCCACTCCGCTCTGTCAACCTAATATTTTGCTGAAAGAAATGCAGATGCCCAGTGTAGTTGAAAGAGGCACCGCATTCAGTCTACACGGAAGTTACGAGACACCCAGTCTCCGGCTTCCTGCGCAGTTCCTAGAAACATCCGCGCATGCCTAAAGTTTGGTTGGAGCGAACATAGTTGCGCTCTTGTGAAGCTTCTCCCTGGACCGTTGAACTATCGCTCTTGCGGAGTTCCCTTTGATAATTTGCCGCTTGAAAAAGTTTTGTTGTGGACCCCTAGAGGCACAGTTTCCTAAGTTGAAATGACCCGCCGAAAATTTGAATTACAGCAGTTATGTAGCCGCGTCTGAATAAATGAAGGATAAGTCCGCTATTTAAGTCTAGCCGTTCTGACGGATTCGGCTTAATCTCCGAAAGATTTGCATTTAACTCTGACGCCGAAAGCATTAGCTTCTCCCGGAAGGCTGTCATAACCCGTCAATCACACTAAATGCACCACTACGGCAAGGAGGATAGCGTGTTGTCAACTCATCTATAGCCGCCTATAGCTACGTTATCCCACTTGGTCGCATTTACTCACCTCTGGCTATAAATACCTCACACTTCTATAATTTTTGGGTTACTTCCCTCGAGTTGCTATCTTGTTTACGAATCCAAGTTATTGTTTTCAGAGCCGAGTTGTGCAGAGTATTTTCCCTTGTTTTCAGCGTCCATATCCTACGAAGGTCCGCCATTTGCTGTCCAAAGTTTTTGTTCCCTACATAGATTCACGACGGAGAACCTGTCAACTGAAGAAGTTGTTCGTCAATTCCTGCGCCGAGGATTAGATTTCGGCATGACTACTCCAGTCACAGCTTCGACTTATGTACATCCTGGTTATCAGGATCCCAGACAATCTCCAGCTACAAGAGCGTCGCCATCACAGCCAGAAGAACCTGTTCCAGAGCCGTTGGCGACCATGGCAAACTATATTCCGCCGCGTCCAGATGATGCGCCAGAAGTACAGATCCCGAAGAATGCAAAGTATCCTATTCCGCTACCGCCACTACCGGCTAGTGTGCGGGTAGAAGGGCAACTGTTGGGAAACATTCCACTGGTCAAGTTCTCTGACTTCAACCTCGGAGACTATAAGACATACCCTCAGTTCCAACCAGACCGATATCTGGATATAGTGCATAATCCCACCAGGAAGGTTGACGAGTTCATCCCGAAGGGATTTGCAGCAAATCTTGAGCGCCCTGGACTCTTGAATTTGTTGAAGCTACCGCACTTTGGGCGTAGCAATGAAGCGAACGCAGTCGTTAAAACACTGCTATCATGCGTTCATGGAGGTTACCTTTGGCTCGGGAGGCCAATTGATCTAAATGTTGATTTAATTCACCGCATTACTGGTCTATCTAAGGCTGGTAAGGATCCCAATATTCATCTTGCGGGAAAGGACAAGGACAGAAAATTGACTGCACAGGTGGTGCAGAAGTACAACTTAACAAGAGGAGGTCGGGCTTATGACCTCACTGCAGTAGAAGATGAGGCACTCCGATTCACAGGAAGTCTGCTTGCAGGAAGACTCCTCACAAAGTGCCGACCGAAGGAAGTTACTGGAGCTGTCATGGAGCTCGCCATCGCAGCTGCGGAGGGAGAGCAGTACAACTGGTCTCTCTTTCTGCTGAATTCTTTTCTGGCTGATTGCCTGAATGTGCAGGACAATGCAGCCCAATCATTCCATTTTTCATGGCTTCTAATTTTATGCGCTCTCGTTGGGTGGAAGGAGCCCCCGAATACTCAGTTCCTTCCGCGCCGCGCAGGAGAGGTTGCCGGCATGCGCTACATCAACCTCTGGGATTCCCCTAATCCCGCGAAGCGCAAGATGAATCGCGCTGTCTTTTGTGAGTACTACTATCTCCTCCGAGATACTATTCAAGAAATGCCAAGGCTGAGCGAGGAGACAGCCACGTTATATGACGGGAAGTTGGCTTTTACAGCCGACTTACATCAACTTTACCTCCGCCCTTGCGGCATTTCAGATGAATGGGCGCTAGGCCTTTACAGAATGACCACCGAGGATGTTGAAGAAACCATCAAGTCTTGGTCGGATGAGTGGAGGGAGGCCGCCGATCTCGCATCCACGCTGCCAACCGCCGCTACGAAAGAGAAGGAAAAGGGCAAGGAAGCCCGTCAGCAGAGAAGTGATGAAGGATCCACAGAACCAGCCACCAAGAAGCAAAAAGTGTCGCATCCCGCTGAGGCTATTTCCTCGGGGATCGACCAGTACATACATGAGCAATTTCGCGAGCTGCGCAATGCGCACGCTCATATCAGAAGTGCTCTAGACCTACAGTTTGTGGAAATAAAAGGTCTCGCAGGAAGAGTTGCGCAAACCCATGCGCCAGCATCTACTTCGCAGGCGCCACAAGAAATTCCAAGTGTCGAGCGAGTTGAAGAACTCATTGAAAGGCATACTGTCGTGCATATTCCGCCTACCAGCATGACACTTCCAGATCCGCTAGCTGCACTACAGGTAAGCGCCGTTGGGCCAGTTGAAATTAATTTGTCTCTAATTCCTATAGAGACTCTACAGCTAGTGCATGAGAAAGTTTCTCTTGAGTTGAGAGCTAGAGAGCTCTCTACATTCCAGGAAAATCAAAGACTGCAATCGCAGGAGTTAGAGTTGAAGGCAATCCATCAGAATACCTCTGAGAAGCTTGCACTTTATGAGGCGCAAGACATCGGTATCAGAAACGCAGTGGATGAGATTGCCCAGTTATTGCCGACTTGCGAGATTCAACCAGACCTCCCTCTGGTTGCAAAAGTTCAAATTATTGGCGAAAGGGCGAAAACCCTGGAGCAAGAAATAGTTGCTATGGCAGAAGGCCATAGAACCCAGATCGCTGAGCTAGAAGCTCGCGTTGTTGCGCATCTTACGGATGATGCGCAGGTACAATTTGAAGCACTGAGCAGAGCTTCCACACAGATGAAAGATCGAGTACAGGAAGCCAAGAACCTGATGAACCAGGCTATGGAAGCTTGGACAGAGCTTGTGAACCTCCCTTTTAAAGTGGGACTGTCAGAACAGGTGCAAGCTGCAGAACAATCTCTCACTGTTCTCAATGAAGAAGCTAAGGCCCTAATAGGCTTACCAAAAATGAAGAAAATGGGCGAAGTGCGCAAAATGCAGCAGCAACTGCACAAGCTCAGAACTGAAGATGAGAAGCTCACCAACAGCATTCAGCCATTCATGGATGAGTATGCTGAAATCGTTGCCCAGGTTGAGACAAAAATCAAAGAGATTGCTGAGTCTCAGGAGATCATTGATACCCTCACTAAAGACGAAGCGACCGCAGAAACGGTGCAAACAGCTGATGAGTGTATTGAGGAATTGGACTCCGCTATTGCGAAGTGGCAGAAAACATTCGCGGAGATTCAAGCAAAAGCAGATGCGCAAATCAAACGACCACGCGCTAGTGCGAGTGGCTCGAGGGCGAGCCACAAGTGAGTGTTAGGGGCCTGTTGGAGCCTAGGTCGTAGCTGCGGTAAAGCTGCAAATTTTGGGGAAAAGACACAAGTATGAAAGGAAAGTGCTAATTTTGGAACAAGCACTAAGTTTTGGGCAAGAAGGAGACGGTGCGCAGTACGGTGCCAGATGGACAAGCTCAGTAAAGATTATGGACCGGAAATCGCGGAGCTCGCGCGCACGTCATCGAAGAAAGAAGGTGGCTCAGCTACCATAATAAATAAGGCGATGGAGTAGAGGGCTCAGCTACCCTCATTTAAAGGCTAAGTACAGAAGTTATGGTTGCTCGGATCAAGGAGGAGCAACGGACCAGAGCATTGAAGGCGAAGGATGATCTCCCATAACCACAATCTGCGCCGGAATTCATGGAGCCTGCAGGAAGCGGCGACATGACTGCAAGCGGCGCCTACAGTACACCTAGCCATGTGCGTGGTTAGGGTTTTTGGGAATCACTGTTGGGAAAGGCCCACAGTTTTGTAAAGGTGCGACCGCCATGGCCACCTATATATATGAACAATTGTAATGGATAAATGTTAGCTAGAGTGAGTTGGACGCTAGATAGAGAGAAAGTTAGCAAGTAAGAGTTAGACACTCTTGAGGATAGATCATGTGTTGATTGTCCTTTGGGATGTTTCTACTGTGTGTAGAACTAGAGTAGAATCGGATAGCCGAGGAGCTAATCCCTGAGTTGCCAGACAGTCTGTGTGACGTCTGCGCCTTTGTAATCTCTATAGAGGAGAGACTAGTGAAGAGAAGGGCTCCCAGCTGTGTGCGCGGAGTTTCCTGTAAAGATCTAAGGCTGCAGCTGTGTGCGCAGCATATTGTATAACTCTATGGTTTCCTGGTTAATATAAACTCCCGTGGACGTGGTTTTCCTCGAGGAGATGAGTTTCACATATATCTTCTTGTTATAATGTTTGCGCGAATGATAACTATTTAGAGTTCATTATTTGTGTATGCAAAACTCCTGTATTATCTTTGTGACTGTTTGAGCGAGTTGGAAAGGTCCCTTGATAGCTATAAGTGTTAAGTACCGAAGAAGTAGTAACGCGCGGTCGCTGCTGCGAGAGAAGACTGCGTTACTGCGCTGGATGTGAAGGGCGAGGAAGTATTTAGCGCGTCGACGCAAGGAATAGTTGCCTTCTGCGTTAGAGAGGAGAAACTGCGTAGTAGGCCTGCCAAGGAAGGAATCCGTGCAGCTGCGCCGAGCGGCCTGCGGGAAAGTCCGACCGCCGATATCTGAGGAACCATTCAAGGAAGAGCAATCTCCGCGTCACCCAAGTTAAGGAAACCTGATTCCTTAACCCCCCCATAGCCACTTCGGGTGAGACCTCGAGCTGCTGCGCAGCTCGTTGCCGAGAGGGCCAGTGCGCTAAGGGGTTTTGTTGCTGCGCTTCATTAAAACCCGGGTCTGCCCAAGAAAGCAGCCAACAAGGTGCAAATCATGTTCTTATTAGGAATTTAATTGTGATGATAATGAATCCCAATGTTGTTTAATATATAAAGTATGATTTTTAATAAATGAATGTTTATGTATATGATGCAGGTGGATAGAAAATATACTTATTATGAGCACATGGTGAAAATTGAAAAATAGAAATTCTGGGAAGAAGGCCACTGCAAAGACACAAGAAACCTAAAGTGGCACTCTTCTTGTGCAAGAAATCCTTGGTGAATGATGGATCACCCGAGGGACTGTTAACTCATAGAAGGGGATGCATGAGCTTGGAAGGTGAGTGAATGCAAAGAAGAGGAAACTCTAATAAATCTTCTTGGAGTGATTCAGGATATTTAGATTCATAGCATAGAGATTCCTTGGCTGGCCTGTGTTGGAGCACTGGAAGGGAATCGGGGTAACAAACCCGAGGTACTGTTAAATTAGAGAAGGGAGCCCCATTCCTTGTGTTGTGCAGGTTGATGGGGGAGGAGTGCTATGGATTGGGACAACTATAGAGGGTGTGTCAAGAAGAGCAACGAGTTGAATATCTCTTGTGGAAACCTTGTGAAAGGAAAGAAATGTGCATGCAAATAAGTATTGACAGAGAGTTCCTACCTATTTGATGAAATGTACATGTAGATGTGTTGAGCTTGGAAAGAAAAATAAGGCAGTATAGGATAAATTCTAGTGTATTTTGGATAAGATGGCCGACAAATATATCATATTGCAAGACCAAGAACACTATGGAAAATATGGTTGAGAAAGAAACTTGGAAACTAAAGGAGGTTGTGCAACAATATATTTTACCTATGTTGACACATGTTAAATTATGTCATTGTATATATAGCATTAAAGATGCACTGAGGATGGTGCATAAATTAAGGGGGAAGGGAATGTAACACCCTGTTTTTTACCCTAGATTGTAATTATGTAATTATGATGGAAATGGCCAGAAACCAAACATGAATGGTCCACTGTGACCAAAATAATGTAATTATGTACATTTTGTATTGAATATAACACATGACCATTTCATACAAAGAAGGACGGAGAAAATATGGGTGGCTATCCTTCCATAAGGGGGATAATGATCATCCTAAGCCTACGATTGGAGGGGAAACGATGTCTAATTCCAAGTATGCCCCTTGTCCAACTCTCCTTAAAAAGGGGGGGAAAGTGTCCAACCACATGGATTCCAAGTGGCTAGGTCTTATCAACCTTGGTGCCACTTGGCTAGTCTCAACCATGCATATAAATAGTGAGAGATAGCCCATTCTTCCATTATTACTTCATGTCAAGGACACCCATTTTGGCTTCTAAACCATTTTTTCATCATTCTTCCATGTTTGAACCATCATTGTTGTTAGATCCAAACCACCAATGGTTTTACCACCATCACCAAAATGAGGAATTGGAGCCAGACCGAGAATAGAGGATTTGGTAGTTTTAGAAAAATCTTGGTACCTTATTATGGATGGTTAGCCCCAGCTTGGGGTTGGATTTGTCAAAGAAAGATATGGCATGATAGAGACTTTGGTTGGGAGGAACGACCTTCATTTGCAATTAGTTGGCTATATTTAAGATAAGTTCATTATGTGAATAAATGTATGGTATTTATTTATGATTGTATTCATCGCTGCCATCATATGAATTATGGAACCGAAATAATGGCACTGTAAATGCATTCCTATGGTAATAGTTGGTGGATATTTCATATATGTTTTATGAGTGATTATAAAAATGATTATTTCTGTTGTAAATGTATAATTGAAATCATTAGAAGAAAAAAATTACATATCAGAGGCAAATTCAATTAGCATATTCAGTACCCTCGAACCCCAGAGTCACCGTGAGGTCGTCGAGTATGTGACAGTCAATTAGGGAGGTGTTACATGACATTTGATGAAATATCTACGATCTTGGTTTATGGATTATCTGTTATTATGATCCACATATATTTCTATGATGTGGTTATTATGCAACCCTTATTGAGAATGGATCCATAAGTTTTTCTTAGTTATGTAATGAGATTCTAGTGATGATGATGATGACACCATTCATGGTGATGTGAGATGGTTATGGTAACATGTGTTTCTTGATTTCTTAGTACACATGATGTGATGCAATAATTGCGCTTGATATGTTGATATGATATGATTATGAAGTAATGTGGTAATGTATATGGAATTGCTTCGTGATGATTAATGACTCACTATATCATTATGAGTGGAAATGTTACAGGAATTCCACTCTTGGGCCTTCAAGGCTAGGTCATTATAGAAACCACGATCTCTTAGGAATCCATAATCATGAGGGATTTATGTTTTGGGAACCACTCACTCAGTAATACCTTTCCAATATTTCCATTCCTTAATATAGTAGCCGAAAGTCCATGGTTTGAGATATTTCCTAGACAAGGAGGTATATGGAGAAGGAATTTTGATGCCTGGGGTTGATAACCCAGTGGGAGTTGTAGAGGGGGTTTTGGGCCAACCTTGTGAGATTATTGGTGTGCATGGTTTAGTGCATTGGACCAAATGCATGGTACACTCTAGATGAGGCCTTAGGGCCATAGGGCCCATCCAAGGCTAGAAGGACTTATGCCTTAGACTGATTCTAGACGTTGAGGATATAAATAGAGTTATACTCACACCTCATCAAATCCATGTTGAGACTTCTAATTCCTGTTGTAGTCACACCATGATAGGATACCCTTATACTAGTTTCATCAGAGGACTCGTTCCATGGCAAGTGGGACCATCAGGAGGATTGCGGGTGTTTAGAGGTTGATTAGATGGTATGATTATGGGAGAGGGTGTGTAAGGAAGGAATTAGAAGCGTTATGGTTATGAAGATTGTAACAATAAATTTGGGATGAATTTTTTTAAATGGGGGATGTATGTAATGCCCCTCAGTCACTTACTACATTAGTGCCAGGGGGCATGTCAAGGTTATAATGTAGGCATGGGACATACTTGTGATAGCCACAAGAGTGGGTCCTATCCCTACACAATAGTATTAGAATATGTAGGGTTATAGTAATAATATTTTAAGGGTATGGGATTCATAAGAATAAGAAAATATATCTATATAACTCAAAAATTAAGCTTAATTAATCTTGCCTTAGGTTAAATAAGAGATTGAAAATGGAAAATAATAAAATATGTATTATGAACTATTTATCTATTTAGTGGAAATTGGATGGGGATTATTGCATGCGGACATGTGTCCATCCTTGTGGAGCTTGCAAAACAATTAAATATGAGGAAGGGGAGGGGGAAGGGGGTTCTTCTTCCATCCTTGTACCTCTTCCCCACAAGTCGTGAGTCTTGAAGGAGATGGAGGTTTTGGTGGATGAGGGTAGAATAGGTTGTTGCTTATGATATTCCACTAGCTTGGTAGTGATGAGTGAGGACTCAGGGGCTCTCAGTATTTGACTGGGGGTTTGGATGGGAAAAGAGTGGGTTCTCCACATGTGGTTTCCAGGATCTTTTGTTGAGTTAATGGTCGTCCCGATCACTTCAAATGTGCAACTATAAGTTTAACTTATGTGTTCAAGTATGTTTTTTTGTTTTTTCTTATCGTTTTTTATTGTTCTTATGGGTTCAAGTATGTTTTTTTGTTTGTTCTTAACATTTTTTATTGTTTTTGGAGTATTTGTATTTGGATGAGAAAACAAATAGTTCTCTCACCAAATAGTTATTTATGGATATATTTAATGTTAATGTTGCAAAGCTTGTAAATCCAATGGAATCAATTTAATATTCTTAAGAAGTATATTATTTACATTTTTCTTGGTTGTGAACTTTTGGGACTTACAAAGGTATCCTCCATTAACAAAGAAAAAGACCTATATTAGCTAACAATGGACGAGTTACATGGAATTCTTACTGCATATGAAATGAGAACATAGAAATAAAATCCATCTAAGAGGGAAGCAACCTTCAAATCTTCAAAGAAGAAAAAGGATAGTAAGCACAAGTGAAGTAAAAATTCCTTTTATGATTCAGGCGATGAAGAAGCAAATTTTGTGAAGAAACTCAAAAAGGGATATAGAAAATTCAGAGGTAAGTTACCCTTCAAATGATTTAATTGTGGTAGAATAGGACATTTTGAAAAAATCAAGGATAGTGATCATGAAGAGGACCACACCAACAAAGAAGGAGAAAATAGGTACAAAAAGGGCAAGCTAAAAAAAAAAGATTCTATAAGCAAAATAAAATTTTATATTTTAGAGAAGACAGTAGCTCATCTAATGAAGATGATGGCAACGATAGTGATATATAAAAATTTCTTTTCATGCATTAAATAATCAGAATGATGATTTTGAAAATGGAGAAATCTCTCAAATAGAAGGAGAAGTAGATCTTGAAGGAGAACTTATCAATTCTCTAAGTGATTTAATGAAATCCAAGAAAAGGAATCTATCACTAAAAGAGAAATTGCAAAGGTACAAGGAGGAATATCAAAAACTCAAAGAAAAGAAATCATATAATAGTGAAGTAATAGAAAAATTCATCATTGATTTAAAGATTCATCTAGGACAATCAAAACAGTTTGAAGAAAATTGTGAAATACTAGAAGATGAAATTATTTCTCTAAGAAAGGAGTTACAGAAAACAACTACCCAATTGAACTATCAGCTAAATTTTAGAAAACACATAGAAGTACTAGATGATATACTAACAACCAAGTATCATCATTTGAAAAAACTGGGCTTGGTTATGATAAAAAAAAATGAAAGCTCAAGTTAAATGATGTTGGAAAATAAAGAAGAAAAAAAGAACTATGTAGTTTCTCTCAAAATATCTTTTAACAATGAAGACAACAACAACAAAAGGGATGATGAAAAGAAAAAATCTGACTTCCTTCATAAGAACAATAGGAACAAATAGCTTGTTCCACCAAGAAGACTCTTCACAACCAGGTCTCAAAGTCTTTTTCTAGTTTATTGTTTTTCTTGCAATAATTTTGGGCATAAAGCAATAAACTGCAGAGCTTATAAAAGAGATGATTATGTGATAAATAGAAGTATATATAGGGCCTACAAGGATCATTATGTGAACAATTCAAATTTATAAAATATCATAGGGTTTTTGACAAAAAATACAAACCTTTTGTCCCTTTGAATGATGACATTGAATGCTATAGATGCAATAAATTTGATCATAAAGTACGTGAATGTAGAATCAAGATGAGTTATGCTCTACAATATGAGATAGAAAATGCTCTTACCAAACAAAAAATAGAGTATACAAGGAACCTAGAAAAGCAAAACATAGAAGAATGTGAGCTTGCTTCGCATGCCCAAAATAAAAGAAGCCAATGGTACATTGATATTTGATGCTCAAAGCAAATGGATAGGGATGAGAACAGATTTCTGAATCTTAAGAAGGAGAAGGGAGGTAGTGTCACTTTTGGAGATGATGGGTCTACCAAAATAGTTGGAAAAGGTACAGTCAACCTTGGAAAAAAGGATACCAAAGCAGAGAATGTTCTACTTGTTGAAAACATGAAACATAATATTTTGAGTGTGAGCCAAATGTGTGGTCAAGGACACACTCTTGCCTTTAATTCTAACAAATGTAAAATAAGAAAGGAAGGTTGATGCAAATTGGTATAAATGACAGGTATGACTCCAAACAACATATACATCCTAAATGAAATAAAAGGAGAAAAGTGTTGCATGGGACAAATAGATGAAAGATGACGATGGCATAGAATAATGTGCCACTTAAATTTTGACAATATAGTGAAGATTAGCAAGGAGAAAGAAGTAATGGACATGCCTAAGATTACAAAACCCTCAAACATTTTTTGAAATCATTATCGGCATGGAAAATCGTTGGCTTCTTCATTTTTGGAGAGGAATGCAAAAGGAAGAAGAGGAAATGACCAAGGGAGGAAGTGTAGGGTAAAGGCACGAGAGTTGTTAAAAAGATGCTAATAGCTGCAATCGTTTTGGAACCACCCCCGCAATTATAAAAAGAAGAAGAAGGTAAGAAAAAAGAGACAGAAGAAGAAGCGAGAGATGTGAAATATCAGAAGACAAGAAGAATAATAGAATACAAAGATAACGAGATCCACAATAGATGATAATGTATCTGGGTCTTAGGTAGTTAGGTTACATGTTTTTCATATGTTGCGATGGGTAATTCCGTGGTGGTTGTAAGATCATAGATCCATGATGTAATAGAGTTTATATGTTGTAATGAAGAAGTATTTTTGGGGCCCTCAATTTTCTGTGTTGAATCTGTTTATCTTCCATGTTCTTACTCTTTATTTTCTATAAGTAATATTTATGTTAATGTTGTGATGTTCTAAGATAAATAATATTAGGATATATTAGGATGAATGTTGTTGCGATATGAATGATAAGAAATTTCACTTGACCATATCCTTACAATTAACCAATCCCAGTCCCACACAAGTCTTGGTTGTGCTTCAAGTGAGACCTTCTCCATTAGTGGGTTGAAAATGCCAGCACACTAGACTACAACGGTGCCTTTGTTGGCCCATGTGCATGAAATAGATCTCAATTTCATGCCAACAAATGGTTCCGTTGTCGGGACCCATTTTTCAATGAGACAATGTTAATTGTATGGATACCTATGTGATGATGACTTATATTTAGCTATGGTGGGATAATAATTTTAACGTTTTTGCAACACAAGAAGCCGAATTACAAGGGTGGGAAGAATCCAAATTTAGACAATATATTTTCTATGGAGGACTGCCACTAGGTCAATACAAAATTCCATGGATTGAAATTTCATTAACCCTAGCAGAGTGGTTATGCAGACCTATAGAAGAACTTGAATATAACAATCAACAAAGAAGGACTTTCCAATGGACTCAAAAATACCTGACTAGATTAAATCACCTAGATTCATCATTGAACAAAGCTGTCAATTTCTATGTAGAAAGTACACTCACTGGTTCTATTCTGGAATTTGCAGCTGAAAACAACCAATCAACATATAAATCTAAAGCCGAACTTAGAAGAGGAGTTGAGCTAGGGGCAAAATCTTGAAAGAATTCTTGTTTTGTATTAAGACCTGGATGGTTGAATTCTTGGTTTCTACCTCTAGACTGTATTAGAATGGAGGAGTAAAACCATCGTTCCCAGGGGAGAAGTTGGGGTGATATTGCTACGTTGTAGAAGGTAGGAACTATCGTTAATGGAGAGGGTTTAAATTAAATAATCCAGATCCAAATGAGCATAAAGAAGGGTGTATATCCATGAACAATTGTGTAAATTTCAATGAGAAATACATGAATAATAAGCATTCATCTGGAAAAAGAAATGCAGAACAGGGAAAAGAGTGAAGAAAATCAAGGAGGTATATGTCAAATGAAGAGGAGAGAGGAACTAACTAGCTCTAGACTAAGGGAAGGAGGGATAGAAGTGTTGGAAAACCTAGTAAGAAAAAGCTGGGGAGAAGGCCCAAGTGGAAAGAAGTACTATGGAACTCAGCCACCAAGTAGTGAAACACCGGATCAGTCACCAAAACAATCCCTGGACGTAGTTGCGGAACATTAGGAAATATCAGGACCTATATAAAATATAAGTACCTCAAAAAGTGAAAACCCCCATTATCATGGAAGTAGTTACCTAAAGCAATGGAAGTAGAACTTCTCTCACTGAACCCAAGGCACACTTGCATAATCTAGTAATAAATTCTCAATTTTGTTTTTTACAATTACCCTGTCATAATAAAATGAGCATAAATACAAATAGTTTACAAACTAGTGTGTTAGCAAGAGGAAGTAGTAGTAATAGTCCTTCTCAAAGTAGTGGTAACATTGTAGTGCAACCCATACCTCAAGAAATTTTTCTAGTAGGATACCCTATGGTCACAATGGATAGAGAACCAACAAGGCCACCCCTAAAATGTCAAAAATTTTGGGTAAAAGGAGGAGAAGATGATGCAGCACAACATTCATTCCTATGTGAAGCAATATGGAATGTAAGAGAAACCCTAGTGGTGCCCAAACTAGTTAAAATTCAAACAAATTTAATAGGAATGGCCTTAAAATGGTTACTTGAATTTGATTCAAACATGAGGACCACCAAATCCCACTTTTGCAAGGACAACGAACATGTTCCTACATGAATTTTCACAACCCAAGTCCAAGTAATAAGATGTTGTAGAATTAAGAGAAACCCAGCAGATGCATGGAGAATCTACTTGGGCATATGCACAATGTTTCAAGGATGTACTAACTAAACTAACATTTTTGGTCCATGAAGCCAACCATAAGGAGTGGTTTATTGAAGGTTCGTTGCCATTAACAAATATATATTTATCACAACATTTGATAGACTTGCTTAGAATTGCATTAGAGAAAGCGATGAATATTGAGTCCATGGATAACTATCCAAACACTATTGTGGTGGGAGCCTCACCATATTTAGGAGAAATGGAAAAATTGCATAACAAATTGGTAGAGATAATAGAAAGAATTTAGGACCTAAATATACCAAAATCAATCCAACCACAATTATGGTGTACTAGCTACATGACAGAATGACATTGTTCTTTAGAATTCCCCAAGATGAGAGGTGGACAAAATTTTGAAGGTAAACCATTTAATGCAGTTCCAAGTGTGACAATCGCACGAGTTTCCATGACGAACTTATTTCACTCTATAGGATGACCAACATATCCATAATTGTCAAGTGCTTATCCCAATGACTATTGTGAGATTTTCAAATCATTTGGTCATTCATTGTGGATCTTTCCAATTTTATAGAAACACTCCTTATTCCTAAACATAATATAATATGAATTTTGTGGATCCACTATACATAACACTTAGAAGTGTAGGGAACCAGATGATTTTATAGAAATGCTAGACCACTCTATATATCGAGTAGAAAATCAACCTCCGGGAATACGAGGGGGACGTGGAAGAGGATTTGGCACTGGATGAGGAGGAAATCGAACAAGCCCCATCCAATGTTACAACTACAATGATATTTTCCATCTTTCCTATGACTTTCCTTTGTAGAAAATATGGTGTACATACTATTGCAATAACACCCACACTGTGGAGGAATTCCCTAAATTGATCATGAAATGGGAATATCATGCAAGGAAATGAGCCAACTTTATTAACTATGAACCAGATATGATTGAAGCAAGGTAATTTTTAAGGGAGAAATTTTTCCAATTGGCTAGATTTTGGGCTTTTTTTCAAAAAATAAATTCGCAATTTGGTCATTTTTAGTCTTCAATATCACCTATATTTACATAAAATATTTTTTTATCATAATATTCACCAAATTTACATGTTTCATATTTAATATTCTCCTACCTATCAATATTCATGTTTTTTTCAATCCAAAATAATCGCCTAGCATACTATACTTAAGTATAATATCAGAATCCTTAAAAAATAGCCTGGATTGAAGAGTATCATGCTTTCTTGTTAATTGGGTAGTGTTGGAATATTATCACCATCTTATTTTGGTTTTGCATGATTTGCATGTATGCATGCATTCCATGCAGCACTCCATGCATCCATGCATCAACAGTTGACTCTCCTAGCACCTAGTCCCTATTTTGAGCCCCCTGGAGCTTGTTTTTGGACATGATTATCCCTCATAGACACTTAGTGTGCCTTGTTTCCATCACTAGAGTTACAATGTGCCCTCATGAACAGATTTAGGAGATCTAACAGTCAGTTCCATGATTTAGGGAACCTTGTTCCCTTGATTTATTAGTTAACTGACTGTAGCTCCTAGTTTACTACTACTAAGTGTAGGGTCACCCTCCTTGACCATTGATAGATAGTTATGTTCCCCCTTGGAGTCTCCTTCCCTATTTTGGTTCCCACATGATTCAATTATGCTCAGTCCTACTCCAGTTGACTGATTATTCACCATCGGTGGCCACTAGACCTTATCGGAAGATGGTTCCAATGCAAACTAAGACTATAATTGAGGTGAATTTGAATCCTGCTGAGTGTATCGAATTCATTCTATTGAAACATTATTTGATTTCTAGCTTACAGCTAATTAATGCATCAACAATAGTTTTTCATGTGTGTTTCAGTTTTATGAGTGAATTGATCCATGTCTTTGTCTAATTATTCTCAGTAATGACAGTGTGAAATTGTGAGGTTTGTTCTAGCTCAGTGATCTATCCCTGTGGAATTTCACATGGTATCAGAGCTTGTGAGAGATTTTGAGTTGCAGCAATTGCAACAGTTTATTAAGTAGTTGTTTTTCAGTAGTGCACCAAAGGCCTCAGGATTTCCATAGAAAATCTTGGTGCCATTTCATTGAATTCATTGGAGAAATACTTTGAGGTCTATCCAGGTGTGAAAGATCTGTATAAAAGTTCCTACTTTCATAAAGCAGTGTTCAATAGATTCAATAACAATCCTCCAGATATATTTCCATTGTTTTTGCAGGTTATTCAAAGTTTTTTTAGTGCAGCAGTTGCAGCAGTAGATTCAGAAACAATCCTCTAGATATTTTTCCATTGTTTGTGAAGGTTTTCTACAACAACTTCCATGAATCTAAAATCAATTACTTCTCTCTCTCCATTCAACTATGATGAGTGGAAACCAAATATGATAGAATATCTCAAGAGACAAGGTCTTTTTGATATGCATATTGATGTTATGAGATATTTTTCTTCCTATGAAGAGGAGAATGATTGGCTAAATGACTGTGATAGACCCTTTGGAGCAATGTGTATTGCTATGTCTACTAGTATGCGCTACCTCATTGATACTGCTAAACATCCAAGTGATCTTTGGACAAATTTGGATAGAAAATTTGGAAAGTAGAAGGAAGAAGATCATGCTAGCCATTTGGAGAACAAGTCCAGTGATACCTCCTCAAGTCTTCTCTTTGATTATGTCTCGGCCTCAATCATATCTCATGATAAATTTGTTCAAGATGAAGAAGAAGCTGCAGATTCAACACATAAAGTTCATGTTGAAGACATTCCTTCCTTTGTTGCTCAAGAAGTTGAAGATAGTTTCAAATTGTCCCCTTCCCATGTAGGTGGTGTAGGTGAAAGTGATACAATTAATGAAGCTGGTCCTTTTGGAAATATTATCCATTCCTCAGTCATGTTCTCAATGTCTTCTATTTCAAATTCTAAGCAAGATATGTCAGTTACTACTCTAAAGGTTGAAGAGAGTTTCGAATTCTCTACTTCCCATGAGTCTGCTGGTGTGCATAATGATGATATACTAATGTTTTGAAGATTAAATCAGAGTTTGGAGGTGATGCATTCACCCTCCTTGATCACACGATTCCTATGTAATTCTATTCGATCATTGGCACATGTTCTCATAGTTTCACTGAAGATGGAGAACACTACCATTCGCTTGGGTTCAAGCCTCGGGCACATTTTTTTATTTTGGTTTTGATCTCACCCCTGTTGGTTCAAAGGAGATCACAAGAAACCATCAATCAATTCTTGGATCCAATTTAACTTCCACTAATCAAAATTTCAAGCTTCAAGGGAAATTAGATCTTATTGGAGTTGATCCTACCTCAGTTGGTTCGAATCACAAGTTCGAGAATGATCTTCATATTTTTGGATTTTTTCTCACCATGTTTGTTCTGAAGAGCAAGTTCAGGAAGCCTCCATATTCGCTTGCATCCACTAAAGGAGAACTCAAGAACATGTTTTAGGAGCATGATACACTTCTTCCCAAGAGGAAGATACCTCTGGAAATTGAATCAAGCTTCACACCTACTTAAGTCTTAAGAATCAACTTTTGGTCTGTTTCATTCTATCTTGAGGGGTTTTTTTTCTCACTGGGTTTTCCTTCTTTCCTTACTTTTTCTAGATTGATTGTACGGGGTGACCATTGGTCTCAGTAATCAGGGCCCTATTTTCCATTATTTTTCCTCATATTTCAGCTAAAGTGGGGGTGTTGGAATATTCTCACCATATTATTTTGGTTTTGCATGATTTGCATGCATGCATTCCATGCAGCAATCCATGCATCAACGGTTGAGTCTCCTAGCACCTAGTCCCTATTTTGGGCCCCCTGGAGCTTGTTTTTGGCCATCATAATTATCCCTCCTATCCACTTAATGTGCCTTTTTTCCTTCACTGGAGTAACAATGATCCCTCATACATGGATTTAGGAGATATAACTTACAGTTCCATGATTTAGGGAACCTTGTTCCCTTTATTGATCAGTTAACTGACTGTAGATCCTAGTTTACTGCTATTGAGTGTAGGAGCGCCATCCTTGACCACTGAAAGATATTTATGTGCACCCTTGGAGTATCCTTCCCTATTTTGGTTCCCACATGATTTAGTTATGCTCATTCCTACTCCAGTTTCCTGATTATTCACCATCGGTAGCCACTAGACCTTATCGGGAGATGGTTCCAATGCAAACTAAGCCTAGAATTGGGGTGAATTTGAATCCTCCTAAGTGTATCAAATTCATTCTATTGTAACATTCTTTGATTTCCAGGGTATATTTGATTACTGCATCGACATCAGTTTTTCATGTGTGTTTCAGTTTTATGAGTGAATTGATCCATGTCTTTGTCTACTTCTTCTCAGTCATAATAGTGTGAAATTGTGAGGTTTGTTCTAGCAAAGTGATCTATCCCTGTAGAATTTCACAGGTAGGCACAAGAAATGGATCATATCAATGATGACCAAAATCTCCAATGATCAGTAAGGAAACACCAAGGAAGACTAAGTATATTCTAGTCCAACAGAAATATATCTATCAAGAGGCCTCACACATGTTTGGTCGAATACCAACCCCTCCAACCCAACATGAAGAAATACCATCTCACCAATACAGAAAGGATGACCCAATAAATAATGAAAGATAATAAAGTACTAACAAAAAAAGGAACTTTGTTTCATTATGGTTCCAACTAGTCAAAGATATTCTGGAATATGAGAATGTATCTTAGAAGTTTTGTAGAGAAATTCACAACCTACATGATGTTGTATAAATTGATGAAGATATATGTACCCACTACCAAAAAGAAACTTACAGTTGGTGTGACAAAAGTGAAGGAAGAGGAATGGTCAAGAATTCCTGTCAGGATGCATAGGTACATGGATATGACATTAAGAATGTGATGCTAGACTTAGGTTCTGATGTAAACATCCTTCCGAAGAAGTCACAAGAAGCAATGAGCTCTCCACCTCTTGTCCACATTCCCATTCAATAGAGGATGGAAAACTAGTATCACATTTTCCCCATTGGTCATTTGGAGAATGTTGAAGTTTATTTGGGAGGTGTCAAAACCACTACAGATTTTGAAGTAATAAAGGTCATGGGTGAAATGGATCCCTACCCAATGTTGATACGAATCCAATGGGCCTATGAGAACTATGGAATAATTGATTTTCAAAACACAATGGTGAATTTTGAGGCTGATGGAATGAAGGCAACACAACCTATAGATCTACACCAAGGTCTGCAATACACAGAACCAATCCAAGGAAATATGGAAAGATACGTCCTGTAAAATGTATATTCTTTGATAGTAGGATAAAGGGAATATTATGTAAACCCTACAGAAGAGGGATCAGTAAGCTATATGATCATTCCATTGTTTGATAACGACTTTGATGAGCCTTGGGATAACTGGAAAAACATGCATCATGAAATATCATATAGACATTGTGCAATGGTGAAATTAGTTCGTTGGGTTGGAGTAGAAGCGCATGATTTTCCAAGGTATGACATAACCAATAGTTTATACCAAGTTGTTAGGCAAATTGATATAGTCACGGAGGAATACCTCATGGATGTTCTGGATAATGCACTTAGAGGCCGGACTCCCACAAGATGGTGGACAATACACAAATATGACATACCTGATTGGGACACCACTTAGGTGGCACTAATGATTAGGTTCAAGCCGTTCGGGCATGCTAATATGGTGAAAGACATATAAATTGGAAATAGAAACCCCTATATGCATATTGAACTATGTGAGCACTAGTGATAATCACATGGACTACAGCTAGCGTTTTGGGCTCATCAATTCTTTCACATCTCGCAAGCTTGGTACCTACACAAATAAATTGGGTAACAAATCAAATCCTGGAAGACAATGCACACAAAATTATGTCAAGATTTTATTTCTTAGCAACTAGTGATATAGTGACGGAAGCATTGTCAGACATTAAAGAATCTCTATTCACCAATAATGTGTGGAATGTGAGAAACTCGTATATCTGTCCTATGCATCAACAACTATCAAATATCATATTCATGATTCCTTAATTAATATCCCATTTTTGTTGTGAAAAGGTAAATCAGGAGAACTCTGATCTAGATGAGCTCGAGCATTTGTAGCATTTAACCTTTAAGGAGTTGAAAATATCCCAAGAAATAAGACATAAAAAATCTAAAGAGACTGGAGCAATCTATGCGCAACCTCTGAAATTGAAGAAATTCAACATCGGTACTGAATATAAACCAAAGATGGTGGCCATTGTGGATTAATGGGGTGATCAAATGATGATTGAGGCCACATCACTATTGAAAGAATATGATGATATATTTCTGCAAATATTTTTATCCATGGACTCGTTAAGATATTTTGATGTATGAATAGACGACTAAGGGACATCATTTAAATTTTTCAAGGTAGGTTGTTCAATTGGTGGATCATAAGTAGTAGGTGACTGCGATGGTTCCGGACTGTCGATGTGTTCAAGTGGGGAGTGCGATAATATGCAGGGGATCTAGCAACTGTAACAAACTTACAATCAAACTCTCAAGAATATTTGCAAAGAATAAGAGAAGCATGCACTCAATAATCACTCATAAACACAGAATAATGAACAAAGATAGTATCATACAATTAATAATGAATGTAAAGAATGTAATACAATAATCTATGATGAGGCATCATATAGGATTTGAATTAGCCAAGTAGGACATTCGAATCTAAGCTCAAAGTCTAGCTTGGATAACTATGGAGACATCATCCAATCAGTAGTATCAGTCATAAATGGTAAGAGCCAGTCAAGTGTGTCCAACTGAGTCTAACAGAACCATTTAGCTATAAATCAGGGAATGGAGACTCCAAGGGGGGTGCATGAGGCTGTCTAACTCAAAGTCTAGCTTGGATAACAATGGAGACATCATCCAGTCAATAGTATCAGTCATAAATGGCAATAGTCAGTCAAGTGTGTCTAACTGAGTCTAACAGAACCATATAGCCATAAATCAGGGAATGAAGACTCCAAGGGGGGCGCATGAGGCTGTCAAATAGTCGAGTGGAACTCCAGAACTAGCTAACTAGAATCTACAAGCAGTCAGCATGAGAAATCAGTGGAAGAACTACTTAATCAATGCACTAATTGAATGATAAGTCTCTGTAGGTGAGATAAGGTGCCCTAACTGAGTGATAACTGAAGGTAGGTGAGTAAAGGCGCTCTAACTAACATTGGTAGGTGAGAAAGGCACACTTTCCATGTAGAACAGTCAAGAAGGGCGCATCAAGTAGGTAGGAATCCAAATGGGGGATAAATAGAGGCTCTGGAGAGCTAGAAGCAAGCTCTAGGTGTTGGGGAGACCACCATGATGATGACTGGATGCATGCAGTGGCATGCAAAATATAAAAATGATGGTGTGAATATTCCAACAGGGAGGGGTGGGGGGTTCGATGGTGTAGCCAAGTATTTTTCAGACAAGGTTACTCCTGGTGGGGGGGATACATGAATACAGGGTGTTTTTGTAGCATCTAGGAAAGTGCATGTGGTAACGATAGTTTTCTAGTGAGGAAAATGTTGGGAAGATTGGCGATTTTTTTTTTAAATTTAGGGTCTTGCATATATCTAGGTTGCAACAGGGAAGCTTCCTCAATAATAGTTGGAGATAGGGGCAATGAATTGTCTGGAATCTACACGGGATATTCAACTTGGAATAGTTTACTGATATTAGGTTTCTTGACTAAGGTCAAAGTTAACCGTACTGGAACAACATGGCTAGCGAGAAGGTGGTTAATCTTCTCATTGACTAAGATGCAGCGTGCAATTGCATCACGAATGATCTGTTGGGACTCCTCATGGAGTTCTTGGAGGTCATCTTCAGTTGGCACATTTAATACATTTTGAGTTTTGCTAACCATTTTGTCTTGAATAGTTGCTTCTTATTGAAGAGGGATTTAGGTACAATATCAAGTTGTTCTATAGTTATGTTAGGCTCAAACTGTTGTTCATCTAGTACATCATCATCGGTAGTTTCCCGATAAAAATCATCACGTTCCAACTGGGTGGTTTGTCTTGTATGTTTGAGTTGCTTAGGTAGAGGAATGATGGCGAGGGGACTTTCTTCTTCCTTTGGGGGTCCAAAAATTTGGAGGTATAGCCCCGATTCATAAAATTCTTCTTTTTTTCCATCGGTGAAGGTTTCTTGTAGCTCGTATGAAACCTTCCATACCAACTCAGGAACCAGGTGCACATTGTTCGAATGAGCAATGATTTCAGAAAAAAATAACATCACCAAGGGATAATATTCTAACTTGGTTGCATTACCTATAGTGCCTTGCATATACCAAACTTTAGTATAGTCAAGTTCCAATTGAATATGGGCATTCAGTGGTAGACTGTGGCGAACTTGTTGTAGAACCCGCCACCTTCAACATGTTGTTTTAAGGACTTGAAACCAGTTTTCAAGCTACATATTAGCCACTGCAGGTATTTTGCTACATCCGCAAGGTTGGAATACCACGAACCTATGCGTTGCTGCTGGGTATTCGGAAGTAAAGGAAGTATTGCTGATAGGGGTGATTATGTACATTACGAGACATATCAACAAGGAGGGGTAGTGAATCATCGATCTAGTTTCTTGACATTTTGCGTAGGTCGACCGGATGATCCCTACTAAATACCCTGCCCAGTTAAACATTTTTCCTTCTATCACGACTGCTTTTACGGCTTCCAACATATCCATTCAGATGTCGGATGGTCGAGCAGTACTAGTTAGACAAATTGAAACTATAATTGCAGCAAAATTATAGTTATTATATTGAATTTTTCTAATAACCAATCCTTTAGAATTCTTCCCTTGTGGTGACCCTGTGAATTCCTCAACCAACTTTGAGTTGACCCTGACTGGCACCTCAGGTCCTTTGCACAGAAGCCCTGTGACCTGAGCAATGAGTTTAGAATTAACCTCAATGGGTATGTCTAGCCAAAGTTTCCCCTTATGATATCAACTGACTACGAACTGCGCAATTCACTCTTTGAGGCCATTGAAATTGTCCAACAATGGTGCTTGTAAGTAGTGTCGGATTTTGGCAACAGACAATCTGTTAACTGATTCAATCCATTTTTCATTTTGTAAACCCCACTTATGCATTTCCTTCCAGTAATGACTCCATTGATGTTCTTCAGTGCATGCTTTGCGGAGTCTAAGGATGTTGGATTTCAGTGGTGAAATTGAATTGTCCTAAATGTCAAGTAAATCCTTCTCAGTGAGCTTCATTGATCTTGTTTTAGCAGTGGCTCTTTTTGGATCCATTGTATGTGTTGCTTCAAGTGGAGGATTCAGATTATTGAGGGTGTCCGGAATTGGTGCTAAATACACTTGCTCGATTTCTTTGCAAAAGTGTTCCCAATCTTGTTCAAGGTCCATGTTTATAGCAAGACAATTCGTGGTGCATTCAAGTTGGTTAGGTGAGTGCATTAATTGCGAATTTTGTGGGAGACAGCTTCTTGGTACGTGCAAGGAGCCTTCTTGATTACGCTTTGGTCGACTTTCTTCATGTGACCTCCATCGGGGTCGATCATACCGATGTCTATGATGAGTTGGCCGACTTATTCTTGAGTGTTACGTTGATCGATAGTGAGTTCCCTCTAACCAACGATCAGTAGTGGGTGTATGTTTATAGTCGAATCGTCGTTGGTGACTTGTCTCATGCTCCTTATCCCAATCTACCATCATTATAATATGTTTGATACATGGCGATCCTTCATGATTTAATACCTTTTTATCCAAGTTTTTCTTCACATGCAAGTTAGTTTTACAATAACTAACTTCATCTTGACAAATGTAATTAAACTTGGAAAAAAGAGTAACTAATTTGCAAACCTGGGACACGATGGTCGATCGAATGGAGAAGCAACCATTCAGTTGGCAACATACCCGTATTATGCTTGTAGAAAGTTTTAATTTGGCATCTTTGATAACTTTGGCAGGGACTTTCTCCCGCAGCATTCCCAGTCGACTCGGTCCATTCTGACGTATTTCTTCAACTATAACGGTTGGTATGGATATGGCTTAGACTAAAATAACATTAGGTAAGTCATTATGAATACTCTCATATTTTTCCCTTGTTGTTACTTGATCCAGATGGTTGGTTGATAATTCTTTATTTAGTCTTCTGAAATAAACACAAATTCTTGACTTTGCTGAGTCATATTTCTTGATGTGACAGACTAAAGCTTGACCTTGAGATATTCTAACTTGTGTATTCGGCTTCGTGTTTGCAATTTTTTTTATAGAATCAGTTGTCCTAGTTTGGTGACAAGTTTGATGAATATCCCTTGTTCTTGTTGTGTGACTTATACTTATGTCAACTACTATCGGTAGGTGACCTTGATTATCGACAGCTGTTTTATATTTGCTCGATATGTTTAGTCGGAGATCTCTGTTCTTTATGCAACGGGGTTGGAATGCTTGTTGTTTCCCTTTTGTTAAAATTAATAGTTGGGTGTGCTCTAATTTTATCCTCGATAATTTTTGGAACGACCGATACAATGAAGTAGTGATGCGCCATTTTTCTAGGAATGACTTTAACAGACCCATAGTCTCGATCTTGTGTTTCATAGTTTTCGAGTTTCCAATCATATAATTCTAAATCAGATTTATACCCAATAGAAAAGGGAGTCCCCAATCATAGTTCTCCATGAATGTTAGGTTCGACGGAATCTTCATCGTTGTGAACTATTTGATACAGACATCGAATGTCTCCATCATGATCATCAGGTTTCGCTCAGGGTTTTCCTTGAGATGGGTTGATTGGTATAATAATTTTTTTCCCATCTCCTTTAATCTTCATCCGCTCTTTCTCCAGTGAAATGGAAGCTTTCATTTTGTGTCCCCATGGTCATTCGACTAATGCTGGAAAATATTTGGCTCCATCTCTTGGATCAATGATTTCAAAGTCGATGTGGGTGTTGAGACCCATGATTGAATTTTTGACATTTCACCATACGTTAATGGGTCCAATCAGTCCTTGGTCAGCTAATTTGAGATATATTCTTGATTCTTGAAGTCATGGTCGACCAATGCTATCCAATGTCGATCTGTTCATAATGTTTTCTTGTGATCCAAATTCTAGGACAACTTGTGAAATTCGAAAACTGTTGAATTCCATGTCAACGAGAGGATTCATGTCGGCTTTGTCTTTGTGATTCAGACTGCATAGTGTTTTGGTAATTTTTTCATTTTAGCCATTATTTCTGATAAGATGCATTACATCGATTAAATTTGCCACAACTTCTTCTTTTGTTAATAAATGAAGTAAGTCATGAAGCATTTTACTTTTATTTTCTTCTTTTACTTTCATCAGATGTTATTTGTGAGAATATTTCTAAGGCATTTTTTAATATACCTTTTTGCTTCAACAAGTTAGGATAATATTCCTATGTATTGTGTAGTCAAGTGACATGAGGGTTATCTCCCCTAATCTTTGTGCCTTGTTGTGTAATTACATGCAGATTTTTAGTGCTACACGCTTCATTTTAAGAGACACGCAATAAAATATTAACATTTTTCTTTTATTAAGGGCGCCTAACATAATGGGGCACTCTTCAAGGTTGTGCTCCCTGACTCCACACTTTGTACAAAATTTTAAGTCGATCTCGTCCTTCCATGGAGAGTCACAAATTACATGTTCTTCACTGAAGCATAAATAACAGCGTGGTCACATCCGACCTAGTGGTTAGTATGCCTAATTATTGTAGTTTCTTCCTCAACCATTGTATCCTCCTCGTCAGTTATTTCCATAATTGTGATGGTTAGTATTGCGATTATCACGTCCTCGTTGATCAATTGTATGCGTCTGATATATGGTGTGGTGATTTGCTTTAGCTTTTAGATTCTTTATGCACTCAACATTTGAGTGTTGTGCAGTCTGAAAAAATCCACACCACTTTGACTTGACATTATCAACGTTGTATGGGAATTATTTTGTCGTTTGGGCATCAAATATTTCACATATATCACAAAAATATGATGTTTGCATCATTTGGACATTTTTTGTCTTCCTTTCTTCAGGAATATATTCAGTCGTTCTTTTGTAATTCTCATTTCTATTTGTTGAATGTTATAATTATTCTGATAGGTTCTTCTAGCATCATAGGGACAAGTATCCTTAGTATTCCCTTTATTAGACCATTCATTGCACCATAGTTCATTATGTCGAAGAGTCAAATGATGCATCAACTTCTCCATCCTCTCAATTTCATCTTTCAATTCTCAGTCGATCGTGTGACTAAAATGATTTGAGTTTGATTCAATTGACAATGCTTTCTTCAGGGAATCTTCATGGGATGTGTAGTCTTGCATCAGCAGTGGAGTTCCGATTCTTTCAGCTAGACCATCCACAAATAATTGAATGACTACAACAAGGTCAATTTTAGCTGGCATTTGGCTTAGGAGATCTTTGAATCTTCTATCATATTCTCGAATAGATTCTCCCACTCTTGATATAATTTAGGTGATGGCCTACCAAGTGCTTTGAATCATTGACCTTGAAGTGGTCTAGAAAAACATATTTGATCTGGTTTTTTGTTTTTGGACCTTCCTCCAAAAAATTCATGCACCACATGAGTGCACGATTTCTGAGTCCTCCTGCAAACTATGCAATTTGTTGATTTTCATCATCAATTAGGTTAGCATTCCATAGGTCCTCACACACAAACCAATAATTTTTAGGATCTCCATCTCCTTCGAAAGAAGGAGTATTGACTGGAAGACGTATATCCATATTTCTACTTCTATGATATTTTGAACTGACCGATTGATTATTGAATAAACTTACTATCAACCTACTATTGATGACTTCTGATGAATGCAACTGCTACTAAGACAAACGTATCTCTTCTATAGATTCCTATTTATCTGTTCGGGACTCCGACGAGTTAACAAGTTCAATCAACAATATTGCTATAAGGGGGGTACCTCGATGTGTTATGAATAAAATAAATTGAAAGAATGTATCCCAAACTCATGAGTGAAGGTAATCCAATTCCCTCGCTCTGGTCACTGGATCATCAATCTGTCTGCAATTATGCCACATTGGTCTAGTCAGTTCCAAATACTAGTGTCACCTGGTCGTAATCCCATGTTGCACTCGACAATATGTCTAATAGTCGGTCTGATCGTCATGATCATAGGTACAGAACTAACGGGATTTGCGGAATATGGAATTGTTATGCACATTTTATGGGGGGTCAAAACCATTTCATTTGACCAATCTTAAGATGTCGGTGCCTCACCTTCTTCTTAAACCGGTCGAATTTCCCTCAACTCAGGTAGAAATTTTGGTTGCTCAACCATCTCTTCTGACTTCTTCAAGCCTCTCTTATGATGTAATGGGCTGGAAATCTCCATAAATTTCTCTCATTATATGTATCTTTTTTATCTCTCTAGTTTTTGGATAGCTTCTACTTGATTATGTATGAGTGGACATTTATTTCGTCGCAACGAACTCGAATTCTTACAGGCCTTCATTCTTCTTTCGACTAGCCTCCATCTTCTTTATTTAGAAAACATCTTCAACGACCTCCCTGATTTCCGACCCGACTCTTATTGACCGATAGATACAAGGTCATCAATGATCGTCATTTGTTGAAAAAGTATTCCCACTATCATTTGGTCACGAACCGTCCCCACTCTTTTTGCTTGTTTTCCCAATTCATCATCGCGTGATCCTGCAAGGGTGATAGGGGTTCGACAATGTTTCTTGCATCATTCACAATCAAAAATTTATATAGCAGGCTGGGGACAAAGCAGAAAAAACTTTCATGAAGGTCAGTGTGAAAATTGCGTCAGATTTTATCAGCGAACACTCTATTTTCAATGGCTTGTTCTTCACACTATTCTTCACATATTTTTCGAAAAATTCAAACAAATTTGTTCTTCCGTCGTTATGTATCTTTCGCATCAACACCTTTTCACTTTGGGCATTGAATCTGGTCATGAATAGCTATCAAGAATTTCTCTATTTCACCAGGAACAGACTCTAAAAATTTCTCATGGGCCTCAGTGAAGAACCTATGCCTTGATTTTGCTAACATCATCTTGTTTCTTCCGGCATAATTATGGATATAGTTCGCTACTTTCTTGTCCCAACACTCTCATATTTATCTCTCTATTAGCATATGTGCATCTTTCTCAAATATTAAGGATGTGTACTACCGAAAATGAAACCATTGTTGTATTCTAGGGGATTGCATCAGTTACCAGTAGTACATTATAATAACATAGAGAAAGAGTCACATGCATACACACATCATAGAACCATATATCAGAATAAATGGGATAGTAGAAACAAGATTTATAGTAATGGGACCAAATAATAGTACAATATCAGTGCAAAGATATCTTCTGATGTCAGGTCTATATCCTATTTATACAAGTTACATAAAGTTATTCAGTTACAACTACTCATTAGTTGACTAACCAACCGACGACTTCGGTTCAACCATATTCAGTGGAGGACCTATTTGACTCATCAACTAGGATCCTCCAACAGCATCTCATTATGGCATAATCAACTAGGTGAAAAATAGCTAGAAGAAACAATGCTAGTGTGCACATGGGAAAAACAACAAACTAGATGGAGGTAAAAAGGAATGAATGGTAAAACCAAAGTCACTTTCACCTTACTATTTACCTCAAAGGATTTTTCAGCCTTATTGAAGTTTGAAATTGCATTACTGATTGCAGGAGATCCAGGACACCATTCGACTCACCATTTGAACCAGGTTAGTGTTCTCATCAAGATATTCATTTCCATGGTTTTATTTCCCAGTTTGATGCTTGTTTGGGAAATTTTTGGGCCTCTATGGGGATTTAATATCACCCTAGGGGAACTATCACTCCCCCAAAAGGTTGAGGGGAGAGAAAATATCAAATCTGTCGCTCTCCAGGAAACTTCAAGGGAGAGAAAATCTCCTATTTTCGCTATGGTATGCACTACAAGGGGGAAACAGAGTGCAAAAGGGTAAAATATTTGCTTGTTTGGAAAGATCCAAGGCTAATATTTTAACCATGACTCTTTTTTGGTGATTTGCAGGGGATTACAAACCTCAAGAGCCATCATGATTGAGTGGAAGGAAAGAGAGTATGAAAATGACGATATGGAATCCCTCAATGACCAAGCCACCTTGGACGCACTCAAAGAGTGTAGTTTGCTAAAGTTTGTCAAGACACAATGCATGAGAAATCAACTACTCCTTCTCAATCACTTGATAGAGATGTGGGATCCTAACAAACAAGTGTTCAACGTGGGGTCACACATTCTTGATATTGTGTTAGAAAAAATCTACTTCCTTACCGATGTCTCCAAGCCGAGAGCTGAGTCAAATTTCTTGGGAATCATACTTCTGATAAGATCATTGATGGCTACATAGCCAAATATTGTAATCCTAGGACTCGAAAAGTTATCAGGAAGATACCAATTAAGGATGTAGTAGATCGTCCTCTACAAACTATATTATTCACTATCACGAGATTGTTTAGAATTGCGGGTCCTCATCATGCCACTAAAGCTTAGATGACCCTTGCACTGGAGTTTCTTGAGCCAAAAATATTTAACTGGTGCGGAGGTGTGTTAATGGCCAACATGAAGGACCAAATCACTAGGTGTAGGACAAGGAGACAAAAACAATTTGGGTATGGCACCATATTAGTCTCATTTTTATTAGAGTAGGTAATGTTTCTTCATCCACAGACTGATGTGTCGATCCAACCTCCATTTGAGCCATAGATGGAACAGTGGACTAGCCATGTAGGATGGCTAGGGGGTCCTTAGATGTTATCCTTTGATGTTGGTTTCTTATCATGGTGGAGAAACCAGATATCAATGATAGAATACTACCCATATGTAGGGGTGGACTTCCGTGGAGATATGGACTTAATGTTGTTGGAGGGAACAGACTGCGATGATTCGGGTATGTCTCTTGGAAAATGTGACCTTGGTTCATAATGTGTTTTTGGGATTTTTTTAATAGTTCCATTTTTTTGGTTGTATAAGGGGATCTAATATGTAGATGTTTTTTATGTCACTGACTTGAACAGTGGGGTCGTCACTGCTACACATGCGTAGGGAAGAGTATCATGAGGCGATAGCTAGTGCTGGAGGGCTCTGAGATGTGGAGTGAAAACTGGAGGGATTGACTATGGGTGTCCCTCCAATGAGGTTGCATGACATTCCCTCCCATCTACAGATGCATACTATAGGGGTACCAAAGCGGATCAGTCGCTTATTGAGTCGAGTACCTCAAGAAGTAGTGTGCTATAATGAGCACCGCATACTTCATGATGAGGATTAGTAGTCTATAGTCTAGTGGTCCTTCCTTAGTGGCTTTTACATGATGTATGGGCCTTGTAGCCAATTTTTTCCCCATATAATTTTTGGACACATGATGTGATAAAATTTTGGCATGATATATATATATATATATATATATATGGATATTTGGTACATTCATTATTCCCTAAATGTGTTATTTACATTCTATATTTTGTGTTTTTGATATGTACATTTCATGATGAAACATTCATGTATATGTGATGTTCTAATTTAAAATAAAATTAGTTGAAAAATCGGAAATAGTATTCAATTCTTGCGAGATGTGTTGATATTGTACGAAATCGAACAATCTATCAAGAAGGTGTATCCTTTGGTATAATCGAAGCAGCATAGGATCACATATGGAATAAATGTGGTTCAACTGAGAAACCACGAGTTGAAAGTCCAAGTAAACAGTGATGTGGCATATGCCAAGGGAGGAAGATTCGGTCTATAGGCCTATCAAGTGTGGTATTCCGCAACATTATTGGTTGTTGGACCTAGGAAAACTCCTCCTGAACTGATTAACTCATCATTGGGGGGATAAATAACCTAAGTTGTCAAAGCAAGTTTTCGAGTATGCCTACTAGCGTCATCCGCAAATCAAGAATACACGGATATCTTCACATGCAAGCACAAAGCAAGATAAGTAATCGTAGGTGAAACAAGACTCTCACACGTAAAAAGAGGAAAAACTCACACCGCACCAAAACAAACCAAACTATATAACAAGTATATACAAGTACACATGCAGGATAAACCTAATAATAGTACCTCTTCAGGTAGATCCCATTCTGAAGCTCTCCCAGTGATGTTACATTGTGATCAAATAACTCATAGGAACCCTTATCTAACACTCATTGAACAATGTAAGGACTATGCCACATGGATTCGAATTTACCTACCCCAAGTTTGTCATGAATTTGGTCATAAACTAGGACTAGATCACCTTAATTATGAGATGTTAGGTTTAACTAATTTATCATATTGGACTTTTATGCGCTTCTTGTGTGCTTCATTAGCAAGAGAAGCATCATGATGGGTTTCATCAAGTTTTTCCAAGTATATAAAATGCTCCTCCTCGGCAAAGATTTTCGACGGGAGTTCCATGGCTAGTTTGAGAGATGAAATCTCATGTTCAACAGGTAAATTTTCCTTGAGGCCATATACCAATGGAAATGGAGTGAATCTGGTCACATTTTTTACCGAGGTCTTGTAATACCATAAGGATGAAAAAAGTGATAAGTTCCAATCCGATATACCTATCCCCACCATTTGTTGGATCATGTTTTTCTAGACCTTATTAATGGCCTCTACTTGTCCATTCGCTTGGGAGTAATAGGGTGACAAGTTTTCATGTCGAAAATCCAATTTGGAACTGAGTTCAGGCATCATATGGTTCCTAGATGTGAACCATGGTCAGTGACAATGGCTTGTGGGATCCTGAACCTAGCAATGATGTGATTAAAAACAAAAATTGTTGTATTATTTCCATTGTTTGCTTATGTATGCATAGACTCAATCCATTTAGAAAAATAATCTATTGCGACTATGATATAACTATGCCCCCCGAACGAGGTATTTTTATAGTGCATAAAATCAATGCCCCATTTTGAAAAAGGGCCTACGAAAATGAATGGATGGAGTGGAGTGGGATGTGTGCACTTATTTGGGTGAAATAATTGACAAGGTGGACACTTCTTAACAGCTTTATACAATATTTGAATATCGATGGCCAGAAGTATCCCACACAAAACAAAAATGGGATGTGGACATGCTAGAAAGATGAACACCACATGCTCTAGAGTGGAAACCATTTCAAACATGCTCGACCTCTTCATGTGTTAAACATACTCAGAGGATAGAGTCAGGAGTCAACACGGAAGTATAAAGTATCACCAACTATAAGGTAGTCTTTCACATGATGGTGAATGCAGTGACAGTCCTCTCCGGATAATTTGGGATGAAAGTGTTGTGTTTCGAGATATATGATGATGTCTCCATACTAGAAATCAGACGTGCTAATGAGGAACAAATACCCATATGGAAGAGAGTCAATGGTCTCAGTTTATTCATCAACACGGGGAAGGTCACACATAAGCTCGACAAAGACTAATGATTTATTGGATTTTACTTTGGAAAATTCTAAATTGAATTCTTGGAGAATGACAATCCATCATGAGTATTTTCCCCTAGTACTTGATGGGTCAAAATATGGTACATAGGGTTAGTGTCTACAATGATATCTATATTGCATAGAAAAATGTAGTGACAGAACCTTTGGACAGATATGATGACTTCCAAAGACAACTTTTTGACATGTGAATACTGGAGTTTAGATCCTAAAAGGATCTTACTCAGATAGTAGATAACATGTTCCTGGTCTTTTTCATCTTCCTGAACAAGCACCATTCCAATAGTGGAAGTGGATGAGGAAAGATAAAGGATGTAATCAAGCGTATAGTTGGGGGGGTGCAATAATGGAACATGATTTAATGCATGTTTTCAAGCATCAAATGATCATCGAGCTTCGCCATTCCAAATGAATGGGAAATATTGGACACCCATTCAGTTAACGGTATAGGATAAATGAAACCTTATTTCAGGAGTTTCTCAACCTTGGCCTTGATGGTAGTAGTTTTGCGGGGATGAACTCGGTGGATTTTCTCTCAGACTAGCTTACATACCGGGCATGTTTTAATTTCATGGATCAAGATGGGCGATTCAATGCTTAGAATCTCTTCATAGATCCATGCAAACACATCGCAGAATTATTGGCACAAGGCCTTGTAAATATTTACCTCTTTAGGAGAACATGTTTGGCCCAGTTGAATGTTTTCCACTATAGCAGGTTTCACCGAAATATTGATTGATATTGTAGGGGTAATGTTCCCTAAACTTCCATCAAACACAGTGTGATGAGTGACGATGGGGGATTGGGGATTGTCGATAATTTCGAGTGAAACGATGGATTTAATATCAGTTTCTACCATTTGGATATTCAGGAGGAAATATGATCTATGATGGAAATCTTCCTAGGGGGACTAATTTAAACTCGTGACCTCCATCATAGACTCATCGGATGGAAAAGTCTATAGGAGATAATCCAACGAAGGTGAATACAAATCTAACCAAGATAGTAGAGTATAACGTTCCGATGCCACAAGATGTTGGACATCGGGGTCTAAATCATGTGAGGATGATTGAAATGCTTGATATACTGCTTGTTTGGGATAAGTGGCATTCTATTTCCAATGGACTCGACCTATGATGGGTTAGGCACAACCCAAGGATCACATGATTACTAGGATTTTTGCAACATCGATGAAATCGTATTAACTGAACCGATTAGCCATGGGGGTTTTGGGGAATCTAAAAGAAAAACTTCGATGACAGGAGAATCCTTAAGCAGTCCTACTCCCACATATTCATAATGGGGTTTGGGTTGTACCAAAAGAAGGATGTTGTTAGAAAAATTATTATCACGGGTAAATTTGAACCCAAAATTCGACGGCATATTTGTCTGAATTTCAACAACACTCCATCTAATATCTGACAAAGTATTATTTTTTTAAACATCAGTAAAAATTCGTCGGATATCCGACAGGGATAACTTGCCATCGTATAACTGACAATGCCTCGTCAAATAACCTACGATTTTATTTTAATAATAAGTCGAATAACCGACAATAATCTTGTCGCATATTCGACAACATTTACTTACCAGAGGATCGGATAACCGACCAAAGGAACGTAGAATATCTGACACATTCGTAGTCTATTAATTGACAAATTTGACTTCGAATATCTAAAAAATAATCTCTCCCTAGTTGTCAAATATCTGACAACATTTACTTACGAGAAGGTCAGATAACCAACCAAAGGAACGTCGAATATCCAAAACATGAGTAGTTGATTAACCGAGAAACAATCCCTCCCTGATTGTTGAATAACCGACATGTTTGGACCACATCCCCACAATAAAATTCGATGACATTTTCCATCGGAGGTATAGAAACCTCGTTGGAGCTAGTTTAGTTGTCGTCAGACATTCAATGGTATTGAGAAATTTAAAAAATATATATATATTCCCAACCGAGAGATGTTACTGTCAACTCCCTCTTGATCCCTTCTTCCTTCAAGTCCCTTCAATTCTTTAATAGAATCAATTAATTTTTAAAAAAATGAACTTTTCCTTTTCTCCAATATGTCACAGGTAGCAATTAGTTGTTGCAATATATCAATCCTATTGCTATATCCTCCCCAAACTTGTTTCAATCTAACATCAGTTGGAAGGTTTTACTTTTTCCTCTTGTGTTCTCTCAAGTTTTAAAGTTTGTTGATAAATTTAAACACAAAATTCTCATTCAATATTGTGTCCTTTTGCAACTCTATATTGAATAATTCCTTCAATGACCAGATTCTTCCAACAATTATAGAAGCCTTGTTAGTGATTTCCCATATCTCAAGCAATAAACACATCCTTTCCTCAACATTTTTCTTCACTCCAATCAATAATTATGGGGGGGCTCTTTATTTTGAGAGGCCTTCCTCAAGGTGGTCAAGTTAGGTCCTCTAATAGATAAGGGTTATGTTGATAATGGCTCTAGATTTAGAGAAATCTTTGTTCAACAACCTTTCTTCTAAGTATAATGTTTTCCAATTCTTGTTCACTTACACGATGTGCTAATTTGTTTCTAGTAGCTATATGCATCTTTAAAACTATTGAAGTATTTAATCCTTGGATGTCCACTTCAATGCTATGGTTTTATAGAATACTTTTATCTTTCATTTTTGTTTTCCCAAATGAAAATTTTGGTCATTCTTATCATAAATTTGTATGATGTAAAATCACAAAATCATCTCCGAAAGTAGTTAACTCTCCATACAATATCTCTTCAACAATTAACTTGCTCTAGCACATTTGCACTAAGGCCCAAGCTAGAATCTTATTGGAATCGTTGACCTCCATATCTTTATCCATTCCCATATTGTAACGTCCCCTAACCTCCCTAGTGGCCTTCAGATGCCATGGGAGACCCTTCTATTTCTTTTTATTTTTTTTTACCAAATTCATCCATTTTACACACAACCGCAATGTTCGTTGATCCGCAATCCACATTCTGAAATCCATAATTTGCATTGTGGGATTCAGAATGTGGAATCCTCAAATTAATACTTCCTACAATTTCTCTTTTCGCATTCTGCAATCTGCATTGCGGAATGCGGAATCCTAAACTCAATCCTTCGAAAAATTCCTCCTTCCGCATTGTGGAATGCAGGAATGAGTAAGTCCATTTCCAATTCCCATAGATTTTTCCCCTTCCGCAGTTCCGCATTGCAGAACTCGTAAATGAGGACATCCAAATCCAATGTTATTTTCTAACGTCCGCAATCCACAATCAGCATTGCGGATGTGGAAATGCGGAAGCACCTCCTCTGCTCCAACAAACTTTCCAAATCAAACTTCCAAGGGTCATAACTCCCTCATCCTTGGTCCAAATGGTACAAGGTTTGTATCATTGAAAATATCCTGGAGAGATCTATCCAATGGTGGAAATACGCACTCCATCTGAGCACACAAACCATGCCAATTTTCCAACTGAGTTTATGTTCATAATCCCATCAAAGTGACTTATCCTTTTGCAATGTGTATGCCTCCTTCCTTCCATGAATTCTTCCTTCACCTGACCTAAAGAGGGGTCCTAAAACACATCAGGGTTACCTCCTTTATTTCCCCAAGACTAGGTGAATTCCAGTCATCCCTTTGAAGGGTGAACACAATGCATAAACAAACATATTTAATGAACTAAGCTAGTTAACATATCAACCACCTGCAAGGGTTATCCATGCATATCATTCATGTAACTATGAGGTATTCCAACATACATTCAATCATGCATTCAACCTCATGCCCCTAATTATCTCCCTAATGATAAATTTCATGAAACCGTCCATTCATTAATCTAGGTCATGACAAGCATAACAATGCATAAGGTGCATCAAGCTGGGTCTAACCAATGCATCTACCACATGCAATATTTATAATTCCTTAAAAAAATGCAAATGAATGAGGCATCCAACATGAAATCAACCTTCTACTTAGGATTATACATAGTATACCTATTGCTCACATTTCTATAAACATTTATTCAACAACTTGAGCAAAATAAGCATAATATAACACATGAAATATCAACATTCACTCCATAGAACACTTATCTTTGGATCTTGAATTTTCCCAAGCAACTTGCTAAGTGAGAGCAATGTTCCACCCAACCTTAGGTCTTTGTCCATCCTATACTCTTTAATCTGAGAGACCACCCCCGATATGGGATGTGTATCCACTAAGGAGGGCTAATTAGGATCTCTATCAATCAAGGTCCACTTCAATGCTAATCCAACCTACAGTTGGGTTTATCAAGCATACAGGGGAAACAAGGAATATATTGCTAAGCGAGTGATTTCAACCACAAAAATACAGGCATCTCAACACTCAGTATACATGGAACCCACATTATTGACCTCCCCAAACACAAGGAAATCCCTCTTCTTTGTTGCACAGTTCCTCAAGGCTCTTTCCCTTCCAATGCTATTCAAGGTGGCATAGAAGGGTCCAACTGCTATTTCTATGATATTGCAACCTTCACTGGGTTTATTAAGCATTCCTGTTGATGTATATGTAACTTCGGAATGTATTTCACATATATGTATATTGTATTCCTATAGAGATGTTATTATTCCTCTATACGGAAGTGTCGTCATTTATATTGTAAGTGTCGTAACTTATACTTGATGGGTTATTAGACCACCTTATTTGGGGTCGGCCCTGTATAAGTCATGTGGGTCAAAGGGTTATTAGACCACCCTATTGGGGGTCGGCCATGTGGGTCAAAGGGTTATTAGACCACCCTATTGGGGGTCGGCCCAGTCAGCATTATATTATGTGGTTAAGTTCGAGCCTACATGAGTTAGGTAAAAAGGCAAGTCAAGTCAAGTATAAATAGAGTGCGGGAGGCACTCTATTTACTCACTCACTTCTCACACATGCTCTCAAGGAGGAGAGGCGCACTTATGGAGGAGGAGGATTGCTGCTAGGTTATGGCTATCTCTATTGGTTGGTTGTATCATTGCTCTATCTATCTCTGAGGAAGTTATTGGGGTTTTTCACCTTTATGGTTTTCCCCAAGTATATCTTTGTGTCTCTTGTGTGCTTGCATTATTGTCTCCATGATTGATATGCTGTACATGTTGTTCTCTCAGTTAAGATACTAGATCATATTGAAGTAAATTCAGAAAATTTAACATGGTATCAGAGCTAGCCTGAAAGAAGGCATGATATGGCATGTATGACACTTGTTGCACTTACGATGCTAGGGCTTGATATAGCAAAAACCAGTCATCGTAGCACTTTCGCTATAAATCCGTTTTGGCGAAGTTTTTGGATCTGAAATTGTTACAGGCCGAAGCTAAGATCTCCAGGTATCTTGTGTCCAAAGGACAACCTCTAATTCGTTGTACTTTGTGATTTATGATCTATGCAATATAGGGTTTCTGCCTCTTCCAGATCTGAGTCAAAATCAGGTGACCTTGGGAAAAAGGTCATAACTTGGGATAGGAAGCTCCAAATGAAATTTAGTAAAAAGTGACAGGTAGTACACAGTCTGTACTATCTTAAAAAACGTTTTCAGAGGCCGAAGTTGAACCAGTGACACGTGGCACTCCGTACAAGTTTGCTCTCCTGTATTATCCCATAAACAGGTCATGTTGCGACATTTGGCATAACTCTCTCTCAGAGAGTCCAATTGAGTTCAGACCTGTCAGGATGGAAATGTAACAGGCCGAGCTATCTCAGAAAACTTTTTTAGAGGCCGAAGTTAAAACAGTGACACATGGCACGCTGTACAAGTTTGCTCTCCTGTTTTATCCCAAAACAGGTCACGTTGCGACATTTGGCATAACTCTCTCTCAGAGAATCCAATTGAGGTCAGACCTGTCAGGATGGAAAGATAACAGGTCAGGCTATCTCAGAAAAAATTTTCAGACCTTGTGGATCAAAAAGTTTGGAGTTACACCAGAAACAATCAGGTACATATTTCTGTCAAAACAGAATTATTTTTTGGTACCTTCATTCATGGCTTCCGGAATTTAGGGATTTGGAGAAAGTTGGAATTTTTGTAATTGGAGACCACGGCTGGATGCTACTCATCAAAATAGAAATTTAGAGACCAAGATCAGAATTTTTGGTTGGGCAGAAGGCCGGGCTTGATTAGACCCTAGTTCGGGACTTTGATCAGAAAAGTGGAAAATTAGGGCTTCTGTAAAAATGGGAATTTTTGAAATCTGTGACCACGGCTGGAAGCTCCTCAGAAAAAATAGAAGCTTAGAGCTTTGGATCAAACATTTTGATTGGGAAGAAGAGTGGGCTTCATCAAACCCCAGTTCAGGGTCACGTCCAGTGAATCCGGAAGTTTCAAAGACAAAATTGAGGAGTGAAACTTTGCAGTCTTCAAATTTTGAATATACCAGCTTGATCAGCTCATCAAGACACATATTTCTATCTTGTCAGAAGTTTGAAATTCAAAGTTTGAATTTTTGGGGTTTCTCTGACAAACCCATATCTAGCTCAAGGTCCATTTCTTGCAAATCAAGTGGATTGGGTTAATCCTAGAAGAAGATGGATTGGTCACCTACATAGGTGAAGAAGTTCCTGTTTCAGAGGGAGATGAGGCTAAGGCCTTACATAAGAAGATTACAAGCGATCTCGACAGGTATGACTCATCGAGGTATGTTTTGATATTTGTCCATGATTAAGTTTATGGTATGTTTGTCTTCATGTTATTACAGTTAAGTACAATTTTGTTTTTAGATTTGTCGTATCACCTTAACAAAATTATGAATGCATGATAGAAGATATTCATTATTTAGGGTGTTGACATTTATGATTGTACTAATGCATTATGGTGTTGTATGAGGTTTATGTTGTCTACTAACATGAAAGGTACACCAAGAAAGACAAATCATGCTCCAGTTCAAGAACATATGATCATGGTGACATGAGGATAAAGACTCATCCATTGTCATGGATCTCATAGAAGATCCATTTACGAGGTATGTATAACTTGGTTTTATAATGGCTAACCATTGAGACATGCAGGTTACTAGCACAAGTCATTGAAGAGAACCAAAAGACATTATACGGGTATGTTAGACATAACTAGCTAGCATGCTAATCCAGGTATGTTTTTCCTATATCAAGCTAGAATCCTACCTTGTGTTAGGATCTTATACTATTGTGTTGTTGATAATGATTATTCACAAAGAGTCATAGGTTTGAATAATCATGGTTGTATGCATATTATGTTTCTTACCATAATTGATGATATGACTAACCAGAAGAATCATGAAGGTATAGCTTTTATGCATACTATATCTCTTATCTTGATTGATGATTCAACTAACCCGAAGAGTCATAGGTTTGAGTAATTACAGGTTTAGACATGTTATGTTTCTTATGATTTGACTAACCATAAGAATACTACATAAACCTTGAATGCTAATGCTTATTATTTCTGTTTGAAATGATCATGACTATACATGCTTGAGATTATTGTGTTTTAATAGTATACTAATGAATGTATGATTTTATATGAGTTCACAAGGATAACACAATCATGATACTAATAAGCATGCATAGGGATCAAGGATGAATATGAGTTCAAGAACAGGTAATTCAGGAAGCAAAGATCAAGAGGGAGCACACTCCAGTTGCTCCTGCAAGAAAGCAAAGGAGCACACTCCAGTTGTTCCTGCAAGAAAGCAAAGGAGCACACTCCAGTTGTTCCTGCAAGAAAGAAAAAGAGCACACTTCAGTAGTTTTTGTAAGGATGCAGATATTCAGATGGAGTTGACCATCTTTCTACATTCCACAACAGAGAAGTGTAGAAGAAGCTACTTCAGATTAGGACTCCAATAGCTCCTGCAAGGAAGCAAAGACTCAGAGGGAGTCCACCCAACGAACAAAGAAAGATAAGTATTTTAATTATCATTTCTTGCATATTTGTTTGTTTAAGTAAAATTGTTCAATGATGTATATGCTCATGTTCCTAGACTTAGGATATGTCTTGTGCATATTAGAATAGTTGCATTAATGAACAGTATACTACTAATACACATGGGTAAGTGGCCTATGGCACTGTACAACATTCCATTGCTACTTATCTAGAATGAAACCTCTTTGCTGACATGTTGGGAGTTGTGCACACTCTTAACAATGTTCTGGTAGAGATTGGAAGGCATCTAGAAAGTTACGGGATATGGATAAATGTTGTATTGAAGCATTGGCTAAGATAATTGCATGACTGTATGACATATTTATTTATGTGTAAGAATTTGTTCTGAAAACTATGAGATGTTTTCTAATCATGCAATTTAACCTGTTGTGTAGGAAAGATCGTATGCCATCTCCTACAAAAGAAGAACTACAACATTTGTTCAGCAACAAATTTATTTATTGAAGATATTGAAGTTCCCAGGATCTGGGATGAAGAAATGGAATGCCATGATCCATCGATCATGAAGAATGATGTTTGGGATGTAGTCCCAAGATGTGAAGGGAAGTTTGTTATGACTTCCAAATGGAACTATCAGATCAAGCATGTTGCAGATGGCAGCATTGAGAAATATAAAAGTGATGAAATAGAAGATACACCAGATGGATTCAAGATAGCATGGTGTAGTCATATATGTGTGCAGAACTTGGTATGGTAGGATAGACAGCCTTCTATCCAGTATGGTCTTTACCAAGAGTAAAGCAGGTTCCAACCTTTACTACAAGGTTGAGGAAGGCAATCCAGTGGTACTACTTTTGTATGCGGATAACCTGTTTGTTACATATGAGGATAGATTGATTTCCGACACACAGCGGAAGCTTGCTTCCGAGTTCGAGTTGAAGAACTTGGGGATGATGCACTATTTGTTTTTGGCATGGAGGTGTGGCAGAGTGCAGAAGGAATCTTCCTTGGTCAAGGGAAGTACACAGTAGATATCCTGAAGAGATATGGGATGATGGATTGCAAGGCCATGGCCACACTGATGGCATCGAATCTAAAGCTTCTATGTGATGCTTCATCTGAGCCGGTTGATGTCTCTATGTATCGTCAGATGATTGGGTCCTTGATGTACCTGACGAACACGAGACCAGATATTTGCTTTGCTGTGAACACATTGAGCCAGTTCCTGACAGATCCGAGGAGTGTTCACCTGGTTGCTGTAAAGCATATTCTGAGGTACCTGAAGGGTACAGTGGATTATGGGCTCAGGTATGAGGCGAATCAAAAGTTTAACCTGCAGGGTTATGTTGATTCAGATTGGGCTGGCAGTGCTGCAGATAGGAAGAGCACATCTGGGTGCTGCTTCAGTATGGGATCAGGTGTGATCTCTTGGTTTAGCAGGAAGCAGTCCTGCGTAGCACTGAGTACAGCTGAGGCAGAATATGTTGCAGCCTGCTCAGCTAGTTGCGAGGAAGTATGGCTACGGAAGCTACTGTCTTAGTTATTTGATCTCCCGTTGGAGGCTACTGGTATCTTCTGTGATAACCAGAGTTGTGTGAAGCTGTCTGAGAACCCAGTGTTTCATGATAGGTCGAAACACATAGAGATCAAATATCACTATATCAGGGATATGGTGCAGAGAGGAGCTGTGAAGCTTCTGTATGTTGCGACGGACGAGCAGATTGCAGATGTGCTGACGAAGCCACTAGACAGAGTGAAGTTCGAGTACTTCAGAGAGAGGCTTGGCGTTCTTCAGATCGAGGACACTTCGAGGAAAAAGTGATGGACACATTTGCTGAAGCCATTCCAAGCATGTTGGAAGGAGGATCCTTCACATGGCTGTGGATGTAAGCGCTGGATGATGAGCATCAGGATGATGTTCTGGTTTCTGCTTGGATATGATCAGTGGGATCATTTTTATGTATGTATGTACACATCATGTGGATGCTGGATATGATCAGTTGGATCATTTTATGTATGTATGTATGCATCATGTTGGATGCTTGGACCATGTATCTATATATGTATCAGGTGGATACATTGTATGATCAGTTGGATCATGTATGGTGATATGTATCATATTTGTATCAGGTGGATACATTGATGATCAGGAGGATCATGTATGATGATATGTATCAGGTAGATACTTGGTATGCATCAGGTAGATGCATTGATGATCAGGAGGATCATGTATGATGGTATGCATCAGGTAGATACATTGTATGATCAGGTGGATCATGTATGGTGATATGTATCATGTATTTGTATTTGTATCAGGTGGATATATTGATGATCAGGAGGATCATGTATGATGATATGTATCAGGTAGATACTTGGTATGCATCAGGTAGATGCATTGATGATCAGGATGATCATGGATGACGAGCTTCAGGATGTTGCTCCGGATGACATGCAACAGGATGTTGCAGTGATGATCAGGATGATCATAGATGACGAGCTTCAGGATGTTGCTCCAGATGACATGCAGCAGGACGTTGCAGTGATAATGATCAGGATGATCATGGATACATCAGGATGATGTATGGTGAGTATCAGGTTGATACTCTGTGGCCGTGGATCAGGTTGTGCAGATGAGCATGTAATCCGGTGCCCTGGGAGATTTGCAGATGGTCTTTCGAGGTTTTGCCTATGGCATGTAATTCGGTGCCCTGGGACATCTGGCAAATGCTCTTTCGAGGTTTTGCTCTGGGAGGACATGTAATTCGGTGCCCTGGGAGATCTGCAGATAGTCTTTCGAGGTTTTGCCTATGGCATGTAATTTGTGCCCTGGGATATCTGGCAGATGCTCTTTCGAGGTTTTGTCCTATGGCATGTAATTTGTGCCCTGGGAGATCCGATAGGTTGAGCTGTGTGCTCGTAATCAGTCCTGGGATGCTCTTGCGAGGTTTTGTGGTGACCACATATAATTTGTGCCCTGGGAGATCCGATAGGTTGAGCCGTGTGCTCGTAATCAGTCCTGGGATTCTCTTTCGAGGTTTTGTGGTGAGGTCACATATAATTTGTGCCCTGGGAGATTTGCAGATGGTCTTTCGAGGTTTTGCCTATGGCATGTAATCTGTGCCCTGGGACATCTGGCAAATGCTCTTTCGAGGTTTTGTGACGCACGTAAAAGTCCTGAGGATTCCACAGTATGGCCAGTGATGACGAAGACCTGCAGGTGGTGGGCCTACATCCAGTATGAAAAAGGACTGGCTCTGTAGAAATTCCTATGACGAGTAGATTCAGAGATTGATTGAGATAGCAACAACAGTGACGATGATGATGACTCGATGATGATTATCCAGTGACGATGATCCAGAGAAGATGACTTGTGCTAGAAGAACTGTGCTGAGAAATACCTTCCTAGTTAAGAGGGAGTGTTGATGTATATGTAACTTCGGAATGTATTTCACATATATGTATATTGTATTCCTATAGAGATGTTATTATTCCTCTATACGGAAGTGTCGTCATTTATATTGTAAGTGTCGTAACTTATACTTGATGGGTTATTAGACCACCTTATTTGGGGTCGGCCCTGTATAAGTCATGTGGGTCAAAGGGTTATTAGACCACCCTATTGGGGGTCGGCCATGTGGGTCAAAGGGTTATTAGACCACCCTATTGGGGGTCGGCCCAGTCAGCATTATATTATGTGGTTAAGTTCGAGCCTACATGAGTTAGGTAAAAAGGCAAGTCAAGTCAAGTATAAATAGAGTGCGGGAGGCACTCTATTTACTCACTCACTTCTCACACATGCTCTCAAGGAGGAGAGGCGCACTTATGGAGGAGGAGGATTGCTGCTAGGTTATGGCTATCTCTATTGGTTGGTTGTATCATTGCTCTATCTATCTCTGAGGAAGTTATTGGGGTTTTTCACCTTTATGGTTTTCCCCAAGTATATCTTTGTGTCTCTTGTGTGCTTGCATTATTGTCTCCATGATTGATATGCTGTACATGTTGTTCTCTCAGTTAAGATCCTAGATCATATTGAAGTAAATTCAGAAAATTTAACAATTCCAACCCTAAATATGACCTTCTAGCTCTGTTAAACAAGATGGGCTCTTCATAGGGTTGCAGAATAAGCTTTGTCCCGCAACTCAACTCTCTTCCCGCAGGTGCCAATCCTCCTACGGATTCCTCAAGCTGCTAACGCTCTGTAATTCGCCTTAGGGTTTGCTTTCAAATATTTCATCCACAGATAATGCATTCACGTAGGGTTTCTATGGCATTCGGCTCTGTACTTTCATTTTTACACATAATCGTGTTCTTCCTTCTCTATTTCATGGTTGGGTTTTGTAAGTCGTTCTCCAAGAAATTTTGGGTCAACAGTCGCATAGCAAACAAGAGTTTCGGATTTCTCAGATGATGGAATGGTTTCTGGGGTGAATGGGACGAACCTACCTCCTGGATCTTAGGGACGTTTTATTCCCATTCCACTTCCTCAACCGACCTCCCTTCCCCACCTTCGGTAACCGAATTCTATGTCAGCATGAGGAATCAAATTGGTTTCTCCTGTACAAGTGGCAGCATGGGTTCCCATCCCATAACCTCCTCACCTCTCCCTAGTGGATACCATAGCCCCTTCTCATTAGTTGTCTCACTTAGCAAGTTTCCTTAGTATTTCATTGCAATATTAAACATTTACATCAATTAAAATATCTCATGGCTTAGTAGCACATGAATAGTTCAAATGTTAAATACTTTCCTGTGCAAGAAAACCTTAAGCATCCACTAGTGGGGCCTTGGCCTTGAGCTCCACATTAGGGAAAACACGCATTGCATATACACAATATTGACATTGAAGCAATAATTATTAAGGCAATGTAGGGGTATTACAACTCCCTCCCCCTTAGAACAACACCGTCCTCGGTGTTCTCAAAACTGAACAAAAATGGGAATGCCTCTCTCATGGCATCCTCCAGCTCCCATGTAGCCTCCTCTATACTAAGGTGCTTCCATTGCAACTTAAACTATCTGATGGCTCGCTTCTAGAGTAATGTAACCTTCCTGTCGAGGACACGCACAGGCTCCACTTGGAACTCTCCCTCGGGTTCCACTTGTATCACATGCAAATCAATGATGTGATTAGGATCATGTACATATTTCTTAAGTAAAGATACATGAAAAACATTATGAGCTCTCACGTTAGAAGGAAATGCAATCCTATATGAAACTGATCCTATCCTATCATGGACCTCAAATGGTCCACAATAGCTGGGTGCCAACTTGGAACAACTTCCCAAATTCATGGAACTCTTCCTTGGTCTCACTCTCAAGTAAAAATGATCGCCAATCTAGAATTATTTGTGCACTCTCTTCAAGTATGGATAACTCTTCTGCATTTCCTAAGCTGCCTTCAAATTCTGCCTGATCTTAACAACTTCTTACTACATCTCTTCAATCATTTATGGTCCAAGCACTATCCTGTTCAATGGGTTGTCCCTACTCACTCGAGTTCTGCATCCTCTGCCATACAAGACTTCAAAAGGGCTCATTTTCAGTGATGATTGATATCCATTGTTGTAGGAAAATTCTACAAAGTGTAGGTAGTCTTCCCACTTGGATGGCTTATCCATCACATACATCCTTAACATGCCTTCAAGAATCTGATTTACTCTCTCAGTCTGACCATTTGTTTGAGGATGATAGGCTGTACTGAAATTCAATCTAGTTCCCAATCCCTGAAACAATCCTTTCCAGAAGTTAGAAGTGAATTTTGTATCCTCGTCTGAAATTATGGCCTTGGGAAACCCTGTTGAAATATGGTAACTTCAAAGAATATTCTATTTGTACTTTATTATTATTCATCTAGAGATGTTTTATTTCTCCGTCGGGATGTTATTATTATGTAAATTCATTGAGGTAAATCCTCCCATGTAAGACAGGGCAATAGATCCCCTTTGAGTCAATTGTAATGGGGTGTTTAAGTCCCCTAGAGGAGTCGGCCCAGTCAACATTAAGTTGCGTGGTTAAGTTGTTGGGGCCGACCTAGTTAGGGAAAAAGTCAAGTGAAAGATAAAGTATAAATAGAGGTGTTGTGTTCCTCATTTAACACACTCACTCACTTGTGAACTCACATAGGAGAGAGAGAGATATGCAAATGAGGAGAAGGATCTCTTGTTTGGGGATTTCATCTTTGTACTTGTTGATCATCTATATTGAGGAATTTTTGCTGGGTTTCCTACCCCATGAGGGTTTCCCAGGATAAATCTGTCTCTTGTGTTTATGTTGTGCTTGTTATTCTTTTAATGATCATGTATATGCTATTGTTGTGAAATTGAAATGAATAGTGATGTTATCTACATTAGCATATTGAATCTTAACATGGTATCAGAGCTATCCTGAAGGAAGGAAATGTATGGAACTTACGACACTTGTTTCACTTGCAACAATTTGAAAGTTAGGGTTTTGTATAGCAAAACCTAGTCATCGTGGAACTTTCGCTATAAATCAATTTTGGAGAAGGTTCATAATTGAAAACTGGTACAAGGCGAAGATGAAATTTTCCTATACCTTGTGTCTAAGTTTCATCCTCAAATTCATTTTAATTTCTAAGATATGATCCGTACAAGTTAGGGTTTCTGCCTCTTCCAAAATGAATCCCTAAACAGGTGACCCAGGTAAAAAAGGTCATATATAGGAATAGGAATCTCCAAATGGAATTCCGTAAAATGTGACAGTTAGGGTGGACTGTAGTTTCACAGGTCCAAGTTTCAGAGGCCGAAGTTGAAACAGTGACACATGGCACTCCGTACAATTTCGCTATGTTGTTTCATCCCTTAAACAAGTCATGTTGGGAAACTAAGAATATATCTTTAATGGAGAATCCAATGAAGCTCAAACCTATGGAGTTGGAAATATGACAGGTCATGCTAACATAGGCTGAAGTTTCAGACCCTTCACATCCAAAATTTCAGATATACATCAAAAACAATACGGCACATTTGAAATGGCTCAACGGAGGAAATCAAAGAAGAGGAGGAAGAAGCTCTCACTTAGGTTTTTTCAGTTTTTAGGTATGGCATGACCTGATACAATGTTGGAGATACTTGATGAAACATTGGAAACTTTGAAAATGGATTTGGAATCCATTCATCATAGATATTAATCCTCCATCAAAATGTTGTGGGAGGAAGGAGATTGAAAATTAGGGTTTCCAAGTAAGAAGAAACCCTAGCAAAGTTGGGAGACTCATAGGGAAGCAATGAAGGAGGTTTAAATGGAACTGATATTCTATCATCCTAGAACCATGAACCTATATAATATGTTTACAAGTGATCTACCTTGTATGGTTAGGGTTTTACCCTTATAGAGAAGACTACAAGCAATATCGACAGGTATGACTTGAGGAGATACAAGTATGTTTTGAAATTTGTTTCATGATTAAGTTCATGATATGTTTGTCTTCATATTATTGAGGTTAGTACAATCATGATTAATTTTAGACTTGTCTGATCACCTTAGCAAAAGTATGAATGTATTTGAATGATAGAATACATTCATTGATTAGGGTTATGACACTTATGATTGTACTAATGCACTTGTGGTGTTGTATGAGGATGATGTTGTCTGCTAACATGAAAGGTACATCAAGAAATAAAAATCTATATGACCATGATGACATGAAGACAAAGACTCATCCATAGTATTTGATCACATAGAAGCTCTACTTACGAGGTATGTATGATTTGGTTCTACTATGCCTAACTTATGAGATATGTAGGTTACTAGCACAAGGTCTCTAAATCATTGAAGAGAACAAAGAAGATATTGTTTTAGACATAACTAGCAAGCATGCTAATCCAGGTATGTATTCCTATATCAAGTTAGAATCCTACTTTGTGTTAGGATCTTAGATAAGTATACTTGTGTATGAAATGATCATGACCATACATGTTTAATATTATTTAGAATCATAATATTTTGATAGTATTGAGATTATACTAATGAATGTATGATTATGTATGAGATCTTGAGGATGACACAATGATGAAACTAGTGCACAGTTAAGCATGCATAGTGGTCCAGGATGGATAGAATTTCAAAGATAGATAATAGTGATGCTATCATAAAGGGAAAATAGAGATCAAGAAGGAGGAAACCACACAAACATAAAAGATAAGTATTTGAGTTGTTATTTGAATTACTTCTTGAATCTCTGAATAGTTAATGATATTGCTCGTAATAGTTGTATGCATATTTGTATTCCTAGAATCAGGAAATATATCATGCATAGTGTAAGCATTCATATAGCATTGAACGGTATACTACTAATATGCATATGATGGATAAGTTGGAAAAACATTCCATTGTTGCTTGTCTAGAATGAACCTCTTTGTTAACATGCTGGGAGTTGTGCACGCTCTTGATAGTATGTTCTGGTAGAGATGGAAGGCATCTAGATAGCCACTATATGCATACAGGATATGGAAAATTGTTGTGCCAAAGTAGTGGTTAAGACAGTTTCATAACTATGTGAATCATATCAGTATGCATAATAGGTTATCATTGAAATGTCAACATGATTTGATGATTATGAAGTGTTACTAATCATGTAATTAAATTTGATTTGTAGGAAATATCATGTGCTATGATCTAAAAAAGAAGGATGATGAACACCTGTTCCAAAGAACAAATTATGGATGTTCAACAAGAAGACTTAAAAATCAAACGTACTATAGAAGGCTCGTGACTAGAGGATTCTCTTAGAAAGAGGGATAGAATCATGACGAGATGTTTGCTCCAGGTGGCTAGATACACTTCCAGAGATAGATTACACCCATGGATGACAAGACCATTCTCTTGAAATTGAAGAAGAAGTGCATATCGAGCAAACTCCCAGGATTCAATAGAGAATCACATGATTGAAGAAGGCTTTGTACAGGTTCATCAGGTACCCAGGATCAATATTAAATTGAGGAGCTTGATGATCACCATGGGTGATTCATATTTCAACCTTTGCTACATGGTTGAAGATGGTTTCTATATACAGATGACATGCTTCTCTTAGATGGAAGCAAAAAGGAACTCACCATAGAGTTCGAGTGATCTTGAGGCTCATATCAGTAGAACCATCTGACGGGAGATGGAACAGATAGATATGCAGAAGATCACTCAATGCAGAGTGTGAATGATGTTCAGTCACAGAGGGAGTAGATCTCAGAGTTAAAGAATCTTGGCATGATTCTTGTGATTAGATATGTGGTTGAGATCAGATGATATTTTTCCTTATCCAAGGAAAATGTGAAGTAGAGATCTGGGATGATGGACAGTGGTTTCTACAGTTTACAGACAGATGACTGGTTCGTTGATGTATTCAACTAATACCAGGACAGATATATGCTTTGATGTGAACACCCTGATTTAGTATCTAGTTGAGCCTAGATGTGTTCCCCCAGTAGCTGCAAAGCATGTGATGAGGTACCTAAGAGGTACGGTAGACTTTGGTCTATACTATGTTGGATATCATGACTTCAGACTGTATGGTTATACAGATGCAGATTGGGTTGGAAGTGTCTCAGACAGAAAGAGCACATCGGGTGGATGTTATTATCTAGGATTTGCTATGATATCATGGTTTAGTAGGAAGCAGTCCAATATGGCTCTCAGAACAGTTGAAGTGGAGTATATAGCATCTTTCTCTGCTAGTTGTGAATCCATATGGCTTCAGAAGCTGTTGTCAAGACTATTTGACATAGAGATGGACTCCACTGTGATCCTGTGTGACAACCAGAGTTGTATCAAGATGACGGAGAATCCAATGTTCCATGATAAGTCAAAGCACATAGAGATCCGATATTTCTATATACGGGATATGGTGTAGAAAGGAGCTATAAAGCTCGAGTATGTGAGCAAGTTGTTGATGTATTGACCAAACCTATGTCTCGAGTAAAGTTTGAGTATTTCCGATACAATCTTGGTGTAGTTCAAAAGGATCCTCCTTGAAAGGGGGAGTGATATGGTCGATGATCGACGATGAGGTCGATGATGAGGATACATGTATCAATGATGAAGGATACCTGTATCGATGATGAGGATACTTGTATCGATGATGAAGGAAACTTGTATCGATGATGAGGATACTTGTATCGATGATGAGGATACTTGTATCAATGATGAAGGATACCTATATCGATGATGAGGATACTTGTATTGATGATGAGGATACATGTATCGATGATGAGGATGCTTGTACCGACAATGAGGTCATTGATGAGGATGCCTATATCGATGATAAGGTCGATGATGAGGATTCCTAACCAATGTTGAGGTCGATGATGAGGATACCTATACCGATGATGAGGTCGATGTGTGGTCCTTAGACTTTGTCTAAGTGGACGAGTGGATTGCATCATCCCTAGAATTTACTCCTAAATGGATATGGAGACATGTGTCTTCGAGAAGTGGTCCTTAGAATTTTTCTAAGTGGACAAGTGGATTGCATCATCCCTGGCCTTTAGTCCTAAATGGATCCAGAGACCTGTGTCTTCGAGAAGTGGTCCTTAGACTTTTTCTAAGTGGACGAGTGGATTGCATCATCCCTGGACTTTAATCCTAAATGGATCCAAAGACCTGTGTCTTCAAGAAGTGGTCCTTAGACTTTGTCTAGGTGGATGAGTGGATTGCATCATCCCTGGACTTTAGTCCTAAATGGATCGGAAGACCTGTGTCTTCAAGAAGTGGTCCTTAGACTTTTTCTAATTTGACGAGTGGATTGCATCGTCCCTAGACATGATATGGTATCTTAAATTGATAGGGATTGATCATCCCGTAAGTGGATCAGGATTGTATCATCCTTGGACTTATGTCCTAAAGTGAGAGGGATTAATCATCCCATAATTGGATCATGTGTGTTGTAGATTATGATGTTGTTGATCAGAAGATCCAGATGACGATGTTGTTGATTGGAAGATCCAGATGATGATGATGCTGATTGGGAGATCAAGATGATGATTCTTTTGATCGATATATCCAGATGATGATGCTATTGATCGGGAGATCCAGATGATGATACTGTTGATCGGGAGATCCAGATGATGATGTTGTTGATTGAGAGATCCAGATGATGATGTTGTTGATCGAGAGATCCAGATGATGTTGTTGATTGGGAGATCTAGATGATGATGATGTTGATCGAGAGATCCAGATGATGTTGTTGATCAAGAGATCCAGATGATGTTGTTGTTGTAGCTAATCAAGTGATCGAGTGCTGCAGAAGATGAAGACTCGGTACTGAAGATATTGATGTTCCAGTATTGAAGATATTGAAGATGTTCCAGTAGCTTTTTTGAGTTACTGTTGATGATTGAAGAAAACTTCCAATGATTTATAGATGTATCACTGTGATGACTCCTTACTACTCCAGATGTTTTAGAATATCCTTCTCGTTAAGGGGGAGTGCTGAAATATTGTAACTTCAAAGAATATTCTATTTGTACTTTATTATTATTCATCCGGAGATGTTTTATTCCTCTGTCGGGATGTTATTAATTAGTAAATTCATTGAGGTAAATCCTCCCATGTAAGTCGGGGAATAGATCCCCTTTGAGTCAATTGTAATGGGGTGTTTAAGTCCCCTAGAGGAGTTGACCCAGTCAACATTAAGTTGAGTGGTTAAGTTGTTGGGGCCGACCTAGTTAGGGAAAAATTCAAGTGAAAGATAAAGTATAAATAGAGGTGTTGTGTTCCTCATTTAACACACTCACTCACTTGTGAACTCGCATAGGAGAGAGAGAGAGAGAGATATGCAAAGGAGGAGGAGCTCTTGTTTGGGGATTTCATCTTTGTACTTGTTGATCATCTATATTGAGTAATTTTTGCTGGGTTTTTTACCCCATGAAGGTTTCCTAGGATAAATCCGTGTCTCTTGTGTTTATGTTGTGCTTGTTATTCTTTCAGTGATCCTGTATATGGTGTTGTTGTGAAATTGAAATGAATACTGATGTTATCTATCTTAGCATAATGAATCTTAATAAATCCATGCAACCTGAATATCTCTTTCATGGAGATATCTGCAATATCATGTGTCTTGTGAGTGGACTTGACTGGGATAAAATGAGCTACTTTTGATAGCTTGTACACCACAACCATAATGGAATCATGCTTCCTTATAGTCATGGGAAGACCTGTTATAAATCCATAGAGATCACTTCCCACTTCCACTCTGGAATGGGAAATGACTGCAATAATCATGTTGGATGTTGGTGCTCTGCCTTGACCTGTTGGCACTTTTGACACCTAGAAATATAATCTTCTATGTCCTTCTTCATTCCATGCCAAAAGTACTGCTTCCTTGTTGTTGTTATAGTTTTTTGATATCATGGGTGGCCAGAGTATGGATTTTGGTGTATTTCACCCAACACAAGATCCTTCAATTCTGCACAATTTCGAATATACAATTTGGTATCTTGATACATAAGAAAATTATCTTCTTTAATCTAATATCCTGGACACTTGTCATCCACATTACCTTGTTGTAACTTCTCTTTGATTTGGAGGTAAGCTTCATCATTAGCTTGAACCTCAAGGATCCTTGCCCTCAAATTTGATTTACAAACACTCATTGCTGCAATATGAAATTTTCTCCTAAGTGCATCAGCAACCTTATTCTCTTTACCTTTGACATGCTTAGTATCCAAATCCAACTCACAAAGGAACTCCATCCATCTATTTTGTCTAACATTCAGATTTGGCTTGTCAAATAGATATTTTAAACTGATGTGATCAGTCCTGAGTTCAAATCTTCTCCCCAAGGTAATAACCTTTCCCAATTTGGCCCAAGGATGGAGGAGTTTATATGACCCTTGGAAGTTTTCCTTGGAAGCTTGCAAGAGCAGGGGTCTTTAGTCCTGACCCTTCCGTATCCACAATGACCTTTTTGCATCCGTAATGCGGACTGTGGATTTCGGAGGTCGGGGACCAACCATTGGTGGCGTATGGAATTCCACATTTCCGCATCTGCAATGAGGAATGCAGGATGTGGATTGCGGGAGGTAATTCTCCCCGGTATTGGAATATGGAATTTTGCATTTCTGCATCCGCAATGCGGAATGCGGGATGCGGATTGCAGGAGGTAATCTTTCTCGGAATTTGAATTTGGGATTTCCACATTTCTGCATCCACAATGTGGAATGCGGATTGCGGATTGCAGAGGATGGTTTCTCCCAGGTTGGTGAATTGGCGTTCCGATTTCTGAGTTCCACAATGCGGAATGCGGATTGTGGAAATTGGGAAGAATGTTTTGTCAGAGTAGAGTAATTGGGCTTCTGCCTTTCTGAATTCCACAATGCGTATTGCGGAATTGCGGATTGCAGAAGTCGGAAAAGAGATTTTTGTGGAAAGGTAATTTTGGAAATCCGACCGCGGATTCTGGATTGGATGGCATTGCGGATTGCGGATGGAAGTCCATTGCAACTGTGTGTGAAAATGGATGGATTTGGAAAAGAAAATAATGATGAGGAGATCTCCCATGGCCTCTGAAGGCCATCAGGGAGGTTGGGGAACATGACAAAGTGGTATCACAGCTTCATTTACAACACTGGGGTTGCTTTGGGGCCAAAGCATGAGTTGCAGGCATATGAATCGGGTGCAATGAAGTTGTTACAGTGCTCAAGAGAAGCTACAGAAGGTTGGCAAGGCTATACAAGTGGACCAGCTATGACATGGAAGAAGAATTCCATGCTATGATGAGGAATTGGAAGGAAAAATCCTTAATCCCTATATTGCTCTTGTAATTTTATTTTGTGAGCTTTCTATATAGAAATTGATGGCATAGGAATGTTGAGAATGAAAGAGATTAGATGCATGAAGTAAATATGTACTAGTGGACTTACTGCTAGCTATTGAATGGTGCATGTACATGATGTTGCATTTTGGTGAAGCTAGTGAAGTTTACATATGCAATGAGACACTAATGAAAATTGTTGTGATTGAAACATTGTTGAAGATGTTGATGATACTGTTACATGTGACCGGCAACCTTATGAAGAAAGGCTGGTGCAGCAGATCTGTGATCATGAGGATTGGTGGAAGGACTGTGTAGTCCTTGGTAAGAACCCAAGTTGATCAAGTAACATCAAGGATGCTAATGGGAACCATGTAGGTATGTTTTATTTATGCTAATGGTGCAAGTGTTGAAAGGGGATTGGGTAAGAATCCCTTGAACCACATTTTGTAATCATAGAATGGTATACAGGTATGGTGAATGCATTGTGCGAATGCCATACCACCATGGTATGGTGAGGTATGGGTAATGGGGACAAGGAGCCTCACACAATGTAACTGTTTAACAATTTAGAATGCATTCATATAAAATATATCATGCCATGTCTATGTTGGTTAAGAGTTTAATAACTAGGGCAAGTAGGGACTTATAGCCCTGTTATGGCAGTGTTATAGTAGTGCAGGATAGGTGAGATGGCCATGGTTAAGGCCATATGTGTTGAATTGTATAATGCATGACATGATAGCATGGTGTGCATGGATCAATATGCATTAACCGATTTTGTAAATTGTGATTGCATTGAGTGACTGCACACTAAAAGACAATGTAAATGTTGCAAATGTGCATGCATGTGTGTGGGTGCACATGTTGTGATGCATTGCATGAATGCATGGTTATGGTGCATGTTGGATTTCCATTAAGTAGTAGACAAAATGATGAATTAATAATCATTATGAGATCATTTCATGAGCTGCTATGAGTGCAAGATGAAGACAGACACATTTGATGGGATAACAGTGTGCTCATTTGGAAGGGAAGGGTTGCACGCAGAGAAAATGGTTATGAAGTTTTGGTATTCGGCCAAATCTAGAGGTACTACAAAAAGGGCGATAGATTTTTGCTGCTTAAACCCCGATCGAATGTGCCTTCTGAAATTTCCTTTGATCGTTGGATCGATAGCGGGATCGACCAATGGTGGACTCGAAGCGGCTTAGAATGGGGTGGATGGAAATTTTGCACCTGTTCTAGCCGTTAAACATTGAAACTTTTCCTTCGGCGGAATGTTGTGTGGGTCGTCGATCATTCTCCTTTGATCTCAACCATTTAAGCTTCACTCCCACCGGTGGATCAAACTTGGGTCTCGTAAATTGATCATCGAAGCGATCAATTTCTCACAGGATTCGTTCAAAGGGTTCATCACACCTGGGATTCTGAACGATTCTGGTCATGGAACCTTGTTCACCCATACACAACAAGTTTAAATTGTTTATGTTTATTGGAAGAAGACAGTGGATGAACGCAGAGTCTTAGAACTCTGTTATTCAATCCATCAAAAACCTCTCAAACCCTCTGATTTAAGTTTATGTGGATAATTTTGTGGTTGCAAATCAAATTCTATAGGAGACAGAATTATAAATTCATGTTTGAACTTAATTAATAATTTCATTGATTGGTTATGAGACAATTAGATTTGGATTTTATTTTTAAATACCACTAACTGCTTGGTTGTTTAAGAATTTTTTCAAAAGGAAAGGTTGTAGGGGATTATTGTGTTATGGTAGCAAGACAAAACCCTAACGGGTAGAGTGACGCCACTTACAAGAGCCAAATGGCATGAGGGTTCCTCATCTTCACTACATGATTGGTAAACAATATGAGTGAGATGGTAAATATTATGCCAGTAATTCATATGTGGGTTATGGAACATAAAAAGGAATGAGGTGGAAAACTGAGGAACTATCAACTCAGAGAAGGGATCCCCCATTCCTCACAAATGAAGGAAAGAGGCATCTGCAAAGTGGATAAGTGTTCTATAAACCCTAGCTAAAGATATACATGTCTGATTAATAGTGTTAATATGCAGAGCCTGTTTCATTTTATTTTTATTTTTATTATTGTTATTATTTCAGGCTTCCTGAGTATGATTAGGGCCTACATGGCTCACATCAGGGAGGGGTGCACACCTTTCTGGTGTTGAGTTATGTTAGGGTTACCAATATTGACTACACCCTAAAGGAATGGATGCATTCCTGGTGTTTCAATATCTGATAGTCAATGTATGAGATATGTTTACAATTTCATAACAACAGTACCAATGAGCCTACTTACCCCTCTTGTGTTGTCATCTTGAACATGTACAATTTGGTACTACACACTAAAGGATCAAAGTGAAGAGGGTGTTATGAGGGGTTGTGGGGAAGGGTTGCTATGTGTATGAAGGGTTTTTGTATGTGTGAAAGGATTATTCATTCCTATGGCTCCATAGTAGAGCCTTGACCTATAAATGGTCATAGTGCAGTTTCCTTCCATTGACCTCTAACCCAGACGGATGTGCTAGCTTGGCAATGGAGAGGGAAAAACAGGAATGGGACTAGTTTGACACCATTAATGCCTAATAACCCAGTCAGTGTACTGGCTGGGAATTGATTATTTGGATGGGGTGGACTGGCCTGTGGGATATCCAACATCTAATTTCACAGGTGATCCCAAGGATTGTAAAGTAAAGTAGGACCCTGTGGACTAGAGAGGAAATGTCCAATACATATAAGTATTCAATTGTCACCTATTTCTTATTCTGAATAATGAAATATTTCATGTACAATTCCTATAAAAACTAAGCTGATACACTATTGTTTATTTGTTGGAAACCTTGGTCATTGCAGGAAGCAAGAAGCCTTGAAGGCATCCTAAGGATGCATGGGGAGATGAAATTGTTCTAGAGAGCTCAGTATGAGCAGCAATGGAAGTGGTGCTAGTGGAATTGTGTGGGTCCTATCAACCAAAGGTTCTGTAGGAAATCATGGGGAAAGAGTCCCCTAGATGAGAAGCCTAGGACATACCTTAGACACTAAGTGTCATAGCCAAGAAAGGGAAAGTCAAGCATTCACATTGAAGTGAAAGAGGCAAGGAGCATGAAGCCACAGTGGTGGTGTGACTCCAGATTGGAACAATACTAAGAGGATAAAACTCTTACTCTTCTCTTACCCTTTTACTAATGCATTTATAAAACAGAAAATTGTTGAATGCATGATGTGACTGAAAATTGATTGTGTTTAATTGCTTGAAATAAATTGTGATTGTTAAAATAGAAAGACCCCTATGAAAGGATGAACATGAATAATCATGTGTATGTTGGGAAAGCATGAAAAGTGTGGAAGTCTCATGAATAAAGCATGGACTCTCCATGTCAATTAGGAGAATAATTGACTAATTTTTAATGTTTATGTATGCATGGCCTAACAAGAATTACAATGATGAATTTCACAGGTGAGGAATTGAAATCAAATTAGTTGTAGCAGTTACAAGGAAAGTGGTGCTAGCCAGCAAGTGTGGGAAGCTACATAAATTGACCATGGAAGCAGACCAAAGGCTATTAGAGTTGGCTGAAAACCTTCTTCAAACCATGGCCAAGACTCAAGAGAATATTGGAGAAATGCTCAAGCTACAAAGGCAGCAGAATGAGATGAACCACATGGCTTTGCAGGACTCTACTTTCCTGCAAAGGGAGGTAAGAAAAATTCTGGAAGCAACTAGAAATGGAAGGGGAAGTGGAACAATGAAGAGACATTCATCCACTCAACCTACTAAGAAACATTCCAGGTGGGAAGACTCCAAGGAAATGGAGCAGATTAAGAAAAATAAGCCACTGAAATGTTGGAAATGTGGAGGAGAGCATTGCCTCCGCAACTGCCCAACAAGAAACAACAAGAGAGATAACAACCATGAAGATTTTAGGCTTGTGGACCAACTAAAAGATCAAAGCCAGCAGGAACAACTGATGGAAGGCAAAGGACTTGGTCCTGAAAGTTCAAAGTAAGGGATGAAATGCAGGGCAGACCTGCAACATTTTTGTAATTTGATTTTTGGACATGTGTAGATTGTATATGTAATCTTAAGTGTTGGAACACTGAGGACAGTGTTATTTTAAGGGGGGGGATTTAATATCCATCATTATGACCTTAAGCAATTTTGGTTCTCATGTAAATAATGTATAAATGCAATGTGTGTTTTCCCTAGTGTGGAGCTCAAGGCCAATGCCCCACTAGTGGATGATTAGGTTTATTTGCATAGGCAAGTATGTGATATTTTGATAACCCATGTGCTAGTAAGCCATGGAATATTGCAAATGACGTCAATAATGCTATGTAATAAAATACAAAGGGATAGTTATGGCCACAACAAAATGAGGGGGGACTATGTATCCATTAGGGTGGTGAGGAGGTGTGGGATGGAACCCTAGGTTTCCATTTGTCACCCTGATAACCATTAGACTGTCCTAGCTTCCATTAATTGCTACTGCAAGGTAAGTACTGCAGGGATACTAGGCATGAGACCGATGGAGTACAAGGTAGCCCAAATTTTGAGATGGCATGGTATGGGTGCTAGTTGATTTCCCCATAAGCCACTTCACTTTATGGGGGAGACATGCTCTTCCATCCAGAGGCCGTTATGGATCACATGGGAATGGAGTGGGAGGGGGGGGACACCGAGACCTCAGTGGAACCCTTACGCAAAAACAACAGAGAGAACCGAATCGTGAAGCAGAAAAGGAAAATTTGTGATTTTGTGTAGGGCTGCGAAGTAGAGAGCTGAATACACTTAGAAAACCCTGCATGGAAGGAAAACCTTGTTGAGAAAGCCATGAACCTGGGTTCTAGGGTGAATCGTAGAGCGTAATATGCTTAGAAAACCATGTGGAAGAACCCCGCGTTGGTGGTCAGGAACCTAGCTGTGGGATAGAGCTGCTCGGCCAGAGAATGTGGAGAAGGAAACCTAAGTGGGAAGAACCAAGAGGTATTAGTTTGTCTTCCATAGCTCAGTAGAGGAACTTATTGAGTCGAAACCCTTACCTACCTTCCCCATTTGCTTGAAAAGCTAACTGTTGGTTGAATTCCCTAAGTGACTGTGGACCAATGCTATGAGTGAGCCTGAGTGATGCTCCTTAGTGAATACATATTCCCATCTCGGGAGTGATCTCTGATTGTTGAAATAATAGAGGCTATGAAGATATCTATGGTTGGGTTGGAAAGTTGCATCCCATAGCCAGTTCGCTTGGAGGATTAATGCAAAAGATAAGTGTTTCTTGTTCCTTGAATGATGCCTATTTTGCATCCATGCAGGTGTATTTTTTTATGTCTGAGCGCACAGTGGATCCAACTAGTTATTAGGGCTTAATGGCCATGTCTTATGCTTCATTCTATTGTACATGTTAATGATTGATGGATGCATGACTCATTGAGTGTGAATGATGCTTCTTTAGTTATAGTTGTTAAGTGTATTCATGCACTATTTACTTATGGAAATGACCCATTGATGAATAGGGATGCATGCCTATGCTTGTGTTAAGTCTGTAAATATGTTGTTGTTATTCCATGTTGAATGTTGGATACATGTTAGATGTAAGGATGGATAATGTTACAGTTTCCCCTTAGTTTGTTGATGCATGAATCTACCTACCTGTTCCATTTATCATGCCCTTGCACCTCTGCATCCTTGTATTTATACTTGGTACTTATGTGTAATTATGATTGAGGAATAGGGATAATCCATGCATGCTCTCCTCACTCTGCCTAGGAGAAACCTGTGCATAAACTCTAATCTATGTGTGGCCCATGTTTTATCTCTGGTGTTCATGTAGTATGCTTATGATATTTGTAATTTCCTTTGATAATGCCTTGAACTATCCTTGGAAGAATTGTGGCTAAGTATGGTAATGTGCAGGACCACTCCAGCCAGTATTTGGATAAAGAATGGACACCTTGTGGATCAGATGAAGGAGAGAATACTTGCAGAAGTGGAGCAGAGCCTTGCAGAAGGTCAATAGGTGCATTAAGGGAGTTATAGAATAGATATGTAGTCCTCAGCCAGGATTTGGATAAAGAATGGACACCTTGTGGATCAGATGAAGGAGAGAATACTTGGCAGAAGTCGAGCAGAGCCTTGTAGAAGGTCAATAGGTGCATTAAGGGAGTTATAGACTAGAGTTTCAGTTGGTAAAAGGATTGGTTTAGAGTGCTCATATTGGGTGAAGGATCATACCAATGGATAGATCTCTCCAACAGCTTTCCAATGGTACAAACCTTGCCAAATTTGGCCCAAGTATGGAGGAGTTATGACCCTTGGAAGTTTGTCTTGGAAGCTTGTTGGAGCAGGGGTCTTTGGTCCTAACCCTTCCACATCCGCAAGGACCTTTCCACATCCGCAAAGCAAATCGTGGATTGTGGAGGTCGGGGACCAATCATTGGTGGCGTATGGAATTCTGCATTTCCGCATCCATAATGCGGAATGCGGGATGCGTATTGCGGGAGGTAATTCTCCCCGGAATTGGAATATGGAATTCCGCATTTCCACATCCGCAATGTAGAATGCCGGATGTGGATTGCGGGATGTAATCTTTCCCGTAATTGATATTTGGGATTTCCGCATTCTCCATCCGCAATGTGAAATGTAGATTGTGGATTACGGAGGATGGTTTCTCCCGGGTTGGAGAATTGGCATTCTGATTTCCGAGTTCTGCAATGTGGAATGCGAATTTCAAAAATAGGGAAGAAGCTTTTATCGGAGTGAAGTAATTGGGATTCTTCCTTTCCGAATTCCGTAATGCGGATTGAAGAATTGTGGATTGGGGAATTTGGAAAAGATATTTCTGCGAAAATGTAATTTGGGAAATCCGAATTCTGAATCCAACTGTGGATTGAGGATTGGATGGCATTGCGGATTGCGGATGGAAGGCCAATGCGGATGTGTGTGAAAATGGATGGATTTGGAAAAAAACATATGATAAGAAGATCTCCCATGGCCTCTGAAGGCCTTCAAGGAGGTTGGGGAACATGACAAGAAGGAGGTTTATAATTCAATGATCTCAACACACAGAGCTACATGCATATCCAATTGACTTCAGACAGTCCAAGAACCCCCATCACCTCCACTCTCAACCTAAGTAAGGTCCCCTTCTCTACTACACAGTCCCTCGAGTGCCCCTTCCCTCAATGCTGACCTGGGAAGGTATGGTTGGTCCCGACTTCTAAACCAAGGATGAATGAGACCTCACTGGCTCTACCCTAAAGTCTGACCCCCTGGTATCTCTCTCGTTGCGATCCACTGTTGGATATTCCTCAAGGTTGCGGTCGAAAGGTTCTGTCCTGCTACTGGGTTTTTGGCTATCAAGTACGGGTATCCCAATAGGTTTTTGGGAATCGGACCCTCTCAATATCTCCCCAAGGTTTGGGTCTACGGATTCCCCAACAAATTTCACTTCCCACATAGATTTCTAGGTGTTTTGGATCTGCAAATTGTGGCTTCATTCCAAGTCGCGATTTTCAGTTTCTTTCTTACTGTTGGGCTACATCCTCCATGAAAACTGAAAAACTCCCTTTCCACAATGGCCTAGGGATGAGGGAAAATGTCCCCCCATGAAGTAGGGTGACTTATGGGTCAATAAAACCGAGCCCATACCTTGGCTTACGAATTTTAGGGCTGGCCATACTCCATCACTCTTAGGGACTGATTTATGAAGTACTCCTTACAGCAGAAATAAATGACAGCAAGGAAATTTCAAAGGTGGGTTCTCAAGGTGACATATGTAAGCCTAGGGTTCAATCCCACAACCCCCTCATCTCTCCCTAGTCGATACACATAGCCCCCTCATTTAGTTGCATCCACAACCATCCCCTTGGTATTTTATTTGCATTACAATTATTACATCATTTTTACAATTTCCCCATGGCTTACTAGCACATGGATAGCACAACATAAAATACCATCCCTTCAAAGCTGAGCATTCACTAGCGGGGCCTTGGCCTTGATATCCATGCTAGGAATCATACATCACATATATACGACATTTACATTAAAATCCAATACATCTGAATGGTCAAAATGGCGGTATTACATAACTCAAGTTGGAAAGGAATGGTACCAACTCCTGCTATTGGATACTTGGCATCATCACCAAGATTGACCTAAACTCCAGAGTCGTTCTCTTCTAGAATCAAAAATAAATCTCAAGTTGATGCCATATGCCTTGATGCTTTACTATCCATATACCATGTGGTATTAGGAACTGTGTTGGAAGAGAGGCAAGATACCATCGAGAAATCCTTCTTGAACTTGGAAGTAAACTTGTTCATCTTAGTTTCAGCTGAGGCTGCTTCCTAGTGTTTTTTCTTACCTTTACCCTTCTTCTTATCTAGACACTGTGATGCATAATGGTTGTTCTTATGACATATGAAGCACTTGATTTTACTCAAGTCCTTCTTCCCTGGTTGTGGGGTCAACTCCTCACCCTTCAACTTACGCTTGTTGGGTCCTTTACCTCTTCCCTTCTTTGCTTAACCAAATAGGGCATGGTCATTGTCACCTCCCTGCTTGCTAACCTTTGACTCCATCTAAGTCTCCTCCTGGATACAGTCATCCCACAGTGTTGGGTGTAGCCCAAGTACAGGAATTTTTTATGACAAAGGTACAGTTAGGTGAGGCCTAACATTGACCAAGTTTTGGGAGAAGCAACTCCGCAATTCCTGGGAGGAGGGTATGGAGCAAAGCGAAGTTGACAGCAAATGACCTGTCCTTTTAGTAAATACGAAGTACTAAGGACGAATAGAGTTAGTTGAAGCAGATAAGGATGAAGCAGTGAACTAACAGATACAGAAGCATAGAGTAAAGAAGCGGAATGGTGCAAAGGACACACCATTGTAGATTCATAGTTGCATGGTCAAAACTGCATTGTCAAAAGAAGCGTCAGAGTCAGAAGGAGTGATGCAAAAGGATAGAAAAGTTGCAGTGAAGTTAAGGCAAAGCATGGTCAATAGGAGAACCATGTTATTTTGGGTTTAAGGGTACTCTAGGGGTTGGCCCATAGTTATTGTAATATGTGACCTTCGGGCACAGCTATATAAGGGGAAAGTTTGTATAAGGAAGGGTTGGTTATTGTTGGGTAATGAAACAGGGTTAGATGCTAATAGAATGAGAGATATCTAGGAGAGGAAAATAATATACAGTTGAGTGCACAGAGATCTATTGTAGAGAAGAGTCTGCAACTGAGTGCGTAGACTGGAACTGTTACCCCTTCCAAGTAATATAAGAACAGGTCTCGTGGACGTAGCTCCCATCTGGGGGGGTGAACCACATAAATCCTTGTGTTATGTGTATGAATCCATGATGTGTTTTATGTTCATGTTATGGTATGATTATGTATTTGCTTTCATGTGTATGTGAATGGAAATCATATGTTAAGTAAGGAAACACATGTGTATGAATGTTGCGAAGTAACCTTAAGTATGAGGGATGCATAGTTATAAGAGTAAAGACAACAGTGATTCAGTCAATTTTGTAGGTTGTTGATAACTAGGAAGTGCGCAGTCAATATTTGATATTAATATGTTAAGCTCATGTTAGAAAGGAACACATTGCAAGATCACATAACACATCTCCACATCACCACGGTTACAGAAACCTGATTCTATAATCACCCATCTTCGCTTCGGATGAGACTTCAACCTATTCGCAGGTTGATACCGAAAGGGCCATTCAAGGGGATTTTTTTGGGTCTACAAAAAGCTTCGCCGAACCTGGGTCATCCCAAGAAGTAAACCAACACATAGTATTTCCCAATTTGGAAGATTCTCTTGAGCACAAATAGATTGGAAAAATGTTTCCCATTGCGGTGGGAACCTATTCAATTCCATGCTTACTAACTCATCGTCCTCAATATTTTCCCCAATTCTACAACCTGATCATGGATATTTCTTACCTTCATCATGCAACTAGTGATGGTGTCTGATCTGGTCATCTCAACAGATCTAATATTGTTGGGAAAAATCATATTCTTGTTAATGTTCTCGCTCTAGTAAAGGCTAACCAAGGCATCGAACATGTCCTTTGATGTATTCTTCTCATATCCATGAGGGATTAGATGGTATTTTACGACATCCATGATCATCCACTTGGATTTCACTTCTTTCTTTTTGTGAGCTTCCAAAAGCTGTGGATCTATCAACAAATATACCATGTTCTTGATGATATTCAATAGGTCATTCTCTTCTAGTAGAAGAGTTACCCTGAATTTCCATGCTAGGAAATTTGAGGAACCATCCAATCTATCCTCAAATCTAAGGGTGGTTGATGCCATCTCTAAGATCTAAAGCACAAACACCAAATCTGAAATTCAAAATAATTAGACCCTCATTGTTGGTCCTTTGGCCCCTGCAACTAATATACCCATTGTAAACCCCTATGAATCTCAAACAAAGTAAAGCTCTGAAACCATGTGAAAATTTCCTTACCCTAGGTGAATATTATCATTATGTTTTCAAATAAATAAACTGATATTTAAATTGCAAAAATTAAATTCTTCACATAGTAGAAAAATCAACAGTGGAAGCATAAAACAATTAACACATTAATGCACTCCTTCAAATTAGATTTTCATTTATTATTCAAAACTTACAAGGAAACTTCCACAACTAGCAATAACATGTAGCAATATGGTACACTCAAACAAAGAAAAATTTATACAAACTTACAAGACAAATATTCCCACCGAAATTGAAGAATAATTATCCACGGAAACCAATAAACTCATTGTTTCCTGCTATACAGTCGTCCGTACGACTGTACAAACCTATTATGTACAATTGTATGGGTATTTTCATGTCACTATATGGAATTTTTTACAACCGTATGAAATCCATATGGCATATTGTACCAATCCTTATGGATGTATAGATTTTTTCCCTTTTCTAGTTGCAGTCTAAATTCTTCTTGTTTCCTCACTCAGGCTCCTCTTTGATGCTCTAACTTTACTTCTCTGTTGATTTTCTTCACCTTTAGACTAACCTATATTTGTGGATAATGAGTTTATATTTTCCCTCTATTTGTACCTACCTTTGTACTTTAGGTGAAACCCTAATCTAAAAATAACGTACTCTCACAGTGAGATCAACTAGTAAGATTAGTCTAAATCACTAATGCATTAAAATGCACTTTATTAGTCTCGAGAACTAATTAAAAAAACTTTCACTTTATAAATAAAGTGAATTATGAAATAGATTTATTTGGACAACTTCCCACATGTTTGAACCTAACCTATGCGGAATTTATTGTCTGAGCTACAAAACATCAACAATCCCTCTTAGCGAGGAAGGAATTTTGCACCAATCCAAGTTTGTATATGAAAGCTTCAAACTTCCCTTTTGCTAAGGGCTTGGTCATAATATCTACAACCTACAGATGTGTGGGTACATACTTGAGCTTCACTACTCCCTTATAAATCCTATCTTGAATGAAGTGATACTTAATCTCAATATTCTTGGATTTTTCATGAAAAACTGGATTCTTGGAGAGTTTCATACAATTTGATTATCACAGTAAATCATGATGGGATCCAATTCCTGAAAAAATAAACCTGCTAACAACTTGTGAAGGTAGATGTCTTCACAACTAGTTGTACTCTCTTCTATGTACTCTTACTTTGTTAAATTGAGTCCCATGGAAGTCTTCTTCCCACTTAACCAAGATATCATCGTTGATCCCAACCTAAAGCAACACCTTGAGGTTCTCTCCTTGTCTGATGCACTACCAGTACAATATGATTTTTTATACCCATGCAAATTCACTTCATCGTCTTCAAGATATCTTATTCCATACTCCATTGTTCTCCTCAAGTATCTGAGCACACATTTTGTTGCTAACCAATGCTCCGGCCTCGGCTTCACCATGAACTGGCTCATGGTGTTCACTGCAAAATGTATATTTGGCTTAGTGTTGACCAGATACATCAATGAACCTATCAGTTGTCTATACAATGTGGGATCCAACATATCTGAATATGAAGTACTGAGCTTCTTCATATTAGTGGTCATAGGATTGGACATGGGCCTACAATCCTCCATCCAAAATCTCTTTAGGATCTCAATTGCATACTTACCCTGCTCAAGGAAAATCTCCCATCATCTCTCCCAAACCTCCAACCCCAATAAGTAATGAATTATGACAATGTCCTTCATATCAAACTTAGCTTCCCTATCTGCCTTGCACCCTATAATGAGCTTCTTAAAATCTATGAGGAACAAGTCATCTACAAATAGCACCAAAATGAGCAGATCAACCGCAACAAATATAAAATATAAGTTGGGATCTGCTTCACTTTTTTTGAATCCCATGCTCTCCAGGTATCCATCAATCCTATAATATCATACTCTTAGTGTGTGCTTGCGTCCATATAGGGCCTTTTTCAGCCTGCACACATGGGACTCCTTCCCATTAACCTCAAATCCCTGAAGTTGCTCGATGTACATTTCTTCCTCAATTATCCCATTGAGGAAAGTTGTATTCACATCCATATGATGTATTCTCCTTCCCATAATGGATACTAAGGACATCACCACTCTAATACTTGGTGACTGGAGAAAACAACTCCTCATAATCCACTTCCTCCTTATGGGAGAATCCTATCACCACTAACCTCTCCTTGTACTTATCTAGGCTTCCATCTGCCACATGCTTGATCTTGAAGATCCATCTAGAATTTACCATTGAATTTACCCATATTTTGGGAATAATGTCCCAAACATCATTCATCATGATTGAGGTGTACTCCTCCACCACGGCATCCCTCCAAACTTCCTAGTCAACTTCCTCCTAAAAGAGGGAAGGCTCAGAATCTATGATGTTGCGCATCAATGCCATATAGTTTGGAAACTTGTTCAGAGGTTTGATCTCCCTGAATATGTTCCTAGGAGCCTCTATAGGATTTGAGCATATAGATATGGGCACATAAACTAAAGAGATATACTGTGAAAATAAAATCGGTAATCAACTAATCATGTAACAAATGAGATATCAAATATCATGGCACAAAAACTAGAACTAGATAAGAAGAAAATAATGATGTATTTCATTAACTATAATGAATGGATGTGAACAAAATATATAACAAGGAAATTCGAATTAGGCCAGGAGGCTATTCAAATTTATCATGCAGTGCTTGAAGACCAGTCAGGTTTTACTAGAGCCAAATACCCTTAGTCATCCATGCACGCACACCTAGACTGTGTTTAACTAACCCAAGGCTCCCCAATTCCAAGTTTTGACTGAGTGATGTGCAAGAAACTAACTGTATGTACATGTAAATCCCTAAAATCACTCAATTGGGGTGCTTAGGGTTTGTTATATCTAGTTAGGGTCAATTAGGACCTATATTGGTGGAGTGCATCTAGTCCAAAACTATTTTTTGGCTCAGTCACTCCTAAAATCAAGGAACAACTCCTCATATCAAGGTATGCACCCACAAATCAAGGAATGCACCCCCAAACCTAGGAATCCAATTCAAGGTTGACTTAGGTGGTCAATTTAGATGGGGTTTGTCCCAATAGAGTCATCAAGTCAAGGTTTAGGTGGCTAGATAGAGGGTTTGCGGCAGAAAAACTAGGACGCGAGATCCATATTGAATAAGATATATATAATTGAATTCATAAGATGCTTAACGCTTTACAAGAGCTCGCCTTTTATAAGGTTGGAGCATTTCTTTAGAAGGGTTACGTCCCTTCAATTAAACTAATTAATAATTTAATGATTAATTTAATACAATATTTAATATTCATAGCATTGCCACTCCCTTTTAAAGAGTTTTGTCCTCAAAGCAATGGTAATGAGGGATGTAACTGTAGAAATTGTTCTGATTCCCATGTTGCATCTTCTTCTGGAATATTTTTCCATTTTATGAGGTATTCTTTAATGACTCGCGTTCTTAATCTCTTCTCTCTAGTAGCAATGATAGATTCTGGCTCGAATATGATTCTTCCTTCTTCATCTAATAAGGGAAGTATTGTTTGTGCCTTCTGGTGTTGACCTATCATCTTTTTCAAACATGAAACATGAAAGACATTGTGGATGCGACTTGTAGTTGGCAATTCCAATGCATATGCCACCTGAATAATCTTCTTATTGATTTGATATGGGCCATAAAAACATGGAGCCAATTTATTTTTTCCACCTTGTTTAAGTGATAATTGTTTATAGGGTTGTAGTCTTACATATACCCAATCTCCAATTTCAAATTCTCGTTCTGTTCGATGTCGATCTTCTTGTTGTCTCATTCTATTCCTGGCAGTATTCAAACTCTCTTTAAGTACTTGGACAACCTTTTGGTTTTCTTCTAAATGGTCATTTACTGATGCGACCCTTGCTTGGTTGGTGATGAAATCCTTCCATTTTGGGGGTTCATATCCATATAGGGCTTGAAATGGTGTCATTCTTGCAGATGTATGATAAGTAGAATTATACCACCATTCCGCAAGATGTAGCCATTGGAACCATTTATTTTGCTTATCAGTTACAAAACAACAGAGGTAGGTTTCTAAGCATTTATTGACAACTTATGTCTGTCCATCTGTTTGGGGATGATAAGCTGAGCTCATGTTAAGAGACGTTCCAATTTGCTTGCAAAACTCTCTCCAAAAGTTCCCTTTAAACTTGGCATCCCTATCACTTACTATAATATTCGGAAAACCATGTAATTTGTAGACATTTTTACTAAAAACTTCGGCTGTTTCTTTTGCCGAATCAGTTTTCTTCACTCCAACAAAATGTGCATATTTGGTTAGCCTGTCTACCACAACTAGTATTTTGTCTTTTCCATCTGATATGGGTAGACCTTCAATGAAATCCATTGAAATTTCCTCCCATTTCTTATTCAGAATATGTAACGGATGGAGTAACCCCGGACTTGAGATATTCTCAGTTTTATTCCGCTGACAAATGTCACAATCTGCAACATACTTGTGAATGTCAGCATACATACCCTTCCAAAAGAATGATTGCCTTGCATTATAGTAGGTTTTAAAAATTCCTACATGACCAGCGGCTGGGCAATCATGTGATTCTTTAAGCACCTTGGTCTTAAAACTGGAATTGGAACTTAAGTAAATACGTCCTTTGTACCATAACAGTTCATTCTTCCATTCAAACTTCGGATATTGATTTATGTTGTTAATTATGGAGCAAACCTCTGAATTCTTGGCATATTCCTTACGAATTTCGTCCAAAAATTCTGGGATCACCATGGATACGGCGTAGACTTGTATCTCTTCATCTTTCCTTGATAAAGCATCAGCTACTACATTGTCCTTCCCTCTTTTATGTAGGATCTCCATATCGAAGGTAGAGATTTTCTCTATCCACTTTTGTTGCTCTGTTGTTAATGTCTTCTGCTGTAACAAGTGTTGTAGACTATTATGATCTGTTCGGATTAGGAATTTACTTCCCAAAAGGTATTGTCGCCATTTAGTTAATGCATGCATGATGGCAAGCATTTCCTTGTTGTATGTAGACTGTAGGTATTCTCTTTTGTTCAACTTCCTGCTTTCAAAAGAGATTGGATGACCTTCTTACATTAGCACAGCTCCTATCCCAAACCCTGAAGCATCACATTCGATTACGAATGGTTTTGCAAAATCAGGTGTTTCCAAAACGAGAGTTGAAGACATAATTTGTTTCAACGTTTCAAAGCATCTTCTTGCTTCATCATCCCATTGAAAAGAATTTCTTTTTAGGAGATTTTTTAGTGGGGCAGTGACATGTGCATAGTTCCTGATGAACCTTCGATAGTAACCCGTTAATCCCAAAAATCCTCGCAATTTTGAAACATTCTTTGGTTCGGGCCACTCCTTCATTGCCTGGATCTTCTTTGGGTACACCTTAACTCCTTCCTTTGAGATTATATGACCGAGATACTCCACTTCTTGCTTCCCAAAGGTGCATTTTGACTTTTTTGCATAGAACTGGTTTTCCTTCAGAAGAGATAGAACCTCTTCTAGATGCGTCAAATGTTCTTTCCATGTCTTGCTATATATAAGGATGTCATCGAAGAATACTAACACAAATTTCCTTAGGTACGGCTGAAATAGTTCATTCATAGTTGCCTGGAATGTGGCAGGGGCATTAGTTAACCCAAAAGGCATTACTTTGAATTCATAATGTCCTTCATGAGTTTGGAAAGCAGTCTTTGCGATATCCTCTAATCTGACCCTGATTTGATAGTACCCTGACCTTAAATCGAGTTTCAAAAAATATTTTGCGTCATGAAGTTCATCCAGCATGTCATCGATGAAGGGGATTGGAAACTTGTTCTTAATTGTTATTTTGTTTAATCCTCTATAATCTATACATAATCTAAACGATCCATCCTTCTTCCATACTAGTACAACTGGAGCTGCATAAGGGCTTCTACTCTTGGTGATGACACCACAATTCAGTAGATCTTGAACCAAACTTTCTATTTCTGTTTTGTGGTGGTGGGGATACCTATATGGTTTAACCTTGACAGGATTTGACCCTGGTTTAATCTCGATTATGTGTTCTATACTCCTTTCTGGTGGTAGCTACATGGGTAAGTCTTGAAATATGTGTTCATGTTTCTGGAGTAATTTTTGGATTTCCTTTTTGAACTCATTTGGTTCCTCCTCTTTTCCTTCCAATTGATGACATTGTATTACGTATGCTGATGCCCCTTTTCGAATGAGTTTTTCCATTTGCTGAGATGAAACTACTTGTGTGTTTGGTGGATGAAAACCATATAGCTTAAAATTTTTCCCTTGCCACTTAAACTTGATGAAATGCTTTTGATGATTGGCAGAATATGTTCCCAATGTTTGTAACCATTGGACTCCCAAAACGATGTCTACTCCTCCCAACGGTAAGGTGTAGAGTTCTGATTCCAGTTCGAAGTCTTGTATTTGAAGTCTCACCTTGTGGCACTTTCCAACTTTTTCGATCTTCTTGCCATCTGCAACCATCACCTTCATGTCTGGAACTGGATGTACGAACAACTTGAGTTTTCGTGCCACTCTTATATCAAGAAAGTTGTGAGTGCTTCCAGTGTCTACTAGCACTGTAACATTCTCATTTTTTATATGCCCTTTTAACTTGAGAGTCTGTGGTTGACTAATGCCTGTTATGGCTGCTAGGGAGATTTTGGGGTTCTCGTCGTTCCCGGCTGCCATATTTGCGGTTTCCTCCTCTTCATCTTCTGGCTCTTCTTCTTCTTCTTCTTCTGATTCACTATTCTCCTCTGCTTCACAAGTATATAATTTCTTTGAGTTATCCTCGGGGCGACACCTATGTTTAGGGTTCCATTTGTCTCCACATCGTCGACATTTTCCTTCCCTCATACGTTGATTCTCGAGGCTCTTCCTATCGTCACTTCTAGGTGGAGGGATGTATTTGTTTGTATCATCCTCTGGAGTCGACTGGATGTTTCTTTGTGAGTATGACTTTCCTTTATTTGATTGAAAACTATCAAATTTGGCCTCGGCTGCTTTTGCTTTTCGTCTTGCTGCCTCAACATCTGTTATGTCATGCATTTTTAACTCTTTTTGTATGTATGGTTTTAGTCCTCCTAAGTAGGTTTCCAACCGTTGTTTGTCGGATAGCCCAAATACTCTGGTAGCGAGGGATTCCCATTGATGCCTGAATTCTTCGACGCTTCCCTTTTGTTGTAATCTGGTAAGTTTTGAGAAGAATTCATCTTCTGTGATTCCTTGAAACGTTTTTAAGAAATCATTCTTGAATAAGTTCCAAGTGTATGCGAAGTTGTCTCCCTTCCACCACATATACCAGTTGTAGGCATATCCTTCAAGGTGCATTGAAGCATACTTGACCTTTTCCTCGTCCATTGTAATGTTATATATGTCGAAATACTCTTCTGCTTTATTCAACCAAGCGACGCATTGGTCTTCTCCTCCATTATATTTCGTCATTTCTATTTTTGCTCTCGGCGGGTACATTACGAATGGTTGGTATTGAGTACCTTTCATCCTATTGCGTTCTGGTGACTCAGAATTGGGAGATGGGGTAACCGACATATCCGAGCCATGTTGTTTATGATTTTTTTCCTCATCCTTCATTTTTTGTAATATCTCCTCGATACCTTTCTGGCTCTCAGTCACTTTTTGATCTAACATTTTTTGTTCCTTGCTTATAATGTCGAACTTGTCGTCTATTTTCTGCTCCATTACCTGAATGACTTCATCCTTAATTTCTTTCTTAAGTGCTTCCTGGCTCTTGGTGATCATTTCCTTGAAGGTTCGAAAATCCTTCTCTATTTTCTCCATTTGGGCTTTTAACTCTGTCGTCATGCTTCTTAGGTGTGGTGGTGAATAGTTGGACGCAATTTTGGCTTGGGAGTGGAAAAAATGAAAATGCCGTGGAAAAGTGGAATTACTATAAAAATTTTGGTGTGGTTAAAAAATATATATATAATAAATATTATATTAATATATATATATATATTTTGATTTTAAGGATTTTTTAATAAAAATCAATATTAATCATATAATATTAATTTTTTTTTTTTTTGAAATTAGGGTTAGGGTTTTTTGGATGAAGGAGTGCTACGTGGAAGCCGAGCGGGGGATGGACGAGAGGTGGACAGGGGAGCCCAAGCGAATGGGAGCGTTGGTAGCTGTGGAAAGTTGCAGGAATGGATGAGGGTATAGTTGGATGGCGCTGGATATGAAGCTGATGAGGGGGAAGGACGCAGAAGAGAGGGAGGGTAGGCGTAGAGACTAGAGGGCGAGGGATGGCGGAGGCCGAGTGGGAAGTGAGGACGGCGGAGGTGCGTGCAGGGGCTGTGGGGAAGGAAGGAGGAAAATCGGGGGGAGGGAGGGTGTGGACGAGGGCGATGGCGAGAGTGGCAGCGTGTGTGGGGAGTGGGAGGATGAAGAGCTGTGACGGGTTTGTGGAGTGCAATGGATGTTGGTGCGTTGTGGGGGTGAGAGGGAGTGTGGCGTGAGTTGCAGGCATATGGAGAGAAGATTCGTGGAGAAACGTTGGAGAGGGGCTCAGCCAGGGATTGCGCACCGAAGGTAAGTGAGTGTGGACGTGGTGGAGTGAGGTCGCAGGTGGAGTGGAGTGATGTTGGAGTGAAGAAGATGATGCGCGAGATGGAATCCTGAGATGACAGTGGAGGACGATCCCAGCTGGAGCGTGGAGCGCAGGAGTTGATGCCGAACGCGGCTCTGATACCAAATGCGGCAGAAAAACTAGGACGCGAGATCCATATTGAATAAGATATATATAATTGAATTCATAAGATTCTTAACGCTTTACAAGAGCTCGCCTTTTATAAGGTTGGAGCATTTCTTTAGAAGGGTTACATCCCTTCAATTAAACTAATTAATAATTTAATGATTAATTTAATACAATATTTAATATTCATAGCAGGGTTATTTTCTCTAACGGCCTCAACTTGTTCCTGAGCATCCCTCAATGTCTGGTTGAACCATCGAGGTTTCCTGACATAACTGGTAGGATCTAGTGGCTTCTCCTATGCATATGAAGGCTACTTCTCTAAACTATAAGTCACTGGTGGCCCTGAATCAACTTTATGAGCTTGTAACTAGTAATGGATCATGAGACTTCCTAGATGCAAAGTCTTCCTCAAACTTTACATCCCTACTTACAATTGTATTCATCTCTCCTAGAAAATAGGTCTAGGAAGACTTTGAATTCTCACTGTAGCTAAAAAAGAAATCCTTCCTATTGGAAGGCTCCAACTTGGTCCTCTTCTCAATTGGTATATGGATGTAAACTAGACAACCAAATATGCCAAATTGACTCACCTCTAGATTCACACCAATGAATGCCTCCTCTGGTGTCTTGTCCCCCAAAATCCTATGAGGAAATATTTTATGGATGTATACTGCTACATTGCATGCTAATTCCCATAGAAATATCGACAAATCCTAGTTATGTATCATGGCCTTAGTAGCCCCTATGATGGATTGGTTCTTCTTCTCTACAACCTTGTTCTATTGCGGGTTATAAGGAACAATGTACTACCTCTTGATTCATGCATCCTTGCAAAAATCCTCGAAATAATTGGAGGTATACTCACCCACATTGTCCGATCTAAAAACCTTGATCTACTTCGTTGTTTAGTTCTTCATAAGAGCCTTAAACTCCTAAAACTTGCTAAAAAAATCATCTTTGGTCTTTAAGAAGTAGATCCATGTTTTTCAAGAGAAGGCATCAATATTGAAGCAATCATAGTACATACTTCTTGCGATTGATGCTACTGAAAATGGTCCACACACATATGAATGTACCAGATCTAAGATACCCTTAGATCCATGCTCACTACTGTTAAGATTATATGCTACTATAGACTAAATTCCAACCTCATTAGCATTCAATACATTATTCACAATAGCAGCATAATAAGGATCTCTGAAAGATACACAATCACAAAGCACAAAACAATATACCCTGGGAAAACCTCAAGGGGAAGAAAACCCAGCAAGACATTAGAGGAAATTTGGATGAAAAATGGGCCTTTTAACCCTAAAGTACAATTTCTTGTCATCACATATTAGCCAGTCAAAATGCTTTAAAATTCAAACAAGGTGCATGTAAAAAAATTGGAGGGAAAAAATAAAAACTACTTTTTTGGATCGTATTTTCAACTTATCTCGTTGTAGGATTACTCAAATTTAAATCGGGAGGACTCGTTGGATGCATAATTTAATTATGCATCCAACGAGTCCCCCCGCTTGAAATTTGAGTAAGACTACAAGGAGATAAGTTGAAAATACAATCCAAAAAAGTAGTTTTTTTACTCTCTCTCTACTATTATTTTATTATTTTCCTTAGGAGGCCCATTTTTTACCCAAATTTCCTCTAATGACTTCCTCAATATAGATGATCAAAGTACAATGCCCAAAAATAAGTCTCACAAATAAGAGAGACACACCCAAACTTTAGACCCAAGCCAATCCTCCTCCTCTTTCGTAGATATCTCTCTCTCTCCTCTAATGCGAATTGCACAAGTGAGTGATGGTACAAATGAGAGGAAATCACTCTCTATTTATACTTTACCTTTTACTTGACTTTTATCCTAGCTAGGTCAGCCTCACTTTAACTGACTGGGCCGACCTCTCCTAGAAAGACTCAAATAATATTATATTACATTCTTTAGGGTACTAACAACCTGACTTACAATAGAGTCTTTACCTCATTACTTTTACATGGCCAAATATAATAATGACATCTCCGAACGGAGTTACAATAATAAAGTACAATTAGAATAGTCTTTGAAGTTACATTAATTTAACACTCCCCATTAACAAGAAGGGTATTCTATTGACAACAACATCTACATGTGTAACTCTACACAACATCATCGGAGGGAGGAGGGGCATCATCAACAACATCATTTGGAACATTAGTTGATACATCTATAAATCATTGGAATTTATTCAACAACATCATCATCTTTAGTATAGAGCTGAAGTATCATCATCTTCAACACTGGAGCATCATATTCTATAGCATTGGAGTATCCTCATCTTCAGCACTAGATCATCATCTTCTTTAGCACTGGAGCATCCTCATCATCAGCACTAGAATATCTGCAACACTGGAGCATCCTCATCTTCAGCACTGGAACATCATCTTCTTCAGCACTAGAGCATCCTCATCTTCAGCACTAGAATATCTGCAGCACTGGATCATCCTCATCTTCAGTACTAGAACGTCATTATCTGTAGCACTGGAGAATCCCAGAACATCATCATATGCAACACTAGAGCATCCTCATCTACAGTACTGGAATATCATCAAGAGCATCATCACCTGCAGCATACATGATGCTTCCTTTCGAAACTAGGGATCTTGTACAATCCTTCCTTTCGTAACTCAGGATTCAGTCCAACAACTCTGGTGATCCTTCCTTTCGTAACTCGGGATTCAGTCCAACAACACTGGTGATCCTTCCTTTTGGAACTAGGATCATGGACAATCCTTCCTTCCGGAACTCGGGATTCAATCCAACAACTTTGGTGATCCTTCCTTTCGAAACTGGGATCATAGACAATCCTTCCTTTCAGAACCATGGATTCAGTCCAACAACACTGGTGATCCTTCCTTTCGGAACTGGAATCATGGACAATCCTTCCTTTCGGAACCATGGATTCAGTCCAACACTCTTAGACAATCCTTCCTTTTGGAACTAGAGATTCAGTCTAAGGATCAACATTTAAGACTATCCTTCCTTTCGGAATTACGGGATCACTGTTTAGGGATGATCAATCCCACCACAACCCGGGATCAACATTTAAGACTATCCTTCCTTTCAAAATTACAGGATCATTGTCTAGGGATTATCAATCCCACCACAACTCAGGATCAACATTTAAGACTATCTTTCCTTTCAGAATTACAGGATCACTGTCTAGGGATGATCAATACCACCACAACTCAAGATAAACATTTAAGACTATCCTTCCTTTAGGAATTACGGGATCATTGTCTACGGATGATCAATCCCACCACAACTCAGGATCAACATTTAATACTATCCTTCCTTTCAGAATTACAAGATCATTGTCCAAGGATGATCAATCCCACTACACCACAACATCATCGGCACTACTCCCCCTTTCGAGGGAATTCCTTACAGAATACACCAAGCTTATCACGGAAGTGCTCAAACTTCACACGAGACAGAGGCTTAGTCAACACATCTTCAACCTGCTCATGTGTGCTCACATATTGGACCTTCATAGCTCCCTTCTGCACCATATCACAGATGTAGAAATACCATATTTCTATGTGTTTTGACTTATCATGGAACACAGGGTTCTCTATCATCTTTATACAACTCTGGTTATCACATAGAATCACTGTGGTATCTAAATCCAAATCAAATAGACCTGATAACAACTTCCGAATCCATATAGCTTCACAACTAGCATAACAGGCTGCAATATACTATGCTTATGCAGTGCTGAGAGCAACACTGGATTGTTTCCTTCTTAGCCTTGAGATCATGGCTGACCCCAGACTGTAACATCCGCCTGAAGTGCTCTTCCTGTCTAAGACACTTCCTGCCAAATCGGAATCTGTATACCCATACAGTCTAAATTCATGATCTCTATAATAATTGAGACTGAAGTCTATTGTACCTTTTAGGTACCTCATCACATGCTTTGCAGCTACAAGGTGAACACATCTAGGCTCAACCAAATACTGACTCAAGGTGTTCACAACAAAGCATATATATGTCCTAGTATTCGTCAGATACATCAACAACCCAATAATCTGCCTGTATAGAGTCACATCCACTAATTATGATGAAGTATCAGATAATAACTTCAAGTTGGTATCCATGGGTGTGGCCATGGCTTTACACTCCAACATATCAAATATTTTCAAGATTTCTGTTGCATACTTCCCTTGGTTAAGGAAGATTCCCTCTGGGCTCTGCCATACTTTGAGACCTAGAAAATAGTGCATCAAGCCAAGGTCTTTCATCTCGAATTATGCAGTGAGATTCTTCTTGCACTCTGAAATTTGCTTCTCGTTTCCTGTCAGGAATAAGTCATCCACATGTAACAATAATATGACAGGTTCATCATCCATAACCTTGAATTAAAGGTTAGGATCAAATTTACTCTTGGTAAAGCCCAAGCTCGTCAGAAAACTATCAATTCTTCCATACCAAGATCTTGGAGCTTGCTTCAACCCATACAGATCCTTCTTCAGTTTACAGACATGCGTCTCTTTGTTTTCAACCTCAAAATCTTGTGCCTGTTCTATGTACACTTCTTCTTTAATGACACCATTCAGGAAAGCTGTTTTCACATCCATCTGGTGTAAATTCCACTTCATTGTGGCTGCAAATGCCATTATGGTTCTAATGGAAGTGTACCTTGCTATGGGATCAAATGTCTCTTCATAATCGATTCCTTCCTTTTGAGAGAATCCACGAGCCACAATAATTCCATCTTGTATATCCATTTATTTCATCTTTCGAAGTCACTGGATACCAAGATCTTGAAATCTGTTGCAAGTTCTCTCTTGCACCCATCTAAGAGCTTCTCATATTCAACCTTGTAGCAAAGGTCGATGTCTCATCACTTTAGGTGATCCTTGATCTCATCATTCTATCCATAGGTGACTTCTGAGCCCGTATAAATTCTTCTTCAATCTGCATACATGTGGTTCCCTGAGTCTTGGAGGTTGCTCGATATCATCTTCTATTTTGATTACACCATGAGTCTGGCTACTAGAGAAACATCTCATCATAGTCGACTTCCTCTGCTTGATTTTATAAGTCTTGTTTATAGTTGAACCATCATCTCTTGTTCTATGGAACAAGTCTCATCATTCTTCATTTGTAGGTGATCGTGTATGATACTTCCTACAAGTCAAATTCAGTAGCATGGTTATAAACATTTCATATTTTCCAAAACATATGCATAAAAACATAGGTCACATTGTCATAATGCTATCTTATCCAATAACACAACATTCATCCATATCCCACATTCTTATGGTAACTTTCTAGATGCCTTCCATCTCTAACATAGCATTATTAAGAGCGTGCACTACTCCCAATATGTTAACAAAGAGGTTTCACTCTAGATAAGTAGCAATGGAATGTTGTATAGCACCATAGGCTACTTACCCATCACATGCATATCACTACAAACATTCTAACATGCATAACACACATCCTAAATAAATGTGTACACAACTGGACACTATCATTTAAACAATTTGATGAAATGACAATTCAAATACTTATCTTTGTTTGTTTGGTAGGATCTCTTTTGATCCTAGTCTCCTTGCAGGGATTACTGGAATGTCTGATGGTGAACTCTACTCCATCATCAGAGTTCCCGAATCAAGCTTGAGAGAGTGCTTTGAAGCACCACTATTACAAAACATAATCTTCGATATCTTCCTTTGGTAGCTTCCTGGGAGGTCCATCTTCTTCTTCTTCTTCTTCATATTCGACAAAACGAGCATGATGTTTGTTGCTCTTCTTCTTACATTCTTCTTTTCTTTTTGGATAATCTTTGGCAATATGTCCCATATTATCACATCGGAAACATTGATAAGAAGAGAAGTCTCTTCGCTTGTGGTTTCCCTTCTTATACTTTTGAAACTTATTAGGAGGATGAAACTCCTTCTTGAAATGAGGTCTTCCCTTTACTCTTTTAGTATGGGTAGCTAGAGCTTGATCATCAATTGTGAGTAATGCTTCTTGATTTGCCACTCTAGCCTCTTCTTGGATACATTCTTCCCATACAACTTCAAATAATAGACTTTCCTTTCTTTCACACATTTTCTGGATAAAAGATTCCCAAGGTCTAGTAAGACCATTGAGAGCAGTCATCATTAATTCATCTTCGTCAAGCTTGTCTCCAATTGCTTCTAGTTGTTCTTTGAATTGAGAAACCCTAGTAAAGTAATCATGGATAGATTCCCCTGGATTCATCTTCGTTCTTTTGAGTTGGGTTCTTAAATTCATCTTTCGATTTATGTTTCTCCCTTCATACATTCTTGATAGGGAATCAAACATCTCCTTTGGGGTTTGCTTGGAGGACACTTGTGGAATCAAATGATCCTTGATGGAATCCGATATGATCCTCTTGGCTCTAACCATATCCTTCCTATGCTTTTCCTGGGCTTTAGCTTCTGTGGGTTCTGGTACAACTTATTTAATAAACTTTGAAAGATCATTCTCTTCTAGAATGAGTCCAATCATATACTTCCAAGCACGAAAGTTCTCTATGCTTTCCAACTTGTCATCAAGCTTAGTGCTTGGTGCCATCTTAACCCGGAGAGTAGAGAATAACCAAAAATCAAAATTTCTCAAAATAAAAAACTGAACTCACCAAACTATGCGCTTGACTGAGGCGAGTATGCTGGTACACTTGGTTTCTGAAGATTCCAAAATTTCACCCTTGAAAATTAACTTGCGAAATTCTGATCTGTAGTTTCTGGCTTTCTCTGGTTTTCTGGTTTTTTCTAGTCCAGAGTAAAACTAGGGTTTGACTTTTCGGGAGTTTCACCCACTGAAAAAATTCAATCTTGCTACCAAAATTTTGATCTTGGAGAGGCGCACTTCCCTATGCCAGCTGCACTCAAAATTTTCACTTATGTGATAAGCCCTAATTTTTTCACTTCAGAGAGAGAGAGAGAGAGAGAGTTTTACCTTGTGAAAGTTGTTCTTTTCAGGCTAGCTCTGAAACCATGTTAAGATTATATGCTACTATAGACTAAATTCCAACTTCATTAGCATTCAATACATTATTCACAATAGGAGCATAATAAGGATCTCTGAAGGATACACAATCACAAAGCATAAAACAATATACCCTGGGAAGCCCTCAAGGGGAAAAAAACCCAGCAAGAAATTCCTCAATATAGATGATCAAAGTAAAATTCCCAAAAATAAGTCTCACAAATAAGAGAGACAAACCCAAACTTTAGACCCAAGCCAATCCTCCTCCTCTTCGCCGATATCTCTCTCTCTCTCCTCTAATGCGAATTGCACAAGTGAGTGATGGTACAAATGAGAGGAACTCACTCTCTATTTATACTTTACCTTTTACTTGACTTTTATCCTAGCTAGGTCGACCTCACTTTAACTGACTGGGCCAATCTCTCTTAGAAAGACTCAAATAATATTATATTACATTCTTTAGGGTACTAACGACCCAACTTACAATGGACCTTTTACCTCATGACTTTTACATGACCAAATATAATAATGACATCTCTGAACGGAGGTAAAACATCCCCGACGGAGTTACAATAATAAAGTACAAGTAGAATATTCTTTGAAGTTACATTAATTTAACAACTGCTTGGGAAAGCAACATTGGTATGATTATCACGCCCACACCCTCTACACACACCTTGTTTCTCAATATTGAACTTTGGAAGACATGTGACGATCTCCCTTCGAATAGGAAAAGCTTGGTTACATAGGTTCCCCATCCTCTTGTGCCATAACTTGCACAAGTTCTATGTGTTATGAACTAGGGCTCAAACAGGTTCACCCTACAACCTGTACAAATTTTCTTCTCTAAACCTAATCACCTGACCTAATATTGGGCTAGACTCCTTTGGTCTAATGAGGGATTGCTTGTTCTTAAACTCTATTGCAAAGCCCGTATTTTCCATGACTGAAACTAAAAATAGATTCTTCGTAAGACCTAGAACAAATAACACATCATCAATGTCTAAAGAGTTACCTGATTCGATTTGGAAATGGTGCCAGCTACTTCTACTGGATACGTGGCATCATCACTAAGATCCATTTGAACTCCAAAGTCGTGCTCTTCTAGACTAGAAAATAACTCTCAGGAGGATGCCATATTCCTCGATGCTCCATTGTCCAGATAGCATGCATTATTGGGAATTATGTTAGAAGAGAGGCAATATACCATCAATAAATCCCTCTCGAACTTGGAATCAAAGTCATTCATCTGAGTTTCAGTTGAGGTTGTTACCTAGTCATGTTGCTTCTCTTTTCCCTTCTTCTTATCTAGACATTATGATGCATAATCATCATTCTTGTGACATATGAAGCACTTTATTTGACTGAAGTCCTTCCCTAGTTGTGAGGTCAACTCCTAACCCTTCACCTTACCCTTGTCGGGTCCTTTACCCCTTCCCTTCTTCGCTTGACCAAATAGGGCATGGTCAATGTCACCTCCTTGTTTTCTAACCTTTGACTCCACCCAAGTCTCCTCCTAGGTAAATTCACCCCATAGTCTTTCCCAGTTGAGAATATTCTCCCGAGCAAAAATACCCTGGACAAATGTTTCCTATTGTGGTGGGAACCCCTTCAATGCCCTGCTTACTAACTCCTTGTCCTCAATATTTTCCCCAACTACTGCAAGCTGATCATAGATCTTTGTGACCTTCATCATGTAACTGGTTATGGTGTCTGACCTAGTCATCTCAACAAATCTAAGCTTGTTGTGCAAAATCATTTTCTAGTTAATCTTCTCACTCTGTTAAAGACTAACCAAGGTATTGAACATTCTCTTTGTCGTCTTCTTCTTAGATACATGAGGGATTAGATGATTCTTTATTGCATCCATGATCAACCAATTAGATTTCACTTCTTTCTTCTTGTGAGCTTAATCTACAACAGATCTAAGAACTATGCAATAGAACACATTGGAACAAGAAGGAAATATAGCATGTTTATTATGAAGGCCTAAGGGCCTTTATATAGAAAGTACATAAGGTTGACAATCGATAAATCCAACATTGATCTAGCTAACTAAGTGTGGATACTCTCACATGCATTTATTAAGTTACTAGATAACTAACTAGTAGCAAAGTGCCCAATAAAATAAATGGGAGGTGAGCCTCTCCTTGACCCACATAGGCCACTCATTGGCCCAATTTTTCTCAGTTTAAGTGGAAAGCATCCATGCTTACCACCTCCCAATTTAGGACTGAAAGTGCTGCAAAAAATGTGGGAGGCCCCTGCTGAAGTTAACACTGAACCGGAAGAGACATATGTTGATGTACAATGAACCGATGGATGTGGTAAAGAACTGGTACTTTTGGAGGCACGGATTGTTGGTGCTGCTAAAGTGACCATAGTGACCTAAGGTTGAGAGGAGGTTCAAGAGGATGGCGATGTAATAGAAGCATGTGACAGAAGCTGTGAAAACTATGGGTTGATATTATTGGAGGGTGAGTAGAGTTGAGAGCTTGTGTGGAACCCATGGTATGAGTGGGAGGGCCATGCAAGTGGCATTGATAAGGAGGGATGTAGAGAGATGTGGAAACCAAACATCGCGAGAAAGAGTAGGAGTGGAGAGCCGATGATGAGAGGTGGAAAGGATAGGAGGAGTTGGAGGTGAGGGAAATGAGGAGGGAAAGTGCATAGGGGAAGGGTGAGGGGGGCTAGTAATGTCACATAGGAGCGAGATTGTGTTTGATAGCAAGAGTGAGGGTAAATGCTCGGTCAAGGGAAGGGATGAAAAAAAATCAATCTCAAGATGTAAGGACGGTAAGAGACCCGAAGAAAACTTTGCAACGAGCCACTCTTAAGAATCAATTGTAATGTCCCCAGTTTGGCCCCATGGCATTAACATTATAAATGATGTAATATTGTTAGGAAATCATGGTGAGGAGCTCAAGGCCAAGGCCCCGCCATTGATTTCGTGATGCATATGGTTTGTGTGCTAGCAATGCACAGTGGAAATTCAAATAGCATGTAATATGCATTTTAATAAAAAAATACCCACAACTAGCTATGCAATGCAACAAAGAGATGGGGGCATGATTTCACAAGGAATTGGGAGGGAAAACATTCAAACCCTTGAGCCAATAGAGTCAAGCCAAGTGTCAATGAGAAAACCCATCAAACCCTCAGCTACCCATGTTGACTTTTGTACCCAACCATTGATTTCTCCCAAGAGTTGGTTGGGGAAATTAATGCCTTGGGAATGGGGAGGTATGGCTGTCCAAAATCGGGTATGGGAAAGCCACCCTCCATGGAAAAACGTGTTGGTCTCCTTGGGCAAGGAGAGAGCCACGAGATTGCTCTCTAAGCCATAATCCATGACCATTCTTCCTCCCTCACGAGTTCAGAACTACCTGGGCGTTTTCCAGGCATGGGAAAAACGTTTTCTTCATTTCCCCAGCAGAGAAGGGCGTTTTTCTGTGTTGTATACCAGTGGGGAAGAGGGGAAAACGAATGGGGGTTCAATAGAGACCGTTTTGGGTTGCTGAAGGCGGAGATATTGGAGAAGGAAATCGTTTTTCCTCCTGGGGATTGTTTGCCCCATCCCACAATCCGTTTTTGTTGGGAACGTTTTTGGGAAGACCCATGGCCATTTTATTTGTAATTCCCATTGTCTAAAATGAGCATCCCTGCCCCTGTTTGTGCTCACTGTGTGAATGAAGAGTGTGTTGGGTATGGGTATCCATGGCTTGAGCCTGAGTGTAAGCCTCCAGGGTTCAATTGTAGCTTGATAAACCCAGTTGGACTGGCTTGGCTAAAATGAATCGGTTAATGGACTGTGTGTGAGCGTGAATGTCCCCTTTTTCCTTGTGAGAATCATGCCCAGCTCGGGGGTGGCCTTTGGACGGACTCAGTATAAGCTGTCGAAGAGCCTACGGTTGGGTGGAACGTTGCAGCGACATAGCTAGTTGCTTGGGGACGATTGCAATAAAGATGAGTATTTCTACCTATGTATTTACTTCTGCTGTATTGCTTAGATGTGTACATCTGCATGCCTGTCTTTCTATATATGTGGTTGTTTTTATTTAGTATGTATCGGGGCCAATTGCCCAGTTTTAGCATCATGATCCTCTCCATTGCATTGGTATGATGGGTGGGGACGTGACATCAATGATGTGGAGTTGAAGGTGAAGTTTAGAGAAGAGGCGAATGTATTGGTGAACACGTTGTCGAGGTCATTGTCTAATATGGAACTACTGGTAATATAAGTGGTGATGAATACCCAAGGGGATAGAAGCGAGACCTGAGATCCTTGCAAAAGGCATCCTAAGTGGTGATATGAGAGGGAGTGGTCTAACTAGGGTGGTCAAGAAATTGAATGTCCAACCAAGTGAGGGAAAGGCCAGTAATATGATGGATAGAAATAGATAAACATTGCCCATCCATGAGGCGAGAGCAGGCCCTTAAGTAAGCCTGGAAATTGTGTATCCACGAGTCCAAATATTCCCCATTCATACAACCATCATAGTGGGGAAGAGAAATGGTCAGCTGAAAAGGAGGAGTGGGAGGTTGAGTGTGTAACATAGCAGTGAGTGCTGGAAGGAGTTCTTGCAGAGAAGAGGGATCCACAGTAGGAGTGGGGGAAGAGTGCCTCGGTGTGGGAAGGCCTTCCTTAAGGGAAGAGGCAAATGGTAATGTAACAGTTATGGACTATGTGTGATGGGGATCCAAGCCAAACATATGAGAACCATATGAAAGGAATAAATCTGAGATCATATCCAATAGAGAGCCGAGAATAGCCCAGCAAAAGAAGCCATACCACAGAAATAGTGGAGTGGCAATGTTTTCAAGCAACATGTTGGAAGCACGAGCAAGATGCATGAGGCGATAAAAAAATGAATAAAATCAGAATGTATACCTTGCAGACGCGAATACAAGCAAAGTTGAGTTGGAGAAGTAGTTTGATGTTGTAACCTTTCTATTCAAGCTGCTTTGCACTATCTCTTCTTGTAAAACTTCATTGTTGCTTGCTCTGACTATTGCTTGAATGGAATTGAATTGAAATGGTTCATGTGAGTAGAGCTGGAGTCCCAATCAGAATGAGGCGAAACTATGGAACTGCAAAAAATAACAACCGATTAATGTGTGTTGTTATGCTCATAGAACTTGAAATGAAAAAAGTGTTGTTGCTGGAGCGGTAGTAGTAGATCTGTAGAGACTGAGGATGAGACACGTCCATATTTGAATAATTAATGACAATGGCATGGTGAGAAAATGGCGGCTAGATACCCTAGCTCGATGGCATTGGCATCGTTTGAAGAAGGGAAATATGTAGATGCGACGGATGAATCTATGTAGAGGAGTAAAACGACGTTGATATTCTAGTTACATAAAGCAGGCAACTAGAGAAGAACAGATAGACAAAATAGCGGGACAATGAGCAGAGAAGAAGAGATGGAGTAGGGAAAATAAAAAAAATGATTGGTGCGTAGCGGAAGATGCATGGTAAAATGGTTTAACAGCTAGGGAAAAAGAGAGCAGTATGATTTAAAAAAACAAAGAAAATGGTCTCGTGAGAAAATAGGGTAGGTTGAAAATAGGACTAGAGTGTTGGGTAGGGAGCATGGATATGAGACAAGGTGAAGGGAAGGAAGCAGTGGTGGTTGTATTATGATGAATGGAAGCAAATGATGGGCAAGTTGCGAGTGGAACAAGAAGCATATCTGATCTAGGCGTGCGATCTACAACACAAGTGATGGCTAATGGAGCATGCAGAGCTGGAGAATGGAAATGATATTAGCAGCTAGTGTAAAAAAAATGAAAATTATGAGGGATGGGTTAGGCTTCATAGGTTGAAAGCTCTGATATCTTTTGAACTACAACCTATCTAAGAACTATGCAAGAGAACACGTTGGAATAGGAGGGAGAGATAACTTGCTTACTATGAAGGCCTAAGGGCCTTTATATAGCAAGTAATAAGGTCCGCAATAGACAAAGTAAACATAGATATAGCTAACTAAGCATGGAGACTTTCACATGCATGTATTAAGTAACTAGCTAACTAACTAGTGGGAAAGTGCTTGATACAATAATAGAGAGGTGGGCCTCTCCTTAATCCACATGGGCCACTTGTTGGCCCAAAGATTCCAAAAGTTGTGGATCTATAGATGAAGCTACCACGTCCTTGATGATATCCTATAGGTCATTCTCTTCTAGTAGAAGAGTTACCCTGACTTTCCATGCTGGGAAATTTGGGGAACCATCCTATCTATCCTCGAACCTATGGTTGGTTGATTCCATCTCTGATATCTAAACCACAAACTCCAAATCTAAAAATCAAAATAATGAAACTTGCAACTAATCTACCCACTGTAAACCCCCAAGATTCTCAATCAAAGAGAAGCTCTAATACCATGTAAAAATTTGCTTACCCTAGGTCAATATCGTCCTTTTGTTCTCAAATAAATAAACGAATATGTAATTTGCGGAAATTAAATTCTTCACATAGAAACATTCACACACATAGTAGAAAAATGAACAGTAGAAGCATAAAACAATTAACACATGCGTGTACTCCTTCAAATCATCTTTTCATTTATACTTCAAAGATTACAAGGAAACTTCCACTGTTTCCAATAACATGTAGCAGTACAGTACACTCAAGCAAAGAAAAATTTCTACGAACTTACAAGAGGAATATGACCACTGAAACTAAAGAAAATTTGTCCGCAAAAACTGAGAAACTCACTACTACTTGCTATACATCTATTCGTATGACTACACATACCTATTCTATATGGATGTCTGGGTATGTTTGCGCAACTATACTAAATTCTATACAACTGTACAAAATCCGTATGGCATGTTGTAAAAATTTGTATGGATGTATGGATTGCCATCCTTTGTTGGTTGTGGTTTGAATTATGATGGGATCTTCACCCAAGCTCCTCTTTGACGCTCTAACTTTACTTCTCTATCGAGTTTCTTCACCTTCCTACCAACTTGTCTTTGTGAAGAATGAATGTATCTTTTCCCTCTATTTTAACCCGCCTTTATACTTTAGCTAGAACTCTAATCTACCAATAACCTAATCTCACAGTGAGATCAATGGTTGAGATTAGTCTAAATCACTAATGCATTAAAATGCACTTTATTAGACTCAATGACTAATTAAAAAGACTTTCACTTTATAAATAAAGTAAATTACAAAATAGATTTATTTGGATGACTTGTCGCATGTTTGACACCTAACCTATGTAGAAGTTCTTTTCTAAGCTACAAAATATCAACAATGCTAAAAGCCTCCATAAAAGCATCTACTAGAAGGTGTTTTCCTTGTAGTGATTATTAAAGAGTATAGACAAGAAAGATCTACATGGTATGATTTAGAAGATGCTCACGAGGGTTGGTAAATGGAAAATGGTAATTTTTTGGGACTTGATAACTACGTCCATCTTTTTTTTGTGGCCCTTCTCCACCATATAAAAAGAACATTGCGTAGAAAAGACAACAATAGGTGATGCCAACTAGTTTCTAGTATGCTTCTTCTACAATAGTAGAGTTCCTTTTAGATCCATCCTTTTATTTCTACATGGAGGATGTGTTTTCTTTGAATAGTTATACTTATTTGGGTTCACATGACGATGGTGCGCATTTGAAGCATAAGACTTAGTGATTCATGGATCTTAGATGTCACCGGTTGGGTGCTAGCTTGAGAACCTAGACATGGGATCCAGGTCTATGGATGAGTTGCTTGGTTTACTTTAACATTGTAGTTAGTTCTTGCACATGTGACATCGACTATTTCAACATGGAGGTCAACACATGGGACCCAATATTAGGGTGGAGCTTATTGGACTAGTTTTGCATGGTGGCTAACACATGTACATGGGACCTTAGTTCCTTGGCCTACTTCGACATTGGGGTCAACACTTGTCCATGGGACCTTGGTTTTGGTTGTACCTCCTTACATCAAGCGTTGAGGTCAATGTTTTTTCTAAGTGGGGTGGAGTGTTATGATTCTCCCTAGTGGTGTAATTGGGGTACAAATGATCCATTTAAAGTAGTCATAATGGAAGCCATTTAATGTAAGGTGGACTATGTCCACTATGTTTATTATGATTAATAAGGCCTACTATGGTAGTTAGTATTGAATAATGTAATGGGACCTTATTAAAGAAGGTTCATTAGGTAGTTATGAGGTTCTTATGGTTATGATTCTCTTGTTATTTATAAGGATGGAACTTAACCTTATGAGGGGTGTAGAAGAATATTGTATTTGGAGCTTAACTCGTTGAGAGGTCGCCCGATCTTAAGAGGCAAGTGAACAATAGTGGATTCATTTTGTTAAAGAATCAATTGTTAGGTGTTTCCTTACCCTAAGGGTTTGTAATCAAGAAAGCATTGAGAATTTTGGTTATTTTGCGTGTAATTCCATATTCAAATTTAAGGTACATAACAATTTCATGTATTGGGTTTTCCCTTGACACATCTTGTGTTCATTGTGTGGATGGTGTGTTATTTTCTTGCTTCTTTCATTTTAGTTTTAATTTATTTCAACATTGAGCTAGTATATTAAATCTACAATCTAAGGTAAAACCCTCCATAATAAGAGATTGTAGAATATGAAAAGATATGTTCTAATGAATTGTTTCTAGAGGAATATTCATGACAATTTACATATCAAAATATTTTTTCTATGTGCTCTGTCACAAGGACATTAGAAAATGTACTTTATATTACAAATGACATGCATAATGAGCCTAAGTAATATGCACATGTAAGATTTCCTATTGGGATATCAAGGCCAAGCGCCACTATTGAATATAATTGACATATTTAAGAATATTTTTCTTTCCTTAAGTTTACATGCTTACCATGATGTAAGCTCAAAACATGATCTTGTATAAGAATGATTTATTAATTACCATTGGAGTGATAGAGACACTATGATATGATAAGTGGCTCCAACTTGACTTACTCTTTGAGATGATACTTTAGGTGGTATGGGGCCATAAATCCTAGAAGAGTGACATGATGGAAGTCACATCCATGCTCATGAATCCAATCTAACTCTTCATTCTTTTATAAAAGTCTTTGTCCTCAAGAATTCATCTTGAGACTATAGAGGGGTTTGATTGCCTATTCTTCATTCTAGACTCATATAGATCTCATACTAACTGAAAATAACCAAAAATATTGTGCTTCTAAAGGATATGACACCCATGACATGAATTAATAACTTAATAAAATAGAAGAAGACTATGCATTCTATGATACTGCCATTTTTTTGGTTTGCCATCATTGAAATTTGGCCATAAATTCTTTACTGAAATTGTAATTTTGAATTGTTGAAATTGTTGTTTTTAATGTAAAAAAAGATTTAGGTTCCTTTAATACTCTTACCACAATCAAATTTTGTACAGTAATGATTGATATTTACAACTCCATCAACCCAAAAGGATTATTGTCGAATTTCAAACAAAAAGTATTGTTTTCCCTTCTCATTATTATGAACGATTAGAAAAAAAGACAATTAGTAAAATGTTTAATTTATAACAATAAAATGTGAGATTTTAGATTGCCTAGATCTAGATTCAATATGACAACTTCACTTGGAATATTTCTGAGAATGAGAGAAGAAGAACAGAGAAGATGTCTTGAGAAAAACTCACTGTATATTATTCATCAATATGTTTACAATATATAATACATCCTCAAGAGAGAAAATCGAATTCCTTGAAGGCAAGTTGTAAAGCACAAAAAGAAAAGGCTTACTAAAGGCAAAAAAAAACCCAGGTGTCAAAAGCACTTTCCAAAACAATCTAAAGGCTCACGAATTGGATGAATATGGTATGGCAGCTCATGAGTGATGTAAATGGAATGTAATGATGACTTTTGGAGAGAAGAAAGAGGTGGAGGTCAAATTGGCCAAGTGGAGAGAGTTTCCAAGTCAACTAGCTTTACCTTATCCACTAGAAAGTAGAAAAAACAGGATAAAGCTGTCTAAATCAAGAAAACACCTTGTAAATCAGGAATGGAAAGAAATCAGATAGAATCCAATGAAATCTTATCTAGAGTCTCCTCAAGTGCATCATAGTGACTCGGAATGGCAAGTGTTCCACTAAAAGACAAAACTAGGCCAAGTTGCCTAGTCAACACTTGGGAAATTAATAAAATATGATTAATAAATTATCCTAAGTCTAAAATGATATGAATGAGTTTTTAATACTCCAACATAAAATATGTTCCAAACACATACATCTGAGGAGCAATAAATATTAGTTTTAACTCACAATTTATTACATTTTCTTATCATTTATCTTATCTTTTAATGATAATTTCCTTTATGATTATGAGTAATATGAGTAGTTTTTATGGAAATATTTTGATGAGAAAATAATTCAAATAAAAAATATATTTTTCTTAAATTTTAAAGTCCCTATCCAAAAGAAATATTGAACATCTAAATTATAAATTCACATAATTTTCTAAAAACAATATATAACAAATTTTTAACTACACATCAAACCAATTATCCTATTCATATGAAGGGTAATTATAAATTAATTTTCTAAAAACAATATATAACAAATTTTTAACTACACATCAAACCAATTATCCTATTCATATGAAGGGTAATTATAAATTCATGAAAAAGTTGTTGGAAGTGCAATTCATTGGTAATTCCATACTCTTATGAGTAGGCTATACAAAAGTTTGTCCACTTAAATAAGAACAACAAAACCATGCATTAAATATTAGGTTGACAATATTGCTTAACTAACTAACTTAAATTTTCATTCTCTTCACATCAAAGATTATTATAAAAAAAAAACACCTTAACCTAAAACCTCGTCCTTAGGTTTTAGATCGTTAAATAATACATTCTTAATTGCTTAAAGAATGAACCAAATAACACCTTGACTGCATCATCAAGATTAATAGGCTATAGAAACCTTTGTCCACTAAATAAGATAACAACAAAACCATGTATTAAATATTAGGTTGGCAATATTGCTTAACTAACTAACTTAAATTTTCATTCTCTTGACATCTAAGATTATTATAAAAGAAAACACCTTGACCTCGTCCTTAGGTTTTATGTCGTTATATAATACATTCTTAAGTGCCTAAAGAATGAACAAGATAACACCTTGACTTCATCATTAGGATAAATAGAATTAAATATTACATTATGAAGGGCCAACTGACGAAAGGAATGACCCTCAAATTTTGTATCATATATTAACAAATGATCGCCATAACCTATGCATTGCAAATATGCCTATGACTCATAGGCCCCAACATGCAACTAGCAACTTGGCTCTCACATTTTTGGCCTTACAAAATATTATATAGAACTTTGCAGGACTCTTTATGGACAAGTCATCATGATTCACACTTCATGTGCCTTTCTTTTTTTTAAAAGATACTTCATGTGACTTCAAAATAATCTCCATAAACCAAATAATAGAAAAATGCAACTGTTTTGGTTTTAGATTTGCTCTTAAAATGGTATGCAATATTATATTATAATTGTGAATCTTTTCATTAAAATAATAAAGAAAGGTTGGTCGAGAAAGGTATTTAAGTTACTTAGACGAACTTTAATAAAGTCAACATAGGTTATACATCAATGTGAGGTGAAGGGTGGAGAGAGGATCATTTTACTGCATGCATAGTAAAAACTTTATGATATTCAAGCAAGCACTCGATAAGTATCTAACTTTGTTTATCGAGTCAAGATGCCATTTCAACTATGTCTATATATGTTAGGAACTTTATGAAGCTCCATGATTTTCTTCTACTTACATATCCCAAAGGGAAAGGGGTAATAGTATTTTTTATATTTATTTAAAATAATAATAATAGTACTATAAAGTAAAGAATAAAAGAATAAAGATAGATGCAATTTTATATTTAAATTTTAAATATTGGTTCACTTTTAAATTAAACTGTGGAAATGGCACAAATATGAAAGTAGGGATTCTAGTACTATGGCTTTTATGTATTATGGAACATTACTTTGGTATTGGTAACCTGATGTGTTTTGGAGATTCTAGAGTTAGAATCAAATGGGTGCAAGGAAAAGACTACTTGAACGTTGTGAAACTAAATCCTTGGTGCGTCAGATTAAAAGCTTTCTTCAAAATTTTCTTCTAAAACAATTTCAAGCACATTTACAGAGAACATAATTCTGAAGCAGACATAATTTCAAAACTTACTCTTAATGGAAGGGAAGGGATCCTCTCTTGGGAAGAATTTCAGGATTATCTTCTTATTGATGCTGGATCACATCATATTTTTGTATAATCTGCTTTAGCACTTGGAAGCTTGTTTACCTTGACACTTTTTTTTTATGGTTTCTTTGTCTTGTATTACAGAATAGTATCGATCCGAATGATTTTTACCTCTTTGTATTTTAGATAGTCTTTGTGACTATCTAAAAGAACTGCTATGTACCTTTTGATTCACCTGAATAGCCAAAGTACGATTTTTTCTATTGAAAAAGTAAAGAATAAAGACTGAGATAAAGGTACATGCACATATATTTATAGGAAGTATAATAAAAGAGTTTTCAAGTAGGATAATTATATAAAATGATATTTCTATTAAAAAAATTCAAATATTTATAGGAAGTATAATAAAAGAGTTTTCAAGTAGGATAATTATATAAAATGATATTTCTATTAAAAAAATGCAAAACAATAACTTTAATATAATGTCAATTTTTTTATAAATAATATGATACAAGAGAGGTATTATATTTTAATAAAGAAGTTTTCCAAGTGATTTTGTTGAAGTGATTTCTGCGCAAAGGAATAGCCATCTCTAAATAAAGAAGCTCTTCGATAGAGCTTGTTCAAGAATAGATCGAGATGTTGCTCATCCACAAAGCTCCAACAATCTCTAGCAAATCTACAATCCCACAAAATGTGCTTGATCATCTTTGGTCTTTGGCACAGGCCATCCGAAAGGCATTGTTTGTGGGTTTCTGCTTTATTTGTGCTTTGGGAACTCGAGTGCATGTATGTATTTGACTAAGAAAATGGCTATATTTTTACCTTTATTGCTCTTTGGAAAGACGATTTTCACCATCAATTATTAGCCAAGGGTGCTCTGTTAATCAAGGATGCCAAGGAGTTGGATCTTATTGTATATCCTGATTTTATTTATGCTTTAGTAAGCTTCATGAAGATGATAGGGTAGGAATTGTATATAGTTGTCCAATGTTAGCTCTTTGATTGTGAATAAGCTTATGTCAATATAAGAAATATTTAAAAAAAAAGTAATATTGTTGAAGAAGATACACTAACAAGCCCCAAAAATGGTGACAAATAATCTCAAGTTTGTTGTCGTGCACAAATAATGCATCTATTAATTTGAAACAAGAAAATCACTTCTTAGTAGGCAATCCTTGAAATACTATGAGCTAATAAAATGCTCTTATCTTGAAGGAGATTATATAGGACCACATTGTGCAAAGTGATTCACTCATTTGCCTTTGGCATATGTTAGATTCCAATTCCGATTCAATTTATCTTAAAATAGAAAGAAAGGTTGAGGCACTGATATAAATTATGGGGCTTGTAAACCTAGATGGGTTTGTTGCACGTTTGTTGTACCTCCGTAACCAATTTCTCTAATTAGGGCCTTGAGCATTCAACTTCAACTTATAAAGATCATATTATGGAATCAACTCTTGAAGCCTCTTAAATTTAGATCAATTAGAACATAATAAGACAAACTCTATTGACAAATCATTCTAGTTCTTCCAAGTTCTAGCATCCTTGTCGAATAAACCTTGTCGTTGAAAAATCCCTCTCTTTTAGCCTCTTAAGGGGTAATTTTGGATAGCATGTCGTCAACAACATATTAGAGATAGTGACATTGTTCTTCCTTTGGGCATATGGTATGAATCTTTCTTTGCAAATGTGTAGGAATGGTGTCCTCAAAAGCTACATAACAAAATTCAAAGTTTGTGGTACAAAGATCTTCTTTTTGCAGTGAGCAAGATTATGTAGACTCTATTTACTATGTTTCCCTCTAGGTTCTTTCTTCTGTTCATTTTGCTTGCTTAGAGCAATTGTTCATGGGAAATATGTGTCATTTCCAAGGATAAAGAGGAGATAACTCTTATCAATATCAGATTGCATGAAGCATTGTTATCTCATAGATAGATTTTTTGTTCAAGCCTTGAAAATATTCACTATTATTCATAATCACATCAAATCAAAATCTATATAAAATGTTAAAATGACTCTTTATTATGAACAATATTATCATACAACATAAAATTTCAAAATTAACGAATCTCTGGCACTACATAGAATACATAAAAAGTTTGAAAAAATTACACCACTCTTACCACATAGAATATATAAAAAGTTTGAAAAAATTACACCACTCTTAATTGAGAAGGTCTGCAAAAATTACACTCACTTCAAATTGCAACATCTATACAAAAAGTTAAAATGACAATTTAATATGAACAATATCATCATACAATATAAGATTTCAAAATTATCAAATCTCTTGCACTACATAAAAAAATTTGAAAAAATTACACCCCTCTTCATTGAAAAGGTCTGAAAAACATTACATCCATTCCAAATTGAAAAAGATTACTTATATATTTTATAGAAAAAAAAGGCAACTAATACAAATTTAATGGAGATAGTTTTATTTAAAATATTAATAAAATTGACATGCACCAAGCTAATGTTTTATTTACAAAGTACCTTAGAGACCACAATACGTAACATTAAGAAACGATTATTCAAATAATTTTAAATATCATTTAAATAATTTATATTATTCAAATATTTTTGAAATTACTATAATAAAAGATTATAAGATTATATATGCATAACTATTAACCATTAGTAGAAGGGTTGGGAAAATATATAACTAATAAGGGAATATATGTTTACTAATAAAATAAGTCAGTATGATTGCATCATGGACATTTGCTCAGACCATCATCATGGATAGAAAAGCTGATCTCCACGCTAATGAAAGATAAGAAAACGTTTAAAACGTTTAATCTTAACAATTTTACCATTAATAGAAAACGCTCATCACGCTTACGTTGGATTATGAGAGATTAAAACTTAATTCATGATAAGTTGAATTTGTTTAATAAAAGAAATAATTTGGCCTTAATATGAAAATAAAGTGTGAGAACGAAAATGATAGAGGGAAAAGCGAAAATGATAGAGGGAAAAGCTCATGTCATGCTTGATGTTGAATTAATAAAAAAAAAACATTAAAAAAAATCTTGTGAATGATGGCTAAGTTCTAGGTATGTAAAAAAGTAGGTAACATACATTAATTTATTTTAGCATATAAGTTATGAAATATAAATTGAATTATTTTAATCAAAGGCTTAAAGTCTTTGCCTTCCCATATGAGAAGACTAAGATTCCCATTGAATATCCTTGATTTTAACTATGTATAAGCAATTATTAAATACAATTGTCTTCCCTAAACCATTAATAAAATACTATTGTCTTTGTCCACGTGTAGGGATGAAAAAACACCCATGTAGGAGTATCTAACCATTCGTGGTGGGAATAGAGACATTTCAGGGCCTCGCATGACATCAGTGGCGTTGTTTATTTATAGTTCAGTTACTGTTATAGTAACATACATTAATTTATTTTAGCATATAAGTTATGAAATATAAATTGGATTATTTTAATCAAAGGCTTAAAGTCTTTGCCTTCCCCTATGAGAAGACTAAGATTCCCATTGAATATCCTTGATTTTAACGATGTATAAGCAATTATTAAATACAATTGTCTTCTCTAAACCATTAATAAAATACTATTGTCCTTGTCCACGTGTAGGGATGAAAAAACACCCATGTAGGAGTATCTAACCATTCGTGGTGTGAATAGAGACATTTCAGGGCCTCGCATGACATCAGTGGCGTTGTTTATTTATAGTTCAGTTACTGTATATGTAAGTGTATATACCCCATCAACAAAATTTAAATAAAAGCTTTGGCGACGTGAACCCAACACACACACACACAGTTTATCCCACACGCGTTGAGTTGGACACCCACATGTATTTAGACGATATCCCGTCCAAATGCAGACGGAGAACGTTCAATCACCCTTTTTCGGCGGCGAGAGTCCGCAGAGTTGACTTTCTTAGATCTTATCGCACAATTCCATGAATTCGAGGACGTGATTTATAAAGCGCCCCCGCAGGATTTCAGCAGACAGAAGCTGGTTTTACATAATCTCCAGCTCCAACTTCAGAGCGGCGCTTTCTGCTCAGAGTTATGTGAGTTTTCAATTCGTTCTTGGTTGGTGTTTATGTGTGTGCATTCATGGCCTGCCACCTTCTAGGACTGTTTAGTTTTACCCCATTTTCTTTTTCAAATTCGTCGTCTAGCAGTTGGATGTTGTTAACTGTGCGATTCTAGTGGTGTATGTTTGGGTGTTTTGGTTTTAATTGCTGTGAATGTGTGAACTTGAAGAGTTGGTCGTACCTTGCTAACTTGCATTTATTGAAAGCCTAGTCTTGTTTTGAAGCGTTTGGTTTTATCTCGGTTTTTCTTGGGTGGGGCTCATGAATTGATGTGTTTTCTTTTCTTTTTTGCAGACAGAATTGGTTGACATTTATGCGATTCGATTGACCGAGATTGGAGTTTGGAAGATTAACGTGAATTGACGGGTTTCTCAGCCAGAGACTGGTTTACTTGCAGTGAGATCTTTAAACTCCAGTTTATGAAATTTGAACGTTCCATTAATGATTTAACGGGATAGAGCTCTCTGCTTTCATTTCGTTTTCAATGTTTGTTTTGAATTGAATTGTCTTGATGTCAGGTACATATAGAATTGCCATTATTTCAGCTATTTAGGTGCGGGGTTTTGCATGCAATTGCTTTCTTTTGGGTTTTTTTTTTATGAAATATTGTCTGTTTTCGAGGTCTTGCATGCAATTAGTTTCTTTTTCGGTTTTTTTTTTGGTATGAAAAATTGTTTGTTTCCGAATTGTCACATTGATTCTCTGATGCAGCAGAGGTTAAAAGTTGCCTTCAATTTACACATTTGCATGCCGAGTTATTCTGTTTTCTGTGAGTTGTTTGAATTTAATCTAGAGCTTTTCATTCGCCCCCTCTGCAAAGTTATGGAGTCCGACTGTCCTGTGCTCTGCTGTGTCGCAAGCTCTTATATTAATTTTTTGATTAACAGTCTCAGACCGATCCTTGAGTCGAAAAAGCCATGTTGTGCCTTTCAACATTTATTTCAGACTCTTTAATGGACAACATATTGAGAGTTATCTGCAAACTTATATGCCCTAGATATGCATAGACCGCCTGGTTATTAGGTGTTTCTTAATTTATCCATGCCAATCTTTTGCATTATGAGTTAATTTGATTTTTTGCTTATTGGCCATGTCTTGGGCAAAGAAAAAAGAAAACCATGCTTTGCTCCGTAACGTCTTTCCCCATTTGTTGAAACAGGTGAAGGTTGTGGGTTGCAAGAATTGAAATTGAAATTCAGCAAATAATAACAAGTCTCAAATTTGATACGAGTTCGAATGGTCCGCCCTGTAGATGCAGAATCTGACCCTGATCAACGCATGGATAGTCATGATCACAAAGATTCTGACATTGCAAGTGTCCCTTCATCCCGCAAAAACGGGGATGATTTCGGTCCAGTGTACAGGGTTGGTGCTCCTCCTCGTTTGAAGCTGGCAAACGAGTTCAAGCTTGCAATAAAGGAGACATTATTTCCTGATGACCCTTTCCGCCAATTCAAGGATCAACCCAGATCACAAAAGATCAGATTAGGCATAGAGGGAATGTTTCCCATACTTGAATGGGGAAGGAAGTACACGCTAAGTAAGTTCAAGGGGGATTTGATTGCAGGTTTAACAATTGCAAGCCTCTGCGTTCCTCAGGTAGTTCTTTATTCCAAGTTTCAGTTTTTTAGTTGTTATATACTTACCTGTTTGCATTATTAACTAAAAATGTAATACAATGCCATTACATTAAGAAAAAGAAAAAGAAAACTTTTTGGTGTATCTTTGAATCCAGTCTTTGAACTTTGAAATATTGCCTCTTTACCAGTTTGAATCTGTATTTCTAGATATTTCAATTGCATCTTCAACATTGGCATGCTATTCAATAACCGTGGTTTGAAATGGTTGTTTTTTTTTTCTCTCGTAGGATATTGGTTATGCAAAATTAGCTAACTTGGATCCTCAATATGCCCTTTGTAAGTTTTTATCTTTCCCTTCACATGATGTGGTGATTGACACAGCTCTACAAATATTTTTACAATATTCAACTTTTTCTGATTTCTAGCCTCTTCTAGAGGCCATTTGCAAGAACTCTTTAGCTATATACTATAGCAACTTGCAATTATGGAGAAGTAAATTTTAGGCTTCTGATTTTGTTAGTTAACACAAGTGCTGAAACAGAGTATATCTTATTGTATTCTTTACTCCACTGAATAGATGGGTGTTTAACTGGTCTTCCTTTTTATTGTGGGTTGGGGGCGGGTGTTAAAGATTCGAGCTTTTTACCACCCTTGATATACGCTGTGATGGGGAGCTCCAGGGATATTGCCATTGGGCCGGTAGCTGTCGTTTCCATCTTGTTGGGCACCTTGGTCAGGAATGAAATAGATGATATTAAGTCTGTAGATTACCATCGGCTTATCATCACATCAACATTTTTTGCTGGTGTTTTTCAGGCAGTGCTGGGAATCTGCAGGTAATTTCAAATACTCATTGATTATGTAATACATGTATTTACAAAGTAGTTCTATCTATACTGTTTAAACTATGATTTAATGCTAATAAATTTTGGCAGGCTTGGTTTCCTGGTTGATTTTCTATCACATGCTTCAATTGTTGGCTTCATGGGAGGTGCAGCCATTACAATTGGACTACAACAGCTGAAAGGATTGCTTGGCATACAAAAATTCACCAAAAAGACAGATATAATCTCTGTAATGAAGTCTGTATGGGGTGCAGTCCATCATGGAGTATGTAAACTAACCCGTCCAGATGGATTTTACTCTGAAATTGTCATCATCTATAGGCTACAACTCATTACATTTTGTTTCTTGGTTGCTTCATATTTTATTAAATAGCAGCTGAAAAGGATAAGTCTATTTTGTAATACTGTTTTGCTAGGTTGTAACAATTGCTCGATAACAGTCGTGAAGTTCCATTCTTCAACCCATTGTAATTTACAACATTCTATGGTTTTGCAGTGGAATTGGCAAACTATTTTGATCGGAGTATTCTTCCTGGCTTTTCTTCTCGTAGCGAAATATATTGTAAGTCTGGTATCTCCATAATATGCTTTAGGAAGTGTATCTTTTAAAAGGCTTAAATATCGTTATCTTGTTATCAAGAAATTTGTCCTCACTTTCATGTTAAGGTGAATAGCACTCGAGTTTGAATTTTGATTATTTATGCAGTCTTCACTCATTGAATAAAATATCCACAGAAAAATTAGAGTTCTCTTTCTTATTATAATCAACTACTGCAGGGCAAGAAAAACAAGCGCCTTTTTTGGGTGCCAGCTGTGGCTCCTTTAATCTCGGTCATATTGGCAACTCTCATTGTCTATTTAAGCCGTGCAGACAAACATGGTGTACAAATTGTAAGCACATGGTTCTTCTATTTGAAGTGATTATTATTTATTATTACAAAAGCTAATCATGGATACCTTCATTTTATGGCTCTGACAATGGACCATGCTGTATTCAGGTAAACCATATAAAAAAGGGAATAAATCCTTCTTCCATAGATCAACTTGCTTTCAGTGGAAGTCTTCTTGCGAAAGGTGTTAAAATTGGTTTCGTTGCTGCTTTGATTGCTCTTACGGTATGATCAAAAGATCCCTTGCATATAAAATATGGCTTTTAGAAAACTTTGAACTGTCTTAATTTTTTCGTTTAGAGAAGCAGAGAAAATCTGCTCCTGAGCTTCAATGAGATAAAAATTTAACATTAAAAAAGTATGAAGTGTTAGGATGAAGTAACAACTTACATCTTGTGATAGAAACGATGATTGAATGGAAAACTGAACCTTACCTGTTTACACCGGAGGACTGTTTTAGGAAGGCATTGCTATAGGAAGAACTTTTGCAGCCTTGAAGGACTATCATTTGGATGGAAACAAAGAAATGCTAGCAATGGGTGTTATGAATATAGCTGGCTCATTGACTTCTTGCTATGTTACAACAGGTAGTTTTAGATTCTCCATTCATGACTGCTTCCTTCAAACATTTTTTTTTGAATCTGAAAGTGACCCATTTGGTCATTTAATTATATGCTTGTTTTCTTTGGCAGGGTCCTTCTCACGCTCAGCAGTGAATTATAATGCAGGCTGTAAGACAGCAGCTTCCAATGTTGTGATGTCACTTGTGGTTCTTCTGACACTACTACTGATCACACCACTTTTCAAATATACTCCCAATGCAATCTTGGCTTCAATTATTATTGCTGCAGTTCTTAGTTTGATTGACATCAAAGCGGCAATTCTCATCTGGAAAACTGATAAGCTGGACTTTCTTGCTTGCATGGGAGCTTTTATTGGTGTAGTATTTGCATCCGTTGAATATGGACTTTTGATTGCAGTAAGCATTATTTTTTTCTCTATGCATGGAATAAATTAAAGGCATGAATATATGGATCATTCATTGGGTATAGAGACAAGTCAGGTATAGGACAACAAAAGCAGAGGGTGCAGCTGTTTCTAGGCATTACTTCCTGTTTACATCTTTTGTAACTTAACGACTTATAATATATAACGACTGTTTCAATATTGCTTTAGTTTATTCTTTCCTGCTAGCATTTATAATCAATAGAAGCAGAATTTTAAATCCTACTTGTATTGTAATGAAAACAGGTTGCCCTGTCCTTTGGAAAAATTCTTCTACAAGTGACAAGGCCACGTACGGCCCTCCTTGGGAGAATTCCTGGAACAAATATATTCAGGAATATTGAACAGTACCCTGATGCCTCAAAAATTCCTGGCATATTAGTTGTGCGTATTGATTCTGCAATGTACTTCTCCAATGCAAACTACATCCGTGAGAGGTAAGAGACATTTGAGCTCCTTTATGTATTGTATGTTAGATGTTTTGTATAAGTTATAATTTTTTTTTGCTTGAAATGTATGTTTTCCTGTCTAGAGTGTACTGATATTATTTGAGCATTTGTACTTTTTGTATTGCAAATGTTTTGTAGACCTTTCAATTGTTTGTTTTCTGGGATTGTTGTCATTATTATTACCAAATTTATCAAATTCTTTACATGAAGGATTTTAAAGGCCAGTCCCTTGACTTAGTAAACAGTTGAAACACTGGCATGCACCCTGCAATCCAGCTTCTAGTAGAATACATAATGAAATTAACTTGGAAGTCAAATCCATTTTTCATGATTCTATTCCCAAAGGATTCAACTGTAAAGCATTTTGGAATGACTAAGATATTAAATAGTAAGATATGTAATAATATAACAGAACTTTAAAAGACAAGATAAGCAAGCTTTGCTGCTAGAAACCTCAACTTTTACTTGAGAAAGATTGTGGCTTGATATCAAGCCGAAAAGATTGTTAGCAAATGGGAAAAATGACAGATTACTGAAATAAATCTAATGGTGATGGATGGGCAGTTGACCAGTTAAGTGATGCTCAAGTGTGCAAGAGATGTTTCTTTTGGAGGCCGCATTCACCATATTTATAGTCATTGTCTGCCTGTTTCATAGCTTGAATATCTCTTCAAACATGAAACTGTATGTCAAAAACTAAGAAACAAGATGAGGGAAAGTTTGAGTATTATTATGTTTCTTTTCCCAATAAGATTTTAGAGAATCCTAGTTTGACTTTAGTGATCTGAAAAGTAGAATTTTCTGGCCCACTCATTTGCAGATAGTCTCACTCCTGTAACTGAATAAATTACAGAGTGCGATATGCCATTGGTATGCTGTCTCTCCCATTTAAACTTCTAGGTCAAGTAGTCCATAATATTACAGTTAGTGACTTGAGAATAGATGAACAACCCCTTGGATGCCATCCACTCTACAATTTTTCATGCATACCCTTTGGTGAAAAAATCATGGACCTTGGCTTGCCCAAAACTAGCAATGCATGTAGAAGAAGACTGAAATCTATGTGCAAAAAGCTTAGTTTTTTTCTTTTCAATGGATGTTTATCTACATGTCATTGCCATTCTATTGAATTGTTGCCGGGCTAGTTTTTGACTGCCAGAATGACTTCAGAATCCTATTCTTTTCTTAAATAGAATCCCTTCTCATGCATTATTCTCTTCCCAGTAAAGAAGAGCCATGCCTCTTCTAGACTTGGTTCTGTTTTTGAAATTGCATTATACTAATTTTGATGCTATTATATCGGCGGGTTGTCATAACTACATAACCACCAGTTCAAAGATAATCAACAATTACTAGTAGTGAATGATTGCAAAGCCAATTGAACTCCCATGACAACCAAGAGTGAAATTATTTCATTGAAATCATTGCTCTTAAGACACTAGCATTCTTTAAAGACTGCAATGCTCCAAACGATTAGCGTTCACTCTACATAAAGATTAGATGCTGAACTCCAAGGGAATGTTGGGATGGGCTCGATCTAAAAGCTCAAGTACCCTGCAATAATGTCTAAACAATGAGAGTTTCAACTTGTCTATTTATAAAGAGGGCTTTTATGATTTCCCAATATAGTTAAATATTTATGTTCAATTTTCAAAACTACAATCTAATGGTTGATGTCAAAGTTTGTCAAACAAGTATACACGTCTCAGCATGTCACTTTCTTGAGCCACTGGCAGTCGCACTATTTTAGTTGTTGGAACTAAACAAAAATATTTGCATCCTAGTACTAGCTATAAGCTCCAGGGCCCGTCCGATAAATTTAGTACTTACTTTCTTTAAGAGCTTTGTTCTCTGTATTGGGTTGAGTGATGAAGAAACTAACGATAAAATGGTGATTGTTCTTTTGCAGGATTTTAAGGTGGGTAGATGACGAAGGCGATAAACTCCAGGAGAAAGCTCAAATGAAACTGCAATTTCTAGTTGTTGAAATGTCTCGTAAGTTTCATTCATGGCTTTAACCTCATCACTGTCATGCTTTCATTTAAGTTACCTTGTTACGGTCATCTGTGAGCTGTAAATCTTTCTTGTTTGGCTATTGAGTGCTTCTTTTTCTAACATTGCAGCTATAATAGACATAGACACTAGTGGAATCCATGCCTTGGAGGAATTATATAAGGTATTTCAGAAACGAGACATACAGGTGAGCTCCATCTCACAAAAGATTTGAAATCTAGTTATTAGTTACCAGATTTTAAGTGAAAGTAGTAGACGAATCTCTGTTTTTTCTTATTCTTGTGGATCTCTTTTGACAGCTAGCACTTGCCAATCCGGGACGAGCTGTGATTGACAAGCTATTTTTATGCAAGTTTGTTGAAACAATAGGACAGGAATGGATTTTCCTCACAGTTGGGGAGGCTGTTCAAACCTGTTCTCGACGCTTGAAATTTGATGTTTGAAGGAAATGCAAGTGGAATATGTTGTGAAGTCCCCTTCAAGCGTCAACTTACTCAAATTTTCCAGTCTTTATAATTTTCTTCGCAAGATTTCAATCAAAGATGGGATTGTCATGGACTCATGTCCCTAACCTTTCAGACATTTCACCGCTTTATTATCTTCTAATAACGTGGGACTGGATAAGTGGTATACTCCTCACCTGCTTTCTTCTCTTTAGGTTCACTCTCTTGATAGCAACTTTTATTCTTCTACTCGGCACTCTTATTGGTAACCCCTCTCCAGATTTCCCCACTCCACATGCAGGAGGGAATGCATGTGGATGTGGCACTTACCGCTACCTACCTGTGTCTATGTCAACATCATTGTATGTAACTGGAGGCATGTTGAGGATTGCTGTCTTGCATTGGGAGCTTTCCCTCAATAAGTTTGAATCTAATTTTTGTGTTGGCATCCTTCCAAGGATCAATATACCAGGAGGGAATGCATGTGGCACCTACCACTGCCTACCTCTGTCTATGTAAACATCATTGTATGTCTCTGGAGGCATGTTGAGCATTGTGTCTTGTATTGGGAGCTGTCCTCCTCTTTTAAGCGTGAATCTGATTTTTGTGTTGGTATACTTCCAAGGATCGATCTACCTGAAATATGTGTCCCCTGTTTGCAATATGATTCTCTATGTACTGCAAGTTCCCTTAAATCAATCAACAGGTGGGCCAATTTTAGGCAGCTGTGTATCTGCTTTCTAATAAAAGTAAAAATGTTGCTCTGGTTTTCTTCTAAGCAACTGTACAGAATGGAAAGTTCCTAGTAGTTAAAAAATACTGCAACTATGCTTGGGATTCTTATACCTTTATTTAAATATTGGATTCAGTCCCAATCCACTAGAGGCTACTAGCTGGCGAAGTCCTAAGCTCTGAGGTTGATATGAAATAATTTCTGCTTTTGTTTGGATCATTTAAACACAATCCATAATCCATGTTTCAAGCGAAATAACGCAGCGAAGAATACCGAAATCTTAATTAAATAAGTCATGAAATCCACAAGCAACTATCAACTTTCTAGCTAGAAAAAACAAGAAGTCGCGACAAACTTCCTTTACGATTCTATGAATAGAAAATAGAAAATTTCATATGAACAGAGTTGATATCAGAGAAAAGGGGAGACAATTACTCGTTTAGTTTCTGATCATTCAGAAAACGTCTCCAAGATGAATTCAAGTTAACTACGTCATAATTTCTATTCTATTTAAGAATAGAATTTGGTTGCCGAGGTATTGTTTTCCTTGATAATAGGATTAAAATAAAATATTTTCCCTTTCTAAACTCTGGTACTTTTTTATCAATCGAAACAACTCAAAAGTCATTTTTAAGATTTCATATTAGCTCATGGAGTTTGGGAGGTGACTACCAAAAGTCCCTTCCATGGTGTTGCCCTGTTCTGTAGTGTGCCATATTAGTTATGTCAAAGAGGAGGGGGAGGGGTCTTTACTGTTCCATATTAGTTATGTCAAAGAGGAGGGGTCTTTTTTCATTATAAAGGCCAAGTTTGGGCTTGTTTATGTAAAAGTACTGGTCTGGTGGGGCTCAAGACCCATGGTCTAGTCATGGCAAGTCCTCTTGGTTTTCATTTCAGGAAGTGTTGGCTTAGTGGCATTGCAAACTGCCCCTTGATGGGCAGAAGTCCCCTGTCATGTTGGATCATTTGTGTCCTAGTTTGGTGTTCGATGCTTCTTGGGATGACTCCATTTGGACACATGGCTTAGGGGCTCCTAGCCACACTCATGTTTATGCTTTGTAGAAGGTGATTGCGTGTTTAAGGGTTGTTTTACTGGTCTTAGCACACCTCATTAATGCTCACTTGGAGCTATTTTTATTATGTATTGATCCTTCTTTTGGCTCAAGCAAGCCAAACTGACGATGATGTCATCTTTTTGAAGAGGTTGTACCACCTAAAAGAGGAGGGCGTTGAGGGAAAACACACATTGTTGGGGTTAGTTGGGGCATGACACTCTCCTCCCAAACTCAACATTCCATCAAGTTATAGCAATTCATGATTATTTTATGTTTTATGAGGTTGAGTCCCAGGGTTGTGGGTGACACCCTAAAAAAATAATTTTAAGTTAGCCTAAGTCACATATAAATAAGGCTAGCGTCCTCATTTGTAACTAAAGATCATGGGATCAAATAAAGTTGTTTTCATTTTTCTTTTTTTTTTCTATTTGGGATAGTGGTGCACACTCTTTTTGGCGCTATTGAAGCTTCATTGTGGTGATTTTTTAGTGTTCGAGCTTGTTACTTAATCTTACAAGGCTTGTCTAAGGAAATAGATTCTTAAGAGGTTACTGTTTTCTCTCTTTTTCTTCATTTATGGTAAGATCTCTGGTTCTCTTTCTCTTGCATTGTTGGAGACATCCAAGGAAAGAGTAAATTAGGGTTTTTATGCATGAAAGCTTTGTCTTATAAGTGACACATCCTTTTTTTGGAGGGTCTCTATTGTAAGGTCTTTGGCACCTCCCTTTGTTTTAATCTTTGGTTCTCTTTCTCTTGCATTGTTGGAGACATCCAAGGTAAGAGTAAATTAGGGTTTTTATGCATGGAAGCTTTGTCTTATAAGTGAGACATCCTTCTTTGGAGTGTCTCTTTTGTAAGGCCTTTTGCACCTCTCTTTGTCTTAATTAGGTCAATGCCAACACAACCCTAGAGGTTTTTTGGTGTGCTCTAATTCATCAAAATTGAATTGTCAATTCTTGAGGAACACTAACCACGATATCTCAGTGGCCTTGAAGGGAAAAGACTTAGGTCTTTATTTCCCCAGTGGCCTTGAAGGGGAAGAGACTTAGGTCTTTATTCCCCCATCTTCAATTGGAACCTCTTTTATCAAATTTATGTCTATATTATGCAAAAAATACAAAAAAATCATATATTGTGAAAAATCCTAAAAATATTTACCTTTTTTGTGTCATAGATTATTTTAATTGTTATTTTCGGAAGTTGTTAATTGCAGTAGTATATTTTAAATCTTGATAAGATATCATAAAAATAAAAAAATAAAAAGAGTTTGGGTCAAATCCAAGGTCATGTACGAACACTTTGGGGAGATTTGAGGCCAAAGAATATTTTGGTTCACCTTGACTATAGTAAATTGCATACTCAAAGCATAAATCTGCGCCAACTCATATTTTTATTCCACCAAAACAAGTGTGCCCTAGGGGGGATAGGTGCGCTCCTCCTTGTTGGTTGTCAGGAGGTCAATTTCATGTGATTTTGATGGTTGGTTTGAGAGATATCTCATATTTTCTATTGTCGTTTTTTTCACTGCAAAAAATTGCAGCAATGAGTTACATATCCATAAGTGCTCATAGCCTTCCAAATGTTAAAGGTTTATTGTAGACTTATTATCATTGAATCCACAAGGCATGGGTCTACTAATAGAGGGAAGGTGTTGTAGGGATAGAAGTGGTTTCTATTGTTTATTACATGTCTATCCTTACCTCTTTTCGAGGAGCCTTTTGTGGCCCAACGAGTAGGGTTTAAAGAAGAAGGGGTTTACATCAAGGTGACAGTGGGTGTACTTCCTTAAATAGTTGTCAATCATAACACCGGGTCCACATATTTCGACTAGGTCCACATACTTGAATTAGTCTACTTATCTTCAATCATGGGAGAGTGCTAGTTTTTGAAGTAACACATGGTAATATGATTACAATACAATATTTTCCCTTTCTCAGTTGTAGCGTTTTTTTTTTATATAATAAAAAACTCATAAACCATTTTTCACATATCATATTAACTCATAGAGTTTTTTAAGTGGTTACAAAAGTCCCTTGGTTACTCCTACACAGAAGAAGAAAAAAAAAAACCAGAGGAGCAAGATCCCACCTAAGTTCCTTGGCTACTTTGAGGAGCAAGATCCCATCTATGGGGATTTATGTGGTTTTGATGACATGCTATCTCCCACTATGGCTTTGTTGATAACCTTTCTTATACCTTTGGATCATCTTTAAAGTGTGGATATACAAAATAAGGAGATTATAGTGGAACACGGAGCTTTTGTGTTATTTAAGATTTAGTATAAGTCCTTTGGCCACTTTGAGGAGCAAGATCCCAGCTAAGTCCCTTGGCAACTTTGAGGAGCAAGATCCCACCATGGTCTTCTTGATGAATTTTTTATTCCTTTTGATCATGTTTAGAGTGCGGATATACAAAATAAGGGGATTATAGTGGAACATGGAGCTTTTTGTTATTTAAGATTTTTTTATCATTTTATTAAAATGATAAGTTAGTGTAGCTCCATCTTATCTTTCAAGTATTTAGAAGGGTCAAGTGCAAATTTCATAATGCTTTATAAGTTCAATACCAAAATGATTTGGGAAATAATTCATTGATAAAACAAAAGGTGTACATCTCCATTTGTTTACAATTTTTTCATGTAATATTCATAGCACAATTATCCATGAATCTATTATAATAAATTCAAAATCAAAGTTGACTTGGTATGGGTTTCATTTTAACGCTTTGATTAATTGAATCATTTTTAATAATTTAAATGATTACCTACCAAATGCGCTTTGAAATATGTGAGAATATGGATTTAAAACTGATTTCAAATTCACATTTTAAACGATAAGAATAATGACAAACCAATGAGTTCATTTGAGAAAGTGGGGTGATAATAAACCAAGATAGTTATGACATCTTGTTTGGTTAGAAAATCATTATCTTTAACCAAGATAGTGATGACATCTTTTTGGTTAGAAAATCATTATATTTAAAATATTAATGGTTCATATAAATGGAAGATAATATTTTGATAAAAAGTTATTAGCTTTAAAATATTAATGGTTCATATAAAGGGAAGATAATCTTTTGATTAAAATTGATATATTAGATTCTTTCTTGACTTTGAGAAGTATAATTAATATTAGTATAATTAATTTTTTTTTTTGACTAAAATTAACATATTATATGTTTTTTTACTTTGACAAATATAATTATTATATTTATATTTATTAACATTAGTTTATGATAATGAATTAAAATAAAATTATTTGATATGCTTAAAACTTTAAAAATCTATGATCTTACTAGTGTTAATAGTTCATTAGTGACTTTGCTTTTATTACAATTTGTATATTCCTATTAATGTATTTCTCTGGATTAATCTCTGAAAATGAATATTTTTTTTGATATGGTTAAAATTTATAAAACATATAATCACATGCGTTAATGGTGCTAGAGTGATTTTGCTTTTATTACCATTTATATATTCTTTATTTAAAATTTAATGTTTTTCACATTAAAGTTGATTTTCTATGGTATTCATTTTAACACTTCGATTAATTGAACTATTTTTTTAATATTTTTAACAATTTAAATTGATTGGTTTATCATCCAAATTCACTTTGAAAGATGTAGGAATATGGATTTTAAAATTTGTTTGGGCTAGTGCAAGTTAATGTTGGTCACTTATGACGCGTTAGTCGCAATGGACTTTTGGAAAAACAGAAATAT